>OZ043939.1:9048114-9648114 GCA_964056405.1 Acronicta alni
AAAACAAAATGTCACAATCGACGAATCCTACAACAAAAGAAGTGAGACTCACGTAGTCTAAAATGAACAAAAGTCTTAAAGTGACAACCTAAAACACTAAAGTGGTAACTAAAACTATAAAGTGACAATTAAAAATGTAAAGTGACAAACTAAAACTGTAAAGTCGGCTATGAGTGCAAAGTGAAGTGGTGTAAATAAATGGACTAGATACAAATTGTAGATAGATTTAAAATAATTGAATGTGATACGAGAACGAACTTTCAAACGATTAGTGTCCATCGCGTAGGTAGATATGACAATGTTGCCTAAATTAGAATTTGGGCTAGTCGGGTTGTATTAAAAAATAATCGACTGACTTATCAATATTATAATAGGTACGTCCAAATGACATAAGACAACAAAAGAAATATGATTTTTTCAATGTCCAATTGTAAAATCGTTTTAGGTAAATACATTTAGATGGTAAATGTACGATTTATTCTTTTATAACTTTGTTTAAAGGCTGGATCTTGTGTTGTTCGACAATTTGGTTTTACATTTAAATTACGAATTTCGCTAAAAAAAATTAGGTATGATTACTAAATAAAATTGTAAATTAAAAGTTTCCGTATTTGTCAATTTAACTAAAATGTCTCAAATTGTGTAAGTGAATGGAACTTACAATTAGATTTTATTTACATATAAACTGCAAATTGTCGAACAAAGTACTTATATGCGAATCCAAATTTTTATTGATTCCATGAAAGGATCTCTCGTAATTAAGTTTTTAAGATAATTATGATTGTTATAAAAATACGATTTTTGAATAAAACATGAAATTATTAGATCGGGGAAAAATTTTAAATTTTATCCTGTCATCGTTTTTAATTAAAATTGTTCTCTAAAATAATGTTGAATACATTTTAATTGTTAATAATGGTTTTCGAAACTTTAAAAGTTGTTCCTGACGATTTCTCCTCAATGATTTTGAGACATTTTTAAATTACATTTTGTATTAATGGTTATTTTTGTATTTTTTTCTGGAATACATGTCTAAATTTTTCAATTAGGTAATTATAAAACTATTATAAAGACCCCACTACGTAATGTGTCAAATATTGAATGACTGTCATTTATAAACTGTAAATTGTAATTTTTTACAAAAGATAACTGTGAAATAACATATTTGCAGTTTTTATTATTATTTTGTAAATTTTTACTCGTAAGTTACTTTTCTCTGCATTTTTACGATGTAAATAAGAAAAAATAATAATACTCAAACGCGAACTGACAATAAAAAATAAGTTCAATTAATTTTTATTTATGTCCATCTTGATCTATGTAAATAATATTATGTACCTAATTGTATTTTTTACATTAATAGCATTTCAGCCCCAAAATTTAATCGGTCATAATACACATGCCAAAGTTTTATTAATTTTATACTTTAAGTTATTAAGATACTTAATTATTTTCTATCGTATTTTTCTTTACATCGAAGTTGTAACAATTGCAATGATTTTCACAAAAAAACAAATCGACTGATTGTCAATTCTGTTTATTTAGTTCTCCAAATTAGAGAGTCCATCCAATGACAAAATACGATTTTATGTTTTACAAAAAAGTCTATTGTTACATTTCGAATAAAAATAAAAATCCTAATAATATTTTTTGTTTTATTTTTTCCTTTTAATTTCCCTTCTTACATGAAAATTCCAATTATTAAAACATATCAATCGAAAAAAAATCTTTTTCCTATTTTCTTGTTATGTATGAACTGAAAATGTGCCAAAGCTGATGTTTTTTTCGCGAATAACTAACATTTAGATAATAAAAATTAGATGGGTTGACGTCCTTCTACATTTAAGTAAATTTAGTAAAATATTAAAACCGTGCCTTATACTTTTACGCCATTTTGAGAATAAATATCACTTTAAATATGCCAATTTAGTATAAAAAATATTTAAAAACCGAACTTTTTTAGTAATAAGTGCATTGTTTTCATTACACTTTACGTAATTTTATCATTATCAACCTTTGCGTTTAAAAACCATTTGTGTAAAAAACTAGCAAATACTTATTATTAAATATTTACCAATTTTTAGTTTTGAACTCATGTCGAAGTTTTAAATTAATTCATGTTTTCGTCTAATGATGATGGTCTCTTGTAAAAATGTTTTCCATCATTATTTAGTTGCAAAACGTTGTTTTTTTATCAAAAAATATGAGCTTGTCATTTAGTGGTAAGTGCTAATCGAATGTTCAAAACATACTGTCAATATGAATAAGATAATTAAAATAATTAATTAATTAAACAAGTCAATGTTAAAACTTCGGTAATAATTGTCAGATTAATAATTATTACTGAAAGATGTGGTTCTATATTAAGCGTATTATTTTTAAATTAAATCAAAATAATTTTAAATTTTTATACTTTTTATTTTCACCCCATCCACATCTTTGAAAATAAAAATATTTTCAAATTATTGATGATGTTAAATAAAATTATTAATACTTATAATTAATTAATCTCTTAAGGTTTTATCAACTTGTTTGCTAAAATCTTATTTTTTATTAAGTATATTTTTCCAAATTTTATTTACCATTGTTTTATTAAATTTCGAAACAAGTTGGTAAAGCCATATTTCTGATAACTTCATCTTCAGCGATCATTGTAAAATAAGCCAAATCGATAAAATTATAAGGTTGTAAATTGTTCTGTAATTCAAAAAAATATGTGACTTTGATATTACGTACTTACATAAAGCTCATTTGTGTAATCAGCATAAAATTGAATTAAAGCGTATATGTTAAACAATATCTTTTAATTAATTACCCCACATAAAAAAATGAACAAAGAAAAATATGGTCTGTGCCTAATAAGTAATAACATCTCATTCATAGATTAGTCACTAAATTACCTAATTTTATTATTGGCAACACTAACTGACACTGTGACAGACCAGAGTAAGGTATACACTTAAGCATATCTGTGTTTTGACAAAGATTGTGTATCTCGCAATTTGTGTCAAAACGCAAGTGTTAGCTAGGTACCACCACATAGAATATCGTTATTTTATTGCTCAAGTGTGTACAATTTACATAAAATTTAAACTTGTGGCAACGTTATAACTACGCTTATCAGCTAATCTGCTAGGTTAAGCTGCGCTAGCTGGGGTCAATTTGTGGATGTGTGTACATTCTTAACACATAGAGCACATGAATACCCTCCATGTCTTGGTGAGCACGTAAATCCGTCTGTCTCGGTTACCATATGAACACCTATGACTATCGTTAGTAGTAGTCAGAATCCCAAAATCCTGACAACCAGTCTATCCTCAGGAATCCTGAGTCAGGATATCGGTAAATGATAAATGATATTTATTTATGTAAATAGATCTTTTAAAAACACTTTTACAAGTCAATATTTTTAAGCTAAATCGCTTCGGCATTTCCTAGCTGACGACCTCTGAGAAGAAACTCCAAAACAAACTCAGAAAATCATAGTCTCTTAAAGTCCAGACATAGAATAGTAACAAATATGTGTCTTACAATTTAGGGCAAAGTCTGAAATGAACTTTTGAAGAAAGAGCCATAGCGGATTGAGTAGACCAGTCCCAATTGACGGCACTCATGTATCAGTCATTGTGTATCTCAATCATAATTTAGGGAACTCAACACCCCGTCGCACGACGATACCAGATCAGAGGAACATTTGCGTAGGCCACATAAAAAAAGACTCAAAGCCACCAGTCTGTTATTGCCCAGAAATTGGGTTGCGGAGGTCTGATGGCAGTTCATCATCATCAACCCATATACTGTCCCACTGCTGGGCACGGGTCTCCTCTCATATTGAGAGGGACTAGGCTATAGTCCACCACGCTAGCCTAGTGCGGGTTGGCAGACTTCACAAACCGTCGAGAAAAATCTCTAAGGTATGCAGGTTTCCTCACGATGTTTTCCTTCACCGTTTAAGCTAGTGATAATTAATTATTAATACGCACATGAATTCGAAAAGTCAGAGGTGCGTGCCTTGGGTTCGAACTCGAGACCTGCGACTTGGCAGTCCAATGGTCATACCACTAGGCTATCACTGCTAGCAGGCTATCAGTGCTAGCTTTGTGTAAAATACTGATAAGAATTCACCCATAGTTGGTTAGATTGGAAGCCGAACCCTACATGGTTGGGAAAAGACGGAGGATGTAGAAAGATGATGTAGGTGTTTACGTCTATTCATTTTAACAGAGCAAATCAACAATCAAATGTCATCTGTCTAATAGTTTTTCTTTTTTTTTTCTTTTCGTGGCAATTAAGCCGTTTGCGACTATTCTGCCAGTGTCACGTTGAGACGGCGACTCAGTGAGGACCACCGTCGATCTTTTGACTTCGTGGTAGATGTTAGTATAAGTAAATAAAATTTAAGATCGTTTTCATTTAAATGTGGCAAAAATATTTATTAATTTAGGAGAGAAGGGAATGAAAATTGGTCAGGAGAGGGATGTCTAATCGTTTATCTTTTGCACATTCATTAATTGTCAAATTGCCGTCGTTCAGTTTACACGTGATTTGTATCTAAAATTATTAAAATCAATTGTCAAAAGCTGCAAAAGGCAGATGTTAATTATATTATACGAGATGTTAATTTTTTTGTAGTGTAACAGAATATCCATAATATATCGGACGTGCTATAGGTAATTATAAATTTTTACTATACGTATACCCGTATTTTTACTATACGGGTAGACTGCCAGTCTACCCGTGACCATGGACACTGTAAAGGGTCCGAAACGTCGGGATTAATAATATCAATATACGCGATAAAATCCGTAAAAAGTAGTTTTATTTCAATGTATAGTATTCGCGTAAATGTCAGAAATCAATAAGTTTTAATTTATTTTTGATCAAGTTGTTTAACTCTAAAGTAAGGTAGGTAGCCTATGACATTCTCCAAGGTCTAATCTACATCTGTACCAAATTTCATCAAAATTGGTTTAGCGGTTTAGTCGTGAAAGCGTAGACAGACAGAGTTTTCGTAGTTATAATATAGCGACCCGATCCAGCTTCGCATGGATGGAATGTACTAATAACATACATGAACTAAACATATATAAACCTTCCTCTTTAATCTCTCAATCTATTAAAAAAAACCGCATCAAAATCCGTTGCGTACTTTTAAACTTTTAACCGCCACGTGAACAACGAAAATCCGTGTTCTCTACGGCAAGCGACAAATTCTAGTATCTGATAATAGGTAAAAAAAACAACAAATTTTGTAGGTATAGGTATGAATTTTGAACTAAAAAAAAGTGGTATATTTGACGTGCCATGCCGTCGTTGGCGTCGTGAGCAACTTTTCATTTGACATCTATACACGTCCGTGGCGGTCAAAAGGTTAATAAAGATCTAAGCATACATAGGGACAGACAGGGGGAAGCAACTTGTTTTATATTATTTATTGATAGTGAAGTAGGGATTCTCTTTTTCTATAATTCTAAAAGTTCGTTAGTTTAAAATCTTAAATCTACAAAAGTTCTTCACCGATCGCCTTGAAATGTTGACAAAAGGGAAAATTCAAATACGTACGTATTTTTATATGAGTCACAACAACGCGTGTCCGGGACAGTTAGTAAATAATTCATACTACCCTCTACCTTAAATACCCATATAATACATACATCACACGACTCATCAACGGACGATCCTTTACCGAAACAACTATATAAATTCCAGGCAGGTCGGATTGGAAAATGTAGAATCATAATTTCAGAAAGCCAAGGGAATTACTCCTGTTAATTCGGAAGTGTAAATCCGTGCCTAATATGCTAAATACAGGTCTGGCGTCAAATGCAGATCTCTGTGATGTGTGGGCTAAGTCAGGAGCGGGAGCGATATGAATTGAGTTCATCTGGGTACCTACTGCCATAATATTCTACCACTTCACAATAAATCTTCGAAAACTTGGTTTCATTATTCTCTATATTTAAAATAAAAATGCCAAACCAAGGGAAATAGTGATTCTATTTCCCTTGGTCATCGCATCACGCGTGAACGGATGGAACAATTTCGCTAATTCTTTTTTTGTTGTGATAATTATTTATCAGGAAAAGGTTCTTAAGAAAGAAAAATTATAAACATTGTGCAGGAAATTAGAAAATTAAAAAAACTTAACTACTAGATACTTTCAGGTAAAGTACGCAGACGAAGTCGGGGGCAGTAGCTGCATTTATTTTTATTAAATTATACAGACTGTTCTTCGCCTCATCAGCGGGCCCTATCAGAATATCAACGGTGCAGCTTGATTTGCTTGCTGCAGCACAGTGCTGAGGTAGGGATCTATTCTGACATCGTACAGGATAACGTACCTCGAGTACGAGTACTGAGGTTAAGTTTTGAATCTATTGTTTTGATATTTGATATTTTGTCTTGTGTTGTGACTATCAGGGTAGATTTTCTTTCTTCCTTCTTTCTTTCAATAATAAACGATGTTGAATTGCATAAAAGGGAAGAGGTTTATGCCCTGCAGCGGGTCAATAAAAACCGTGAATGAATGAAAATGATGATGAAACAGTAATTTACTGTCGACAAAAGAGTTGGGTGTCATCATAATAATTATCATCATGTTACAGGAGGTCCACTACTGAACGTATGCCTCCCCCGTAGACTTCCACTAGGACCGGTTATATGTCGCCTGGTTTGTCAGTTATTCTATGTATATTTTCCGATGTATTTCGATAAAGTATCAAGGATATAAATAGCATTTATAAGAAAAACATAGGCCACCTCTTGTTCAAAAATAAATTTATAAATTTTCCTTTTGGGATTCGACACACCGCAGCCATACAGCAATTAACTTGCTGAACAAACTACACTTCTAGATTAAATATTAATAGCAAAAATAACCTAGACTTATGTCAATAATAATTTAGTATAAATAAACGAATCCTTATTCATATTCAAACATGATTATAATAATTATTTAACGGAGGCCTTAGCTACGGATCTAGATAACGCCTGTTCAGTTTATTCAGTCAAGAGTTATAATTTCCAATCCATTATACTGTTTGGTGAATGTAATGGATTAGCTCAGATTATCTACAAAAGGATTTTCAGATAGAATTTAGAATTGTAAGTTAAATAATTGGGAACATTTTGATTCATATTTTAAGGCTTATAATAAATAAGCATTAAATTATGAAAAACTCGGGACGGCCTCCAACGAGATGCACAGACGACCTGGTATAGGTCACTGGAAGTCGTTGGATGCAGACGGCTTATAACCGGTCCTTGTGGAACTCTATGGGGGAAACCTTTGTTCAGCAGTGGACGTGATGATGATTAATTATACTGAGAAGAAAAGGATAAACGATTTCATGAAACCGTGTATGTAGTGATACAACTACAAATTGCCAAGCCATAGGTCTTAAATTCAAATCCACACGCATTTCTGAAATTTCGAAATCTTGAAGTCTGCTGTACTGCATTAGGCATTCAGAGAAGAGACTTGTGCCCAGTAGACGCGTGCTTGGTGATACTGATGTATTGAAGGGACATTCAAGTTCTAGTATATGTCGCTAAAGCGGTGTTTAATTTTTGGTCCTTACTGTAAGGACCATTTCAGCTGAATAGGAATAATGTCCTTTTTTAGTTTTTATTATTTTAATAGTGATATTTTACATACAAACCTTCCTTAAGAATTTTTTCTAAGTGATAGTGAAAACCGTATTAAAATGGGTTGCGTAGTTTACAAGAAGTAAACGGAGAAACAGAAACACAGACGCGGAGAGCGACTTTGCTTTATACTAAGACTGTTAGCCAAGACCGCGTTATTGGTTTAATAGTAGATTTCTTTCATTCGATTCCCAGGTCGAACAGTGTCTGTACTTGGCTAGTGGCGAAAGAATTCTTTTATACATTGGACCGAAACATACCGGCTAATTTTGGGTATACATCGGTACACCCTGCCTAACCACTCAAAGGTACAGGCGTGATGGTATATCATATTATGTCAGTGTTAATACGCACATGTATTTTAAGTCAGAGATGCGTGCCTTGGATTCGATCCCGGAGCCCTAGGCTAACACTGCTTCTAACAGTTATTAAGTTAAAATTGTTACAAAAATTAAGCCGGGTTGCCTAAAATAAATTGTTATTATTATTATAAATTCTCTAAGCGTTCCCGCTTATGCCTTAGACCACGGAACGCGATACGTATGAGTTCAGTGCCATATTGATATGTTAATGGTAGAGCACACGGCGAGATAGCGAGCGTACCTACACGCTTTTACACCCATGTTGTTTTATAGCGAAATATATGGAAGATTCTCGCAATAAATACAAATGGGATAGAATATATATTTGCTTTATTCCAAAGATTTAAGATTCAAACGTTTTGTTTTAAAACTTTTTGATATATAGCACGTACAGTCGCGAGTATTATTATGAAAATTATTATTTTATTATTTCACTTAGCGAAATTCTAAAGTGAATTTCTCTTAAGGTATTGACTGAAATTGTATGGTGTTACGAAGACAGTATATTCAAAACTATACCTACTGTAATAATATTAATTTTATCTCAAAGTTGTAATCTTCATGTCGCGAAAAAAATGCTTTTGACTTTTAATAAGTGTATAACTTTTTTTATAAAAAGCAGTGATAGCCGAGTGGTATGACCATTGGACTCCCAAGTCGAAGGTCTCGAGTTCAAATCCAAGGCACGCACCTCTGACTTTTTGAAGTCAAGTGCGTATTAATAATGAATTATCACTTGCTTAAACGGTGAAGAAAACATCGTGAGGAAACCTGCATACCTTAGAGATTTTCTCGACGGTCTGTCAACCCGCACGAGGCCAGCGTGGTGGACTATAGCCTAATCCCTCTCTTATTGTGAGAGGAGACCCGTGCCCAGCAGTGGGACAGTATATGGGTTGATGATGATGATAACTTTTTTTTAGATGTTTTAAACCGCTTGCAGGTTTCTAGACTTTAATCAGGTGAGTTGCAAGAGTTTGGGGTTTGGTCAGGTTAGAGCCACTGCACCATCTCCTCTTACAGCAATTCGGCTCTCTTGAGTCTTCTACTCTGATTTGGCTGCAATAGCATACTGGATAACGGGTTTGGGTTAGTTTTAAAACAGTCCTTGTTGTTGGCTGTGTAACGTTTTGTTTCGTCCAAGATGGTTGGGACTACCAGGTAGGTTACTCATGGATACGTGCGCCGATGAGAAAACCAAAATCAAAATAGTTTTATTTTCATATAAACCATGTAAAGGCACATATGAAATATTGAGTCTAGGTGCAAGGTTCCAAATTAGTCGTTTCCTATGGAGAAGAACCGGCAAGAAACTCCATCGATACTCTTTAAAAAAATGTTTTATCTTTAGAATACTGTTTCGTCCCCTCTGGAGGCGTCTAATACATAATAATATTAATTCTCGTGGCTGTACAGGCTCTGACTCTCGTGGTCGTAAGCGCGACTACTACGCTAGAGGTCCTGGGTTTGATTCTCAAGTCCGATAGTGTTATTAAGTATCTCTATGAAGTTCTTAGTAGCAGCTCGGAGTGTGGTATCTAACAGATTAATGGAAATAAGCTCGCCCTCTATTACATGGGAGCTAAACATACCGGTGAACTGTGAACTTCGAGGCACGAAGCGGAAGGGGTCTTAATGTGATAAACATGGTCAATCATGTTACATACATTGCAATAGACTTAGGTCAGTAGGTATAAAGGTAGTGAGTGACATAGATTGCCTCTTGATCCCAAATTGTGTTAAACATAATTATTTTCCAAAGGATATGGGAATATGGCAACTAACATCTGTGTTTTGACATATTACATGATACTAATCACACAATCTTTGTCAAAATACAGATGTCGTTAGCTGCCTGCATACCCGACTCTTTTGTCGACTGTACATCTATGCGGCAGCCACACCGTCTTGCTTAAAAGCTAAATCCTGTAGTTCAATTTCAGGTTTCCTGTTCAATGAACCGCTACACGAATCGACACCTGATGAATATTGAAAATTTGACGGCAATTATTAATACACCGTGACTTTATAGTCGTTTTGGAACCGAAATGTGGTAACTTAGGATAATTAGTAGTACAAAAAAAAAATATTAAGTTGACTGTACAGCTAATAATAAAAAAGTTGGCATTTCTAAAAAAAAATTCACTTGTTCGAGTTTGTTCATAGTAGTGCACGAATATTTCATTCTAAAACCGCCGCAGTATCAAGCTTGCCATTTATCAATGATGCGCGGCAGGCGGCGCGGGCGCGGGTCGCGAGGGGCGCGGTGGCGCGATCGCGCGGTACGAGTCAGCTCATCAGCTGGTTACCTACCTACAGCAACGCGAGCGACGGACGACGGTCGGATGATTCGTCTGAGTACCTACTACGCGTGATTTAATAGCTAGTAGCTAGACAAATACATTGTATTATTAAAATAAATTGCATTACGATGCAGATAGCGACGTAATTTGATGTTAGGTTAGTACCTAGATCGCAGTTCAAATACTACAAGTATGGCGCCCAGCGAATCAGCTGATGATACGGGACACGAACGTAATACCTACATTCTTACTAAAAAAATTAGAATAAGACTGTGTGTAGGTAGGTTTTATCGTAGTTTTTATTTAAGAAAAAAACCTTGCCTCACACTAGGATTTTCTCCTGTGTCATGGGTGCATTTACAAACATAAATTTTTACATACACAAACACGCAAGCCCAGAACAATCACCTACAGATCATACAAATTGGTTCCGAGCGAGGATCGAACCCGCGATGGCGCAGCAGTCGCTCGCACAGCCGCTGCGCATTGTTGACGATACGATTGCGTGTCGTCAACATTTTCACGCCAACTACGTAAATTGTACCTAAGTACTCCAATTTCTCGTTCATACTTTACACGGGATTAGGACCTGCAGAAATACTTTATTTGAATTGAACTTATCTTTATTTACTGTAGGTATCAATAATTAAAAACAGAGAGCCAATGAACTGAGTAGGTACTTAAGGCGTTTGGATTTTTGGAATTTGAGCTATTTACAAAATAAAAAACTTATGTAGGTACATAGCTAAGTACTTACCTATTAACAGTTTATTTACAAATTGTTTACACTTCCCTGTACTGCAATTGCTCGAAAGAAGTCTGCCGCGTTCAATACACAAACGTGCCCGTTTTATGCTAGGTATTGTCTTTTAGCCTATCACTTTTCACTTTATCAAAGACGTCCACTATCGCACTGCGTAACTCGTTAAGACTTTCATGTTCACGGGTATAAACGAGTCTTTTTATTTCCGACCACAAGAAAAAATCCAGGGGCGTTAAGTACGGGATCGGTGGTGGGCAAGCCACGGGACCGCCGCGCGCCGTGGCATATCCATCGATCACGGAACTGATTGTTTGTGTAAGCACGCACAACACTTGCATAATGAGCCGGGCAGCTGACATAGGGCAATTCTTGCCGGTGCATCACTGTTGTTGATGACGTGAGCTCGACGGAACTTATAGGGATGTTAAGCCATTATTACCGCCATTATAATCGCATTGCTTCGCCGCGGAGCCCGCTCGAAGTACCTACTCCAGAATAGCGTCTTCGTTCTACTGCGAGTCATTCAGGCGCCCTCGACCTTGCGCGTGAGCCGGCACACGGAATTGTCCATGATCGAGAAGGCGCTGGGTTGCAGCCAAGTTGGTAGGGGTTGAAGGTACTTGAAGACTTTCAATCCCTCGTAGCCGTACGCCTTTAAATGTTCTGGCCGGAAATACAACCGCCTGGCCTCTTCCAAATTGTAACTGGCAATAGCGTACAGCTGAACCATTGTCAAGTACCTACTCCGCGTTCAAGTATTTACACTGAAGACTCATTTTCGTGGGTTTGTATCGCGTGGCTACGTAAAACGTAAAAAATGCAACCTTTATCGCGCGCGAGTTGCAACAGAACTGGCGGGTGCGGCCGTGCGGGGTGGTTAACGGGGAGCGGCGCGGGCGACGCGACGACGCGAGAGCGCTCGCCGCGCCGGCGCCGCGCAGCCTGCTACTAGGGATAGGTACGTAATACATTACAGCTGTGTGCGTGGATTGTAGGCAGCGGGCGCCGCGCCACATCCAATGGGCGGATAACGTGTCTAGGCATGTTTTACCGCTTAGTGTTGTGTGTGTAACATTGAATGACATCGATCGTAGTGATCGTAGTACGTAACATTGAGTGGAGTTATCATGAGTTCTCATTTTTTGTTCGAATATGACATTATTTTTCATAATCAATAAAATAATATATTTTTATTTAAATTAAATTATATTTTAATAGGTTCCATTACTGATATAGAGTCTAAAATTTTCGGTTCCAAAACGACTACAAAATCATCGTGTATAACGGTAACATATACCATCACCCCTGTATTCACCAAGGGTTAGATAGAGGTGTACCTAGTGATGGGCAATTCTCGGGAACATTCTCACATCGAGAACTTTGCTGTTAAGTTCTTGACATTCTCTGGGTCGAGAATTTATGAGAATTTAAATTTCTGATAAATAATACATTACATCAACAATAGATATTTTAAGAGTGCATCCAGGGACTTAAAAACAGATTTATCAACATTGATTTTAATAATTGCATTAAATTACTAGATGTGCGTAAGTCATCAAAATATAACGAATGCAAACGAAGACAAATAAACAAATTCGAAAAACTATAGGCAAAGTCGAATGTAAATGTCACTAAAGGGAACGGAACGCACCCGCCACCTACGAGCCAATCACGCGCAGTTGTCAATCTGTCAAAACATAACCTGAAGAAAGTGAGTACATAAGGAGTACATGAGGAGTACATAAGGAGTACATGAGGAGTACATAAGGAGTACATAAGGAGTACATAAGGAGTACATAAGGAGTACATAAGGAGTACATAAGGAGTACATAAGGAGTACATAAGGAGTTCATAAGGAGTACATAAGGAGTACATAAGGAGTACAAAGTCAAAGTCAAAGTATTTATTACTTTCATGTGTACATTTCGGTGTTAATAAAAACTAGTTTTGATTCAACATGAAACCCTGTTAGGGCACAGCACAGAATACAAAATTATAATATGAAGTTATATAATAAAACTAACTTAAGTACTTACTAATAGGATTATAATTATCATGGTAGTAAATTTATAAACATTGGACTAATATTAAGATAAATCATTATAGGCGGTCATTTGAGAAATTATTATACAGCGTGAAATTATAGTCGTTTTGGAACCGCAACGTGGTAACTTAGGATAATTAGTAGTACAAATAAAAAATATTAAGTTGACTGTACAGCTAATAATAAAAAAGTTGGCATTTCAAAAAAAAATTTCACTTGTTCGAGTTTGTTCGTAGTAGTGCACGAATATTTCATTCTTAAACCGCCTCAGTCTCAAGCTTGCCATTTATCAATGATGCGGGGCGCGGGCGCGGGCGCGGGGCGCGGCGCGGTACGAGTCAGCTCATCAGCTGGTCACCTACCTACAGCAACGGGAGCGACGGACGGTCGGATGATCCATCCGAGTACCTACTACGCGTGATTTAATAGCTAGTAGCTAGACAAGTACATTTTATTATTAAAATAAATTGCATTACGATGCAGATAGCGACGTAATTTGATGTTAGGTAGGTACCTAGGATCACAGTTCAAATAGGACAAGTATGGCGCCCAGCGAATCAGCTGATACGGGACACGAACGTAATACCTACATTCTTACTAAAAAAATTAGAATAAGACTGTGTGTAGGTAGGTTTTATCATAGTTCTTATTTAAGAAAAAAAACGTTGCCCAACACTAGGATTTTCTCCTGTGTCATGGGTGCATTTACAAACATAAATTTTCACATACACAAACACGCAAGCCCAGAACATTCACCCACAGATCTTACAAATTTGTTCCGAGCGAGGATCGAACCCGCGACAGGCGCAGCAGTCGCTCGCACAGCCGCTGCGCATCAACATTTTCACGCCAACTACGTAAATTGTACCTACTCCAATTTCTCGTTCATACTTTACACGGGCTTAGGACCGGCAGAAATACTTTATTTGAATTGAACTTATCTTTATTTTACTGTAGGTATCAATAATTAGAAACAGAGAGCCAATGAACTGAGTAGGTACTTCAGGCGTTTGGATTTTTTGAATTTGAGCTATTTACAAAAAAATTAACTTATGTACATAGCTAAGTACTTACCTATTAAAAGTTTATTTATAAATTACACAAAATGGAGTCTGCCGCGTTCAATACACAAACGTGCCCGTTTTATGCTATTGTCTTTTAGCCTATCACTTTTCACTTTATCAAAGGCGTCCACTATCGCACTGCGTAACTCGTTAAGACTTTCATGTTCACGGGTATAAAGGAGTCTTTTTATTTCCGACTACAAGAAAAATCCAGGGGCGTTAAGTCGGGGCTCCGTGGTGGGCAAGCCACGGGACCGCCGCGCGACGTGGCCTATCCATCGATCACGGAACTGATTGTTTGGGTAAGCACGCACAACACTTGCATAACGAGCCGGGCAGCTGACATAGGGCAGTTCTTGCCGGTGCATCATTGTTGTTGATGACGTGAGCTCGACGGAACTTATAGGGATGTTAAGCCATTATTATTTAATATTTTCCATACAAAGCATTGGCTAACATTAAATTCTTGTGCCGCCATTCTCGTGCTTCGCCGCGGAGCCCGCTCGAAGTACCTACTCCAGAATAGCGTCTTCGTTCTCCTGCGAGTCATTTAGGCGCCCTCGACCTTGCGCGTGAGCCGGCACACGGAATTGTCCATGATTGAGAAGGCGCTGGGTTGCAGCCAAGTTGGTAGGGGTTGAAGGTACTTGAGGACTTTCAATCCCTCGTAGCCGCAGCGCCTTTAAATGTTCAGGCCGGGAATACAACCGCTTGGCCTCAGCTTTGGCCTTCCAAATTGTAACTAGTAACAGTGTACAGCTGAACCATTGTCAAGTACCTACTCCGCGTTCGAATATTCATACTGAAGACTCATTTTCGCGTGGCTACGTAAAACGTAAACAATGCAACCTTTACGCGCGCGAGTTGCAGCAGAACTGGCGGGCGGGTGCGCGTCGGTTAACGGGGGTGGGTGCGGCGCGGGCGACGGCGCGGTAGCGCCCGCCGCGCCGGCGCCGCGCAGCCTGTTACTAGGGGTAGGTACATAATACATTACAGCTGTGTGCGTGGATTGTAGGCAGCGGGCGCCGCGCCGCATCCAATGGGCGGATAACGTGTCTAGGCATGTTTTACCGCTTAGTGTTGTGTGTGTAACATTGAATGACATCAATCGTAGTGATCGTAGTACGTAACATTGAGTGGAATTATCATGAGTTCTCATTTTTTGTTCGAATATGACATTACTTTTAATAATCAATAAAATAATGTATTTTTATTTAATTTAAATTATATTTAAATAGGTTCTATTACTGATATAGAGTCTAAAATTTTCGGTTCCAAAACGACTACAAAATCATCGTGTAGATATTTATTTTATTGCACAGAGTTTTTATTTCTACGTAGGATAGGTATTTATTATATTTTTATTTTATCATCAAAAAATTCTTTTAAATTGTAATAGCATTTTTGTAGTAGGTAGTTATTTAATTTATTTTTAAATAGGTTATCAATTAAGGTATTTTTTAAATTTTCGGGTATTTTATCATATATTTTGATAGCCATGACGTATGGACCAGAGTGAAATAGTGATAGGCTTGATGTTGGAAGGGCCAATCTATTTTGGTGTCTAAGGTTACGGGTTTGAGTGTAGTGATCTTTATTCAGGGAGAATAGCGACATATTTCTCCTAACAAAGAGGCTCAGTTCTAAGACGTAGAGAGATGTTAGTGTTAGGATTCGGTGTTTAATAAATTGTGGTCTACAGCTTTCCATGCCATCTATGTTTGCAAGGATGCGTTTGCACTTTTTTTGGAGTTTGAATAGTCTATCTGCATCTACACTATTACCCCATAGAATGATACCGTAACGTAGCCAGGAATGAGCGTAGGCATAATAAGCGGTTTTTGCGGATTTAACGTCTGTAGTTTTTTTTAGTTCGTATAATGCATACGTGAATTTTGATAGTTTGCTGGCAGTATTTTGGATATGGGATTTCCAATTTAAATGTGTGTCAATGCTTAGGCCTAAAAGCTTAAAGTTGTCAACACAGTCTAGTTTAATGTTATTAAATGAGAAATTAATTGATAGGGATTGTTTTTGATAAGGTTTAAATTGCATTATTTTTGTTTTTGGAAAATTTAATTCTAAATTGTGTTCGTTGAGCCAGTTTGATATGTCCGATAATATTTGGTGAATACGGTTATTAGGGTTATCGTTATTGGCACAAGGGAAGACTACTGAGATGTTGTCGGCGAATAGAACACTGACAGCATCTATTATCTTTGGCAGGTCGTTGATATAGATTAAGAATAAAATGCATCCAAGTACACTGCCTTGTGGGATAGAGTTATTGATGTTTGATTGGGTTGATCTGATATTTTCTATTTCTCCGGTTTCGTGGTTATAGTGCTCAATTTCTACATACTGTTTACGGTTACTTAAGTAAGAAACGAACCATTTGTGAGTGACGCCCCTTACGCCAATGCCCTCCTTATTAAGGAGGATATTATATTGGACCTTATCATAAGCCTTACTCATGTCCAGCAGAATACCTATTGCATATTTTTTTTTCGTTTATTATATCTAGAGCTTGTTGAATGTATCTGTATACTGCTTTTGTGGTTAATCTATTTCGTCTGAAACCGTTTTGGCTTTCATCGAATATATTAAATTATTCACAATATAAGTTTAGGCGTGTGGTCATAGCAGTCTCGAATATCTTAGAGAAGGTAGGTAGGAGTGCTATTGGACGGTATTTGGTACAGTCGGTTTGTGACCCTTCTTTATGGATTGGTTTGATAGCTGAAATTTTTAGTAAGTCTGGAATGGTGCCTTCAGAAACGGATTGATTTATAAGGGTAGTGAGTGGCATGACTAATTCATTTTTACATATTTTTATTAGTGTCGGTGGTAGTTCGTCGAAGCCAGAACTGAATTTATTTTTTAGGTTTGTTATGATGGTGAATACTTCATGCGGATCAACGGGTCTGATATAAATTGAGTTTTCAGCGTGCGATATGACCGGTCGACCAGCCTGCCTACCAGGCTCACCCCCTACTGACTTAAAGAAGTCGTTGAAAGTGTTTGCTATTATCACTGGGATTTCTGTTAGGGTATTATGTATATTTAATTTTAGATTTTTCTCCGCTTTTTTTAGGTTTTATTTGTACGCTCTTTTATGATTATCCACATAGTTTTTGAAATATTTTCACATTTTTTAAATCTGTATGCATTGTATTTTTTTTTATTGCGAGAGCACACATAAGGAGTACATAAGGAGTACATAAGTAGTACATAAGGAGTACATAAGGAGTACATAAGTAGTACATAAGGAGTACAAAAGGAGTACATAAGGAGTACATAAGGAGTACATAAGGAGTACATAAGGAGTACATAAGGAGTACATAGGGAGTACATAAGGAGTACATAAGGAGTACATGAGGAGTACATGAGGAGTACATGAGGAGTACATGAGGAGTACATGAGGAGTACATGAGGAGTACATGAGGAGTACATAAGGAGTACATAAGGAGTACATAAGGAGTACATAAGGAGTACATAAGGAGTACATGAGGAGTACATGAGGAGTATATGAGGAGTACATGAGGAGTACATGAGGAGTACATGAGGAGTACATGAGGAGTACATGAGGAGTACATGAGAAGTATGTACATGAGGAGTACATAAAAAGTAAGTAGGGAGTACATAAGGAGTAAGTAGGGAGTACATAAGGAGTATATAAGGAGTACATAAGGAGTACATAAGGAGTTCATAAGGACTACATAAGGAGTACATAAGGAGTTCATAATGAGTACATAAGGAGTACATAAGGAGTACATAAGGAGTACATAAGGAGTACATAAGGAGTTCATAAGGAGTACACAAGGAGTTGTTAAGGAGTACGTAAGGAGTACATAAGAAGTACATAAAGAGTAAGTAGGGAGTACATAAGGAGTACATAAGGAGTTCATAAGGAGTACATAAGGAGTTCATAAGGAGTACATAAGGAGTACATAGGGAGTACATAAGGAGTACATAAGGAGTACATGAGGAGTACATGAGGAGTACATGGGGAGTACATGAGGAGTACATGAGGAGTACATGAGGAGTACATGAGGAGTACATGAGGAGTACATAAGGAGTACATAAGGAGTACATAAGGAGTACATAAGGAGTACATGAGGAGTACATGAGGAGTACATGAGGAGTACATGAGGAGTACATGAGGAGTACATGAGGAGTACATGAGGAGTACATGAGGAGTATATGAGGAGTATGTACATGAGGAGTACATAAGGAGTACATAAAAAGTAAGTAGGGAGTACATAAGAAGAAAGTAGGGAGTACATAAGGAGTACATAACGAGTACATAAGGAGTACATAAGGAGTACATAAGGAGTACATAAGGAGTACATAAGGAGTTCATAAGGAGTACATAAGGAGTTCATAAGGAGTACACAATACAAAAAAAAAATGTAAAACTAAATAGAGAGAGGCTTGATTTACTAAATAAACTGGACTTTTATTCCTCTAAACTCAAAAATAATACATCAAAACATAAAAATGACATTGAAAATTTAAATTATGAGCTTAGTATTCTCCATGAGAAATTAGTATCAATGAGTAGTAAATACAAAAGCTCTGAATTGCAAATGAAGGAGTACATGTTGGCTATGAATGAGCTAGTAAGCGCATGTACAGTCAACAGCACATCAAGTTACTACACTTTGACCTTGAGCGCGTTATAAGCAGATACAGCGAGAATCGTGCGAAAGAGATAAATATCTTTATACCGTTCTCACTTGTAATGTTTCGTGCTGCAGCGCGTCGTGAGCGTGTGTGCGTTATGCGCGTCGTAGTGTAGAATAAGATACTAAGCGATAAGAAAATTAAATTTATAACATAGCGGGTTGCATACTTGAATCGAAACGAAATAATGGCATGGTAATAAAATCAGGCCGGGCGCGCCCACGTAATAACTAAAATACCTATGAAAGCTTATA
Organism: Acronicta alni; assembly: GCA_964056405.1. Taxonomy (NCBI): domain Eukaryota; kingdom Metazoa; phylum Arthropoda; class Insecta; order Lepidoptera; family Noctuidae; genus Acronicta; species Acronicta alni. Next base: position 9,067,238 of record OZ043939.1, read on the forward strand.
ATCATTTTTTTATTTAAATTATCTTTTATTTGTATTCCTTCAGTTTACACATTTGTTTGAAAATTACCCATAGTATCAAGTAGGTTTACCTACTTACTATATTTCTGAAATTTATAATTAGGTAATCCTAATTATAAATTTCAAGCAGATTTCAATTACCTTTTCCGGGTTTTGTTATCTACTTACTGGCGGGCTGGCGGTCAACAGAACTGTTTTCGTGCGTTCCTTGCTTTTCGATTCTACTGTGTTCTTACAAAATTTAATGTCGAAAATCCATAAAATCGACACCCGTGTGTCAAGTTTATTCAATTAATAGGTATTATACTTTCAAAAGACTTTTCAGTCCAAACTTTTTGATACCTACCTACTACCTAACATTTCGTCCGCGATTCAATCTTATTACTAAAATACAATTTTGGCTATTATAGCGTAGGTATCTTCACTTTTGCATGAGAGCGATGTGTCTGTTACATACCTACCTAACTAACTATTATCTAATGTGATATGAGTTAGTTTGTTAAGCACGATTATGAAATTTTGCATGTGAGTAAGTAACTCGTTATCAGGGATATAGAAAAGGACATGGGATAGGTTCCTATAAGAACTTTGGTGAAGGCGCATTATATTTAAAATGCGAAAGTGAGTTTGTTTATTTGTTACACATTCACGCAGCGGCGAAGCTACCCGTAAGCCTCAGTTTACACCGGGAAAGCAGCGGCCGGCAGCGGCCTTTTGCATTCCTCCTACTTACACATTGTCAAGGGTTCAGAAAAGGACATAGGATAGGTTCCTACGGGAACGCTTGTGAAACTGGTAGAAAATATCAAAATAAAACGCGAAATCAATAATCTTAATCTTTTTATTTTTAAACATTAATGATAAAATGAAAAACTTAAAACAAATACCTACTCTAGATTAAAAGATAACAGCAGAATTTATAAAACTAAACTATGAAGTATATAAAAGATTAAAAACAAGTAGATAATATTTATTTATAACTAGGTTTTATTTTTATTGATATTTTTAGCAAAAAAATTATGCAGTTACCAATTGGTTACCAAACAAAACTAAATGCTGCCTCCAAACAAAAGTAAGTTTTTATCTAGACTAGTAATTTGAATGGCTGAGGCCCGGCCGGCACCCACTTGCGGCACGGCGGCGGCACGGCAAGGGATTTTTTATAGTTATAGATGATTTTGAATCTTATTTAACACTGCTTTATTAATATTTATAGCGGAATAAGTATACAGTTAAATCTACCAATACCAAATAAAATTAAATACTGCCACCAAACAAAAGTAACCTTTTACGTAGATTAGTAGGTATAATTTGACTGCGCTGACTTAAATTATCTATCACCATTACAATAGCAAAGGAAAAATTCTCAAGAATATAACAATAATTGTGCGAAAAGAATTAAGTAGGTATACAATTTCAGTTTACAGTATTCATTATTAAAATTATTATCTACATAATATATCACATTACAAAAAGAAAACATATTAATAACTATCTTTTTGTATATTTTTGGCATTTTCCATGCTAAGATTTCAAAGTTATTTAGAAAAGGAAAAATACGACCGCGGGCAGGATTCGAACCTGCGTCTTCTGGTTCGGTACACCAGACGCTATGACCACTAAGCCACCGCGATACCTACCCGTCATGTCGAATTTTTCCTTCACATATTGAATTTACGTCTTTATGGTGACGTCTAACTGTAAAGTAAATGTAAACTAATGAACGTCTAACTGTAAACTAATGAACTAACTGTAAAGTAAGTTGTGTCGGTTGAAAAGCAAAAACTTGCATTTCAATAGGTGTTACTGACGTCACCGAGTTGATATCTAAAACAAAGAAAATTTTGTCAATTTCAATATTTACGTAACGTTCTTTATTATGAAATACCTACCTATTGCGGGCCAACTTAACTAAATGAGTATGGGACTTTGTTTACTTAATTGAGAACTTCCACCTTTTATGAGGTAGGTAGTAAAGAACTGAATACTTAATTATCTAATAGCAAGTATTAGCGAATGATACTTATATCATTAACCAATAAATTTATCGATAAAAAAATTAACACTTCTACCTGCCTATTCGATAATTATAAATATCATTTAAAAATGCAATAGCTAATACCTACTACTGTTTATAGATATTGATAGGTAGATCATCACCTCACCGCGCGCGCATAGATCATACTTAACTAATTCTCGGAAGCCTCGTCCACGCGTTCTCGGAATTATGCCTAGACGATGCGATGCATTCAAATTTCAGCTTTATTTTGCTACTGTTAAGATTTATTTTCGACTTAATATAGATCGTTTTAACTTATCATAATAATAGTTTTACAATATTTTTATTTGTAGCTTGACAATGTTGTTTTTGTGTAACTATTGGTATTGTTTTTCAATTTACGTAATCTATATTTCGGCCGGTCAGTGCAGATTTTCTGTTATAGATATAGGTAGGTAGTGATAAAGTTGCATTATGTGATAACAAGGTATACTTACAGGGACTGACCCTGTACGAAGTTGAGGTTCGTCTGCCGCCGTCGTAGCTCTGGCGTATAGGTAGTTGGCGGGGGTGGGTTTCATGGGTTCCGCTTTCTTGCCACCGCCGAAGCCAGAAGTAAACAGTTCAGAACTCTAGAACGAAACAAATTGCTATAGTTTATTTGCACATTTTTACTCATTAGACATACGCAGTGATAGCCTAATGGTATGAACATTGGCCGGGCAAGACAGGTCTCGAGTTAATCCAAGACCTTTTCAAAACCATGTGCGTATTATTAATTAATTATCACTCGCTTAAACGGTGAAGGAAAACATCGTGAGGAAACCTGCATGCCTTAGAGATTTTCGAGGTGTGTGCAGTCTGCCAACCCGCATTAGGCCAGCGTGGTGGACTATAACCTAATCTCTCACCTGAGAGGAGACCCGTGCCCAGCAGAGGGACAGTATATCGGTTGATGATGATTGATGACTCATTAGGCAAAGATGTATTAATACGTAAATAGATATATGATTATCTGCAATAATTATTCATCATCAACCCATATACTGTCCCACTGCTGGGCACGGCTATCCTCTCACAGAATGAGAGGGATTAGGCTATTGTCTATAGTTCTACAAAAATTGCTAGCTTACTATTATTTAATTATTTATTTGCACATAAACATCACTGAAAAGGCCTTATCTTGCAATGTTACAACAGGCTTATAGAAAGTTCCTAAATGCGTAATTTATTAAATTCAATAAAAGTAGCTTTAAAAAGATATTAAATGACGCGTGGAACAGCGCGCCAAGTTAAAAACTTACATTAACGGGGACTCGTTATGAAAGAAGATCCCGTTTGTTTACATAATTCGTAAATTCTATAGAAACATTGTTGACAAACAATCACCATTGACACATTTTTTCATTATTAGCCTTTCTTTATTAAAATTTAAAAATTATAATTATTAAAAATACTACTCACCGTTATCCCCGTCTGTATAATCCGGCATCCACTTTGTTGAAGTCCGGAATTGTTCTCCCTTTCGACTTACGTCAATAAATTGAGGCGCCATTTTGCACACTTGCAATCACGCACACAACACTATCACTCCAATTGTTAATGACAGACTGACGGAAAAACTCGGAAGTAGTCGAAAGCGGTCGCGTACGCGCAGGGGCGCGGAGGTGTGGCCTATTTCTAGTGCGACATGGTTTATTGGCTCCTAACTATTAGTATGAGCCACGATTGGTCAATTTTGGGAACGTTGAAAAATCCACCAATCATAGCAAGGATACTTTCTTTCTAACACTCCATATCGTGTCGTAGTTACAGATATGTATAATGTTTAGCTTGATGTGCTGGCGTCTGTACATGTAACCATGAGCGCAGACAGTCAATAACCAACCAACAGTCATTTAATTACTGTACCACCTCTCCATCTCATTCACCGTTGGCATGTGACACCAGCATTTTGCAAAGTGCACCTAATTTACTTAATAAAAGTACTTCCTCTCAGACCAATATAAAATTAAAAACCACTGAAATGTTAAAATTAGAACTTAAAAATAACTATGTTATATTTAGTGATGAGATTGGTCGAGGCATGGGACAGTTGTTGTCAAGCCATATGGGGCAAGTGACAACTAACTACTGTATGCCTGGACTAAATTACAAGGACATTATGCAAAAAATAATTCATTCTAAGTTTAGCCCAAACACCACCTTAGTTATATTAATTGGAAATAGGGGTACTGTAAACAAAAGAAACCTTATTGAATTTTATACAAAATTATGTGACTGTAATGTAGATAATATAGTTATGTTTACATTTCCCTACTCAAATAGTTTGCCACAGGACGAAAACACTATTAGACACAAATTAAACCTAACATTGCATACTTTATCAATTAATAATGACAAATTAGCAAATATTTTTACCTGACGAAAGATAATTATTATCTTTCTACATATTGTAAGAGACAGCTAGCTATGTCTCTGACATATTATTTTGTTACGTTAGCCAAGAATCTGGCTAAAAAACATATTGGCTTTATTGAGCCTGTATTACCTGATACTTCATTTCTTGACATTTCAAATAATTTAAATTAGAAATTAGGACAACAGAGACAACCTCTTGCATACCTGACTGTAATAAAATTTTTAATATTATCAGCCTGGTTCACCAAAATATTCAAGGAATGAATAATAAAGAACTAGAAATTGAATTATTCATGAACTGTAATAAAATAGATATTCTTTGTATTACAGAACATTGGTTAAAAAGTCATCAGTTCATGTTTAACTTTAATAATCACCAGGTTGGTAGTTCGTTTTGCAGAGAGAGTGCTATCCATGGTGGCTCCTTAATCCTAGTTAGTAATGAATACAAGTTTAAAGAACGTAGGGACATTGTGGGCCTCTCTGTTGAACGAACAATTGAAATAGCCTGTGTGGAATTGGAGCAGTTTATTGTTTTAAGTGTGTACAGACCTCCATCTGGATTGTCTGATAGTTTTGAAAGGGTGATGGAGGAAGTACTTCATAAAACCTGTAAGTCGAACAAATCCATCATCATCAGTGGTGATTTTAATGTTAATTTATTAGAAAATTCGAGTGTTTGTACTAAAATTAAAAATCTTTTTCTGTCATTCAATCTGGAAAACTTATTTCTGGAGCCTACTAGAATAACTGCATCTACTGCCACATGTTTAGATAATATTTTTACTGATATAACACCACACCATAAGGAAATTATTAATTTACTGGATTCTGACCACTGCGGACAGCTCATTACGGTTAATAATCACAATAAAATTGTGGCCATAAAAGACATCATTGTGAACCCGAAAACTGCAAGTCGCTTGGAAATATTTAAAAATAAACTTATTAGCAAATTACCTTTTTTGCCATACAATAATGATCCAAATAAATTTTATGATATATTTTTTAATATGTATTGTACAGAATTTGATTCTACTTTTACACCCAAGACGATCTCAGTTAACGGTAATGCATCCTTCAGTGAATGGGCCACTGTTGGTATTCATAAAAGTAGGAAGAGACTTTATGAGCTATACAATGAACGAGTGTATGTCAACACTCCAGAATTTAATATATATGTCAAAAATTATTCTAAATTATTTAAAAAGATTTGTTGTATAGCGAAGTCGCATTATTTAAGTTTAAAAATAAAAAACAGCAATAATGTTATCAAAACCACTTGGAATATTATCAACAGTGAAACAGGAAGGGTTAGTAAACGAAGTAGTGATTATACCCTTAGTATCGACAATTGCATAATTAAATCCGATCTAGAAGTAGCTTCAGCAATTGAAAATTTTTTCTCGGACATTCCTGTTTCAACAACGAAATTTCTAAATTCATCACCCACTGTTGCGGAATCGTTACTTAAAGAAAATGTAAACGCTGGCGTTGCTGAATTCCATTTCAATCGAATTAATTATAAAGACATTATTAAAACCTTTAATATGTTAAATGTAAAAAAAACGGCAGACCTCTGGGGTAATTCTGTTGACGTTGCCAAAACAATCATTGACATTGTAGCACCTACTTTAGCCATTATTTTTAATGACTGTATTGACTGTGGTAAATTTCCAGATCTAATGAAAAATAGTAAAATAATACCTTTGTTTAAATCGGGTAGCACATCTGACCCCACTAATTTTAGACCAATATCCGTGCTACCTACTTTTAGTAAAATTTTTGAAAAGCTTATGTTAGACCAAATGCAAAGGTTTTTTAATAAAAATAAACTCTTACACTGTAACAGTTTGGTTTTACAAAGGGTCGTTCAACTACCGATGCCGGTGTTGAACTTTTAGGACATATATTTGATGCATGGGAAGACGCGCGCGATGCTTTAGGTATCTTTTGTGATTTATCTAAAGCCTTTGATTGTGTTGTTCACGAAACATTGATCAGGAAGTTACACCACTATGGCGTTAAAAACACTTCTCTGAATCTTCTTATCTCGTACCTGGGTAATAGGATTCAGAAGGTGGACGTCAATGGAAAGAGATCTTCGGGGTCCGTAGTTAAAATGGGAGTCCCGCAGGGCTCAATTCTGGGTCCATTTTTATTTTTGATTTATATAAATGACTTACCTTACCTAATAAGGGATAATCATGAGATAGTACTGTTTGCAGATGACACATCACTGTTATTTAAACTCAAGCGTCAACAAATAGTTACTGACGATGTAAACAGTGCTCTCTCAAAGGTGGTACATTGGTTTAATACTAACAATCTGCTTTTGAATGAAAAGAAAACGAAATGTATTAAGTTTTCAACAACTAATGTAAAGCAGGTGAAAACCAGTGTACTTATTAATGGTGAAGAGTTGGACCTTGTGGCCACCACCGTATTTCTAGGTATCACTTTAGATTCTAAGCTTCAGTGGGGCCCACATATAGATAAGTTGTCGAAAAAGCTTAGCTCTGCAGCATACGCCGTCAAAAAAATACGTAGCCTAACCGATGTAGAAACAGCGCGCCTTGTTTATTTTAGTTATTTTCATAGTGTGATGTCGTACGGTATTCTGTTGTGGGGGAATGCTGCTGACATACAAACTATTTTTGTGCTGCAGAAAAGAGCCATTCGATCGATTTACAATTTAAGTCCCAGATATTCACTGAGGGATAAATTTAAGGAGATTAATATTATGACGGTTGCATCACAGTATATTTATGAGAATTTATTATATGCACACAAGAATGTTGATCTCTTTAAAAAACGTAGTGATATGCATAATGTTAATACCAGGAACAAAAATAAATTTATTGTACCTGCAACGAGGCTCCAGAAGATAAGTAATTCGTTCAAATGCCAATGTATACGCTTGTACAATACAATCCCAAGCAACATTCAAAAATTAAGTCTCAACAAATTTAAGTCAATTGTTAGGCAGAAATTGTGTCATAAAGGTTATTACTCATTAAGAGATTATATAGATGACAAATATGCTTGGGTTTGAACTGTTCCAATGAACCAGGCTATCGTTTCTTTAATTTTATATTATTCTGACATTTCTTTGTTTTATTTTATTTATGTTTTTGAAATTGAAATGTTATTTAGATTAATATTGTAAAAACATGAATTTTAAAGTATGAGAGTCGTGCAGCCATTGATGTTGCATATATTGATATGCATTTTAATGACTTAAAATTACATTGTGTCCATCAGTTGCCTAGTACTCTTAGCTTGTCATGCTCACTAAAATGTCCTGCTGATGGTGGCGTTGTGTGTCGGGTCGTTTTATTCCCTGCAACATGGTTGAGTCGAACGACGCCGATACGCACGTCATACTCGTGAACGGGTGCCGTCTGTCGGGGCTGGTCAGCTCTTACTGTCTATGGCAATATCTTTATTTATTTATTGTTCTTTTTCTGTAGACTAGATTAATTTGATGGTGCAACAACATCAAACTGCATTGTTCTCATGTAAGTCGGACATAAAAATGATTTATATTAATTTGATATTAACAGACATTACTGTAACGGTTATTGTGATTATATTTTTTTTATATTTTTCTTATTATTTAATAACTTTTAACTCAATAAAATGTAAATGTGAGTACTCTGTAGGCTAAATATACATACCTACTCAGCTCTGAACAGTCTGGCGGCTTTGAGCCTTTTTAGTGGCCTACGCAAATGTTCCTCTGATCTGGTATCGTCGTGTGACGGGTTGTTGAGCTCCCTAAATTATGGTTGAGCTACACAATGACTGATGCATGCGAGCCGTCGGTTGGGACTGGTCTACTCAAAGCCGCTATGGCTCTTTCTTCAAAAGGCCATTTCAGACTTTGCCCTACATTGTAAGACACATATTTGTTATTATACCTACTATGTCTGGACTTTAAAAGAGACTATGATTCTCTGAGTTTGTTTCGGCGTTTCTTCTCAGAGGTCGTCAGATAGGAAATGCCGGAGCCATCTAGCTTAAAAAAAATGTTAAATATTGACTTGTAAAAGTGTCTTTAAAAGATCTATTTACAGAAATAAATATCTTTATCTTTATCTTTATCTTTACATAACGAGTACATAAGAAGTACGTAAGGAGTACATAAGGAGTACATAACGAGTACATAAGGAGTACATAAAGAATATATAGAGAGTACATAAAGAGAAAGAAGGGAGTACATAAGGAGTACATAAGGAGTACATAAAGAGTACATAAGGAGTACATAAGGAGTACATAAGGAGTTCATAAGGAGTACATAAGGAGTACATAAGGAGTACATAAGAAGTACATAAGGAGTACAAAAGGAGTTCATAAGGAGTACACAAGGAGTTCATAAAGAGTACGTAAGGAGTACATAAGGAGTACATAAAGAGTAAGTAGGGAGTACATAAGGAGTACATAAGGAGTACATAAGGAGTACATAAGGAGTACATAAGAAGTACATAAGGAGTACATAAGGAGTACATAAGGAGTTCATAAGGAGTACATAAGGAGTTCATAAGGAGTACATAAGGAGTACATAAATAGTACATAAGTAGTACATAAGGAGTACATAAGGAGTACATAAGGAGTTCATAAGGAGTTCATAAGGTGTACATAAGGAGTATGTACTCCTTATGTACATGAGGAGTACATAAGGAGTACATAAAAAGTAAGTAGGGAGTATATAAGGAGAAAGTAGAGAGTACATAAGGAGTACATAACGAGTAAATAAGGAGTACATAAAGAGTACATAAGGAGTACATAAGTAGTACATAAGGAGTACAAAAGGAGTACATAACAAGTACATAAGAAGTACGTAAGGAGTACATAAGGAGTACATAACGAGTACATAAGGAGTACATAAAGAGTAAGTAGAGAGTACATAAAGAGAAAGAAGGGAGTACATAAGGAGTACATAAAGAGTACATAAGGAGTACAAAAGGAGTACATAAGGAGTACATAAGAAGTACATAAGGAGTACATAAGGAGTACATAAGGAGTACATAAGGAGTACATAAGGAGTACATAAGGAGTACACAAGGAGTTCATAAAGAGTACGTAAGGAGTACATAAGGAGTACATAAAGAGTAAGTAGGGAGTACATAAGGAGTACATAAGGAGTACATAAGAAGTACATAAGGAGTACATAAGGAGTACATAAGGAGTTCATAAGGAGTACATAAGGAGTACATAAGGAGTACATAAGTAGTACATAAGGAGTACATAAGGAGTACATAAGGAGTTCATAAGGAGTTCATAAGGTGTACATAAGGAGTATGTACTCCTTATGTACATGAGGAGTACATAAGGAGTACATAAAAAGTAAGTAGGGAGTATATAAGGAGAAAGTAGAGAGTACATAAGGAGTACATAACGAGTAAATAAGGAGTACATAAAGAGTACATAAGGAGTACATAAGTACTACATAAGGAGTACAAAAGGAGTACATAACAAGTACATAAGAAGTACGTAAGGAGTACATAAGGAGTACATAACGAGTACATAAGGAGTACATAAAGAGTAAGTAGAGAGTACATAAAGAGAAAGAAGGGAGTACATAAGGAGTACATAAAGAGTACATAAGGAGTACAAAAGGAGTACATAAGGAGTACATAAGGAGTACATAAGGAGTACATAAGGAGTACATAAGGAGTACATAAGGAGTACATAAGGAGTACATAAGGAGTACATGAGGAGTACATGTGGAGTATGTACTCCTTATGTACATGAGGAGTACATGAGGAGAACATAAAAAGTAAGTAGGGAGTACATAAGAAGTAGGGAGTACATAAGGAGGACATAACGAGTACATAAGGAGTACATAAGAAGTACATAAGGAGTACATAAGGAGTACATAAGGAGTATATAAGGAGTACATAAGGAGTACAAAAGGAGTACATAAGGAGTACATAAGGAGTACATAAGGAGTACATAAGGAGTACATAAGGAGTACATAAGGAGTATATAAGGAGTACATAAGGAGTACATAAGGAGTTCATAAGGAGTACATAAGGAGTACATAAGGAGTACATAAGGAGTACATAAGGAGTACATAAGGAGTACATAAGGAGTACATAAGGAGTACATAAGGAGTACATAAGGAGTACATAAGGAGTACATAAGGAGTACATAAGGAGTACATAACGAGTACATAAGGAGTACATAAAGAGTAAGTAGGGAGTACATAAGAAGTAAGTAGGGTTTATATTAGGAGTACATAAGGAGTACATAAGGAGTACATGAGGAGTACATGAGGAGTATGTACTCCTTATGTACATGAGGAGTACATAAGGAGAACATAAAAAGTAAGTAGGGAGTACATAAGAAGTAGGGAGTACATAAGAAGTAGGGAGTACATAAGGAGGACATAACGAGTACATAAGGAGTACATAAGGAGTACATAAGGAGTACATAAGGAGTACATAAGGAGTACATAAGGAGTACATAAGGAGTACATAAGGAGTACATAAGGAGTACATAAGGAGTACATAAGGAGTACATAAGGAGTACATAAGGAGTACATGAGGAGTACATGTGGAGTATGTACTCCTTATGTACATGAGGAGTACATGAGGAGAACATAAAAAGTAAGTAGGGAGTACATAAGAAGTAGGGAGTACATAAGGAGGACATAACGAGTACATAAGGAGTACATAAGAAGTACATAAGGAGTACATAAGGAGTATATAAGGAGTACATAAGGAGTACAAAAGGAGTACATAAGGAGTACATAAGGAGTACATAAGGAGTACATAAGGAGTACATAAGGAGTACATAAGGAGTATATAAGGAGTACATAAGGAGTACATAAGGAGTTCATAAGGAGTACATAAGGAGTACATAAGGAGTACATAAGGAGTACATAAGGAGTACATAAGGAGTACATAAGGAGTACATAAGGAGTACATAAGGAGTACATAAGGAGTACATAACGAGTACATAAGGAGTACATAAAGAGTAAGTAGGGAGTACATAAGGAGTAAGTAGGGTTTATATTAGGAGTACATAAGGAGTACATAAGGAGTACATGAGGAGTACATGAGGAGTATGTACTCCTTATGTACATGAGGAGTACATAAGGAGAACATAAAAAGTAAGTAGGGAGTACATAAGAAGTAGGGAGTACATAAGAAGTAGGGAGTACATAAGGAGGACATAACGAGTACATAAGGAGTACATAAGGAGTACATAAGGAGTACATAAGGAGTACATAAGGAGTACATAAGGAGTACATAAGGAGTACATAAGGAGTACATAAGGAGTACATAAGGAGTACATAAGGAGTACATAAGGAGTACATAAGGAGTACATAAGGAGTACATAAGGAGTACATAAGGAGTACATAAGGAGTACATAAGGAGTACATAAGGAGTACATAAGGAGAACATAAAAAGTAAGTAGGGAGTACATAAGGAGTAAGTAGGGTTTATATTAGGAGTACATAAGGAGTACATAAGGAGTACATAAGGAGTACATAAGGAGTACATAAGGAGTACATAAGGAGTACATAAGGAGTACATAAGGAGTTCATAAGGAGTACATAAGGAGTACATAAGGAGTACATAAGGAGTACATAAGGAGTACATAAGGAGTACATAAGGAGTACATAACAAGTACATAACGAGTTCATAACGAGTACGTAACGAGTACATAACGAGTACATAACGAGTACATAAGGAGTACATAACGAGTACATAACGAGTTCATAACGAGTACATAACGAGTACATAACGAGTACATAACGATTACATAACGAGTACATAAGGAGTACATAAAGAGTAAGTAGGGAGTACATAAGGAGTAAGTAGGGTTTATATTAGGAGTACATAAGGAGTACATAAGGAGTACATGAGGAGTACATGAGGAGTATGTACTCCTTATGTACATGAGGAGTACATAAGGAGAACATAACGAGTTCATAACGAGTACATAACGAGTACATAACGAGTTCATAACGAGTACGTAACGAGTACATAACGAGTACATAACGAGTACATAACGAGTACATAAGGAGTACATAACGAGTACATAACGAGTTTATAACGAGTACATAACGAGTACATAACGAGTACATAACGATTACATAACGAGTACATAAGGAGTACATAAAGAGTAAGTAGGGAGTACATAAGGAGTAAGTAGGGTTTATATTAGGAGTACATAAGGAGTACATAAGGAGTACATGAGGAGTACATGAGGAGTATGTACTCCTTATGTACATGAGGAGTACATAAGGAGAACATAAAAAGTAAGTAGGGAGTACATAAGAAGTAGGGAGTACATAAGAAGTAGGGAGTACATAAGGAGGACATAACGAGTACATAAGGAGTACATAAGGAGTACATAAGGAGTACATAAGGAGTACATAAGGAGTACATAAGGAGTTCATAAGGAGTACATAAGGAGTACATAAGGAGTACATAAGGAGTACATAAGGAGTACATAAGGAGTACATAAGGAGTACATAAGGAGTACATAAGGAGTACATAAGGAGTACATAAGGAGTACATAAGGAGTACATAAGGAGTACATAAGGAGTACATAAGGAGTACATAAGGAGTACATAAGGAGTACATAAGGAGTACATAAGGAGTACATAAGGAGTACATAAGGAGTACATAAGGAGTACATAAGGAGAACATAAAAAGTAAGTAGGGAGTACATAAGGAGTAAGTAGGGTTTATATTAGGAGTACATAAGGAGTACATAAGGAGTACATGAGGAGTACATGAGAAGTATGTACTCCTTATGTACATGAGGAGTACATGAGGAGTATGTACTCCTTATGTACATGAGGAGTACATAAGGAGGACATAACGAGTACATAAGGAGTACATAAGGAGTTCATAAGGAGTACATAAGGAGTACATAAGGAGTACATAAGGAGTATATAAGTAGTACATAAGGAGTACATAAGGAGTACATAAGGAGTACATAAGTAGTACATAAGAAGTACATAAGGAGTACATAAGGAGTACATAAGGAGTACATAAGGAGTACATAAGGAGTACATAAGGAGTATATAAGGAGTACATAAGGAGTACATAAGGAGTTCATAAGGAGTACATAAGGAGTACATAAGGAGTACATAAGGAGTACATAAGGAGTACATAAGGAGTACATAAGGAGTACATAAGGAGTACATAAGGAGTACATAAGGAGTACATAAGGAGTACATAACGAGTACATAAGGAGTACATAAAGAGTAAGTAGGGAGTACATAAGGAGTAAGTAGGGTTTATATTAGGAGTACATAAGGAGTACATAAGGAGTACATGAGGAGTACATGAGGAGTATGTACTCCTTATGTACATGAGGAGTACATAAGGAGAACATAAAAAGTAAGTAGGGAGTACATAAGAAGTAGGGAGTACATAAGAAGTAGGGAGTACATAAGGAGGACATAACGAGTACATAAGGAGTACATAAGGAGTACATAAGGAGTACATAAGGAGTACATAAGGAGTACATAAGGAGTACATAAGGAGTACATAAGGAGTACATAAGGAGTACATAAGGAGTACATAAGGAGTACATAAGGAGTACATAAGGAGTACATAAGGAGTACATAAGGAGTACATAAGGAGTACATAAGGAGTACATAAGGAGTACATAAGGAGTACATAAGGAGAACATAAAAAGTAAGTAGGGAGTACATAAGGAGTAAGTAGGGTTTATATTAGGAGTACATAAGGAGTACATAAGGAGTACATAAGGAGTACATAAGGAGTACATAAGGAGTACATAAGGAGTACATAAGGAGTACATAAGGAGTTCATAAGGAGTACATAAGGAGTACATAAGGAGTACATGAGGAGTACATGTGGAGTATGTACTCCTTATGTACATGAGGAGTACATGAGGAGAACATAAAAAGTAAGTAGGGAGTACATAAGAAGTAGGGAGTACATAAGGAGGACATAACGAGTACATAAGGAGTACATAAGAAGTACATAAGGAGTACATAAGGAGTATATAAGGAGTACATAAGGAGTACAAAAGGAGTACATAAGGAGTACATAAGGAGTACATAAGGAGTACATAAGGAGTACATAAGGAGTACATAAGGAGTATATAAGGAGTACATAAGGAGTACATAAGGAGTTCATAAGGAGTACATAAGGAGTACATAAGGAGTACATAAGGAGTACATAAGGAGTACATAAGGAGTACATAAGGAGTACATAAGGAGTACATAAGGAGTACATAAGGAGTACATAAGGAGTACATAACGAGTACATAAGGAGTACATAAAGAGTAAGTAGGGAGTACATAAGGAGTAAGTAGGGTTTATATTAGGAGTACATAAGGAGTACATAAGGAGTACATGAGGAGTACATGAGGAGTATGTACTCCTTATGTACATGAGGAGTACATAAGGAGAACATAAAAAGTAAGTAGGGAGTACATAAGAAGTAGGGAGTACATAAGAAGTAGGGAGTACATAAGGAGGACATAACGAGTACATAAGGAGTACATAAGGAGTACATAAGGAGTACATAAGGAGTACATAAGGAGTACATAAGGAGTACATAAGGAGTACATAAGGAGTACATAAGGAGTACATAAGGAGTACATAAGGAGTACATAAGGAGTACATAAGGAGTACATAAGGAGTACATAAGGAGTACATAAGGAGTACATAAGGAGTACATAAGGAGAACATAAAAAGTAAGTAGGGAGTACATAAGGAGTAAGTAGGGTTTATATTAGGAGTACATAAGGAGTACATAAGGAGTACATAAGGAGTACATAAGGAGTACATAAGGAGTACATAAGGAGTACATAAGGAGTACATAAGGAGTTCATAAGGAGTACATAAGGAGTACATAAGGAGTACATAAGGAGTACATAAGGAGTACATAAGGAGTACATAAGGAGTACATAACAAGTACATAACGAGTTCATAACGAGTACGTAACGAGTACATAACGAGTACATAACGAGTACATAAGGAGTACATAACGAGTACATAACGAGTTCATAACGAGTACATAACGAGTACATAACGAGTACATAACGATTACATAACGAGTACATAAGGAGTACATAAAGAGTAAGTAGGGAGTACATAAGGAGTAAGTAGGGTTTATATTAGGAGTACATAAGGAGTACATAAGGAGTACATGAGGAGTACATGAGGAGTATGTACTCCTTATGTACATGAGGAGTACATAAGGAGAACATAACGAGTTCATAACGAGTACATAACGAGTACATAACGAGTTCATAACGAGTACGTAACGAGTACATAACGAGTACATAACGAGTACATAACGAGTACATAAGGAGTACATAACGAGTACATAACGAGTTTATAACGAGTACATAACGAGTACATAACGAGTACATAACGATTACATAACGAGTACATAAGGAGTACATAAAGAGTAAGTAGGGAGTACATAAGGAGTAAGTAGGGTTTATATTAGGAGTACATAAGGAGTACATAAGGAGTACATGAGGAGTACATGAGGAGTATGTACTCCTTATGTACATGAGGAGTACATAAGGAGAACATAAAAAGTAAGTAGGGAGTACATAAGAAGTAGGGAGTACATAAGAAGTAGGGAGTACATAAGGAGGACATAACGAGTACATAAGGAGTACATAAGGAGTACATAAGGAGTACATAAGGAGTACATAAGGAGTACATAAGGAGTTCATAAGGAGTACATAAGGAGTACATAAGGAGTACATAAGGAGTACATAAGGAGTACATAAGGAGTACATAAGGAGTACATAAGGAGTACATAAGGAGTACATAAGGAGTACATAAGGAGTACATAAGGAGTACATAAGGAGTACATAAGGAGTACATAAGGAGTACATAAGGAGTACATAAGGAGTACATAAGGAGTACATAAGGAGTACATAAGGAGTACATAAGGAGTACATAAGGAGTACATAAGGAGTACATAAGGAGAACATAAAAAGTAAGTAGGGAGTACATAAGGAGTAAGTAGGGTTTATATTAGGAGTACATAAGGAGTACATAAGGAGTACATGAGGAGTACATGAGAAGTATGTACTCCTTATGTACATGAGGAGTACATGAGGAGTATGTACTCCTTATGTACATGAGGAGTACATAAGGAGGACATAACGAGTACATAAGGAGTACATAAGGAGTTCATAAGGAGTACATAAGGAGTACATAAGGAGTACATAAGGAGTATATAAGTAGTACATAAGGAGTACATAAGGAGTACATAAGGAGTACATAAGTAGTACATAAGAAGTACATAAGGAGTACATAAGAAGTACGTAAGGAGTACATAAGGAGTACATGAGGAGTACATGAGGTGTATGTAATGTACTCCTTATGTACATAAGGAGTACATAAGGAGTTCATAAGGAGTACATAAGGAGTACATAAGGAGTACATAAGGAGTACATAAGGAGTACATAAAGAGTACATAAGGAGTACATAAGGAGTACATAAGGAGTACATAAGGAGTACATAAGGAGTACATAAGGAGTACATAAGGAGTACATAAGGAGTACATAAGGAGTACATAAGGAGTACATAAGGAGTACATAAGGAGAACATAAAAAGTAAGTAGGGAGTACATAAGGAGTACATAAGGAGTACATGAGGAGTACATGAGAAGTATGTACTCCTTATGTACATGAGGAGTACATGAGGAGTATGTACTCCTTATGTACATGAGGAGTACATAAGGAGAACATAAAAAGTAAGTAGGGAGTACATAAGAAGTAGGGAGTACATAAGAAGTAGGGAGTACATAAGGAGGACATAACGAGTACATAAGGAGTACATAAGGAGTACATAAGGAGTACATAAGGAGTACATAAGGAGTACATAAGGAGTTCATAAGGAGTACATAAGGAGTACATAAGGAGTACATAAGGAGTATATAAGGAGTACATAAGGAGTACATAAGGAGTACATAAGGAGTACATAAGTAGTACATAAGAAGTACATAAGGAGTACATAAGAAGTACGTAAGGAGTACATAAGGAGTACATGAGGAGTACATGAGGTGTATGTAATGTACTCCTTATGTACATAAGGAGTACATAAGGAGTTCATAAGGAGTACATAAGGAGTACATAAGGAGTACATAAGGAGTACATAAGGAGTACATAAGGAGTACATAAGGAGTACATAAGGAGTACATAAGGAGTACGTAACGAGTACATAACGAGTACATAACGAGTACATAACGAGTACATAAGGAGTACATAACGAGTACATAACGAGTTTATAACGAGTACATAACGAGTACATAACGAGTACATAAGGAGTACATAAGGAGTACATAAGGAGTACATAAGGAGTACATAAGGAGTACATAAGGAGTACATAAGGAGTACATAAGGAGTACATAAGGAGTACATAAGGAGTACATAAGGAGTACATAAGGAGTACATAAGGAGTACATAAGGAGTACATAAGGAGTACATAAGGAGAACATAAAAAGTAAGTAGGGAGTACATAAGGAGTAAGTAGGGTTTATATTAGGAGTACATAAGGAGTACATAAGGAGTACATGAGGAGTACATGAAAAGTATGTACTCCTTATGTACATGAGGAGTACATGAGGAGTATGTACTCCTTATGTACATGAGGAGTACATAAGGAGAACATAAAAAGTAAGTAGGGAGTACATAAGAAGTAGGGAGTACATAAGAAGTAGAGAGTACATAAGGAGGACATAACGAGTACATAAGGAGTACATAAGGAGTACATAAGGAGTACATAAGGAGTACATAAGGAGTACATAAGGAGTACATAAGGAGTACATAAGGAGTACATAAGGAGTACATAAGGAGTACATAAGGAGTACATAAGGAGTACATAAGGAGTACATAAGGAGTACATAAGGAGTACATAAGGAGTTCATAAGGAGTACATAAGGAGTACATAAGGAGTACATAAGGAGTATATAAGGAGTACATAAGGAGTACATAAGAAGTACATAAGGAGTACATAAGTAGTACATAAGGAGTACATAAGAAGTACGTAAGGAGTACATAAGGAGTAAATGAGGAGTACATAACGAGTACATAACGATTACATAACGAGTACATAAGGAGTACATAAAGAGTAAGTAGGGAGTACATAAGGAGTAAGTAGGGTTTATATTAGGAGTACATAAGGAGCACATAAGGAGTACATGAGGAGTACATGAGGAGTATGTACTCCTTATGTACATGAGGAGTACATAAGGAGAACATAAAAAGTAAGTAGGGAGTACATAAGAAGTAGGGAGTACATAAGGAGGACATAACGAGTACATAAGGAATACATAAGGAGTACATAAGGAGTACATAAGGAGTACATAAGGAGTACATAAGGAGTACATAAGGAGTACATAAGGAGTACATAAGGAGTACATAAGGAGTACGTAAGGAGTACATAAGGAGTACATAAGGAGTACATAAGGAGTACATAAGGAGTACATAAGGAGTACATAAGGAGTACATAAGGAGTACATAAGGAGTACATAAGGAGTACATAAGGAGTACATAAGGAGTACATAAGGAGTACATAAGGAGTACGTAAGGAGTACATAAGGAGTACATAAGGAGTACATAAGGAGTACATAAGGAGTACATAAGGAGTACATAAGGAGTACATAAGGAGTACATAAGGAGTACATAAGGAGTACATAAGGAGTACATAAGGAGTACATAAGGAGTACATAAGGAGTACATAAGGAGTTCATAAGGAGTACATAAGGAGTACATAAGGAGTACATAAGGAGTACATAAGGAGTACATAAGGAGTACATAACGAGTACATAACGAGTACATAACGAGTACGTAACGAGTACATAACGAGTACATAACGAGTACATAACGAGTACATAAGGAGTACATAACGAGTACATAACGAGTTCATAACGAGTACATAACGAGTACATAACGAGTACATAACGATTACATAACGAGTACATAAGGAGTACATAAAGAGTAAGTAGGGAGTACATAAGGAGTAAGTAGGGTTTATATTAGGAGTACATAAGGAGTACATAAGGAGTACATGAGGAGTATGTACTCCTTATGTACATGAGGAGTACATAAGGAGAACATAAAAAGTAAGTAGGGAGTACATAAAAAGTAGGGAGTACATAAGAAGTAGGGAGTACATAAGGAGGACATAACGAGTACATAAGGAGTACATAAGGAGTACATAAGGAGTACATAAGGAGTACATAAGGAGTACATAAGGAGTACATAAGGAGTACATAAGGAGTACATAAGGAGTACATAAGGAGTACATAAGGAGTACATAAGGAGTACATAAGGAGTACATAAGGAGTATATAAGGAGTACATAAGGAGTACATAAGGAGTTCATAAGGAGTAAATAAGGAGTACATAAGGAGTACATAAGGAGTACATAAGGAGTACATAAGGAGTACATAAGGAGTACATAAGGAGTACATAAGGAGTACATAAGGAGTACATAAGGAGTACATAAGGAGTACATAAGGAGTACATAAGGAGTACATAAGGAGAACATAAAAAGTAAGTAGGGAGTACATAAGGAGTAAGTAGGGTTTATATTAGGAGTACATAAGGAGTACATAAGGAGTACATGAGGAGTACATGAGAAGTATGTACTCCTTATGTACATGAGGAGTACATGAGGAGTATGTACTCCTTATTTACATGAGGAGTACATAAGGAGAACATAAAAAGTAAGTAGGGAGTACATAAGAAGTAGGGAGTACATAAGGAGGACATAACGAGTACATAAGGAGTACATAAGGAGTACATAAGGAGTACATAAGGAGTACATAAGGAGTACATAAGGAGTACATAAGGAGTACATAAGGAGTTCATAAGGAGTACATAAGGAGTACATAAGGAGTACATAAGGAGTATATAAGGAGTACATAAGGAGTACATAAGGAGTACATAAGGAGTACATAAGTAGTACATAAGAAGTACATAAGGAGTACATAAGAAGTACGTAAGGAGTACATAAGGAGTACATGAGGAGTACATGAGGTGTATGTAATGTACTCCTTATGTACATAAGGAGTACATAAGGAGTTCATAAGGAGTACATAAGGAGTACATAAGGAGTACATAAGGAGTACATAAGGAGTACATAAGGAGTACATAAGGAGTACATAAGGAGTACATAAGGAGTACATAAGGAGTACATAAGGAGTACATAAGGAGTACATAAGGAGTACATAAGGAGTACATAAGGAGTACATAAGGAGTACATAAGGAGTACATAAGGAGTACATAAGGAGTACATAAGGAGTACATAAGGAGAACATAAAAAGTAAGTAGGGAGTACATAAGGAGTAAGTAGGGTTTATATTAGGAGTACATAAGGAGTACATAAGGAGTACATGAGGAGTACATGAGAAGTATGTACTCCTTATGTACATGAGGAGTACATGAGGAGTATGTACTCCTTATGTACATGAGGAGTACATAAGGAGAACATAAAAAGTAAGTAGGGAGTACATAAGAAGTAGGGAGTACATAAGAAGTAGGGAGTACATAAGGAGGACATAACGAGTACATAAGGAGTACATAAGGAGTACATAAGGAGTACATAAGGAGTACATAAGGAGTACATAAGGAGTACATAAGGAGTACATAAGGAGTACATAAGGAGTACATAAGGAGTACATAAGGAGTACATAAGGAGTACATAAGGAGTACATAAGGAGTACATAAGGAGTACATAAGGAGAACATAAAAAGTAAGTAGGGAGTACATAAGGAGTAAGTAGGGTTTATATTAGGAGTACATAAGGAGTACATAAGGAGTACATGAGGAGTACATGAGAAGTATGTACTCCTTATGTACATGAGGAGTACATGAGGAGTATGTACTCCTTATGTACATGAGGAGTACATAAGGAGAACATAAAAAGTAAGTAGGGAGTACATAAGAAGTAGGGAGTACATAAGAAGTAGGGAGTACATAAGGAGGACATAACGAGTACATAAGGAGTACATAAGGAGTACATAAGGAGTACATAAGGAGTACATAAGGAGTACATAAGGAGTACATAAGGAGTACATAAGGAGTACATAAGGAGTACATAAGGAGTACATAAGGAGTTCATAAGGAGTACATAAGGAGTACATAAGGAGTACATAAGGAGTACATAAGGAGTATATAAGGAGTACATAAGGAGTACATAAGGAGTACATAAGTAGTACATAAGTAGTACATAAGGAGTACATAAGGAGTACATAAGGAGTACATAAGGAGTACGTAAGGAGTACATAAGGAGTACATAAGGAGTACATAAGGAGTACATAAGGAGTACATAAGGAGTACATAAGGAGTACATAAGGAGTACATAAGGAGTACATAAGGAGTACATAAGGAGTACATAAGGAGTACATAAGGAGTACATAAGGAGTACATAAGGAGTACATAAGGAGTACATAAGGAGTACATAAGGAGTACATAAGGAGTACATAACGACTACATAACGATTTCATAACGAGTACGTAACGAGTACATAACGAGTACATAACGAGTACATAACGAGTACATAACGAGTACATAACGAGTACATAACGAGTACATAACGAGTACATAACGAGTACATAACGAGTACATAACGAGTACATAACGAGTACATAACGAGTACATAACGAGTACATAACGAGTACATAACGAGTACATAACGAGTACATAACGAGTACATAACGAGTACATAACGAGTACAAAACCAGTACATAACGAGTACATAACGAGTACATAACGAGTACATAACGAGTACATAACGAGTACATAACGAGTACATAAGGAGTACATAACGAGTACATAACGAGTACATAAGGAGTACATAAAGAGTAAGTAGGGTGTACATTAGAAGTACATAAGGAGTACATAAGGAGTACATAAAGAGTAAGTAGGGAGTACATAAGGAGTACATAAGGAGTACATAAGGAGTACATAAGGAGTACATAAGGAGTACATAAGGAGTACATAAGGAGTACATAAGGAGTACATAAGGAGTACATAAGGAGTACATAAGGAGTACATAAGGAGTACATAAGGAGTACATAAGGAGTACATAAGGAGTACATAAGGAGTACATAAGGAGTACATAAGGAGTACATAAGGAGTACATAAGGAGTACATAAGGAGTACATAAGGAGTACATAAGGAGTACATAAGGAGTACATAAGGAGTACATAAGGAGTACATAAGGAGTACATAAGGAGTACATAAGGAGTACATAAGGAGTACATAAGGAGTACATAAGGAGTACATAAGGAGTACATAAGGAGTACATAACTTATGTACTCCCTACTTACTTTTTATGTACTCCTTATGTACTCCTCATGTACATAAGGAGTAAATACTCCTCATGTACTCCTCATGTACTCCTCATGTACTCCTTATGTACTCCTTATGTACTCCTAATGTAAACCCTACTTACTCCTTATGTACTCCCTACTTACTCTTTATGTACTCCTTATGTACTCGTTATGTACTCGTTATGTACTCGTTATGTACTCGTTATGTACTCGTTATGTACTCGTTATGTACTCGTTATGTACTCGTTATGTACTCCTTATGTACTCCTTATGTACTCCTTATTCACTCCTTATGTACTCCTTATGTACTCCTTATGTACTCCTTATGTACTACTCATGTACTCGTTTTGTACTCCTTATGTACATAAGGAGTACATACACCTCATGTACTCCTCATTTACTCCTTATGTACTCCTTACGTACTTCTTATGTACTCCTTATGTACTCTTTATATACTCCTTATGTACTCCTTATGTATTCAGTATTCAGTATTCATTCATTTATTGCGTTCCACAAAGTTTTTTTGGATGGTAAGTATACATTATTAAAATAAGTACATTGTGGACCCTGTCGGGCACAGCAATATAGGAGAGAGGAAGTACTAATTTATGTCAACTATTTTAGAAATATTAATAATAACTGTTTTAAATTATGGTACTATATTTAATATACAACTTATTTTATGTATTGTTTTTATGTAACGTAATGTATGAATTAAATTAGATAAATATATTTTTTAGTATTTATTCTAGTCATGTTTTAGTTAGAATTATATTATATTATATATTTATTTATTCTTCATTGCAATTATTTAGGTTCATATTTTATAAGGTTAATTATTATTATAGTATTACATAATGTATAATTTGGGTAATATTTTTTCTATTCAGATGTATTGTGAATTTAGACGGGTAATTATTTATTTTGTTATGTAGGGATTATTAAATAATTATTTAAAATTGCATAATAGAAGAAATTATTATTTATATATTATATCAATAGTATTCTTAATTTTATTTAAACTATTTGTCTATCGTTCATGTATTCATCAATTGTGTAGTATGCTTTTTTAATAAGTATTTGTTTTAGTTTATTTATAAATGTTGTTTCACTAATTTCCCTTTTTAATGATTCTGGTACTTTATTATATATTTTTATACACATTACATACGGACTGCTTGAGTGTAACGTTATGCGAGATGACGGTAGCATTAGCATATTTTTATGTCTTAGAGATCGACCAGTATGTTTGTCTTCGCGCGTTGTGAAAAAGGTTTTGTATTTTCTTACAAATTTACATATCTCAAAGATGTAGATGCATGGGAGGGTGAGTATTTCGAGCTTAATGAAGAAGGGTTTACAGCTATCAGTTTGGTCTATGTTTGTGAGTATACGCATTAGCTTCTTTTGTAAGATGAATAGTGTAGGAGCATCGGTACTATTACCCCACATAATTATGCCGTAGCTTAACCACGCATGAGCGTAGGCATAATAGGTAGTCAATGCTGTTTGTATATCGGTTGTTTTTTTAATTTCTCGGAGGGCGTAAGAAAATCTAGAAATTTTTGTGCGAATGTTTTTTACATGTGTCTTCCAACTAATGTGCGTGTCTATAGTAAGTCCTAGTAGTGTAAAGTCATCAACGTTTTCTATTTTTGTACCATTAGAGCTGAAGTTAATATTTATTGGAGGTCTTTGATAGGGATAGTATGTCATTAATTTCGTTTTATTATAGTTAATTTCTAAGTTATGGTCGTTCATCCATTTAGTTGTTTTGTCAAGTAAGGAGTGGAGATGTGCGTTTAGGTTTATATCATTATGGCATGAAGTGAGCAGGGATATATCGTCTGCAAATAGAACACAGTGACATGATTCTTTCAATATCTTTGGGAGGTCATTAATATAAATTAAGAATAATAAGCATCCGATGACACTGCCTTGGGGAATAGACGAATTAGTTATTATTTTTTCAGATCTTATACCAGTAATCTCTTTTTTATCATTATTATAGTATTCTATTTCAACATACTGCTCTCGGTTTTTTAAATATGATGCAAACCATTGATGTGCTGTTCCGCGGATTCCTATTCCGGAAAGTTTGTCTAGTAGAATATTAAATTGTACTCTATCATATGCTTTCGTCATGTCCAAGAGTATGCCGACTGCGTATTCCTTTTTGTTTATAATGTTTAGGACTTCTTGAATGAATTTATATACGGCTAGGACTGTTGAGCGTTCCTTACGAAAACCGTTTTGTCCCTCATCAAAAATTTCGTATCTTTCGCAGAAGTTATACACTCGGTCACACATAGCTTTTTCGAAAATTTTTGAAGAGGTTGGTAAGAGGGCTATGGTGCGGTAGTTATTGGGATCTGTTTTTGCGTTTTTCTTATACACTGGTTTTATTATAGCTTTTTTTAATAGATCGGGGAAAGTACCATTTTCAAAGGACTGATTTATTAATACACAAAATGGTATGGCGAGCTCATCTGCACATTGTCTGATTAGGGATGGCGGCAGCTCATCTATACCAAAGCTATTTTTATTTTTTAAGTTTTTAATTATTTTATGTGTCTCGCGATAATCTAACGGTCTTAGGAAGAAGGTATTTTCTGTAGGCTGGAGCACAGGTCTGCCGCATGGTTTACAACAGTTCGACGATGGTATGATCTCCTCACCTATAGATGCAAAAAATGTGTTGAATTTGTTTGCAACTTGGTTTGGATCAGACACAAGATGATTATTTATTTGTAGCTGAATATTGGTTTTTTCTTTTATTGTTTTTTTATAATAACGTTCATTTATTATATTCCACATTGCTTTAACTTTATTATTAGATTTATTTATTTTATTACAATACTGAATTTTTTTTGATGCAATTACCGTTCGTTTTAGTATTTTTTCATATTTTCTGTAGTATTGTTTAATGATTGGATTATTAGATTTTGTACATAGAATTTTTAACAGTCTTTTATTTTTACATGAAAGTTTTAGTCCTTTTGTTAACCAATACTTTGTAGGGTACTTCTTTAATTTAATTTTTCGCTTTGGAATGGTTTGGTTTAATATTTTTATTAACATATCACTAAAGGCTTGATAATTTTGGTTTATATTACATTGAGGTAATATGATTTCGCACCAATTTACTGATTTTAGTGAGGTTTTAAAGTTATCTATATTATTTTTTGAATAAAATCGCTTAGTGACATACCAAGTGGCATGTTCATAACGTTGTAGTGTTTCAAAGGTTATAGCTGTGCTGCAATGATCTGAAAATCCCAATTCAGTAACAGACACCTGTATGCTTTTCTTTCTAAAATTTGTGAATATTAGATCTAAACATGTTGCGACCGTCTGTGTAACATGTGTAGGATGTTTTATATGCTGTATTAGTTTATGTTCGGACATTAATTCTAAAAATGTATTAGTTTTTACGCTACTTTTTAAAATATCTATATTAAAATCCCCGCCGAGTACAATATTGAATTTAGAATATTTTTTGTTTATATAAGATAAAATTTTGTTAAGTTGGTTGTAAAAAATATCTTCCTCTCTTCTATTCCAATACATTGTTATTAATAATATGTTTTCTTTGGGTAGTTCTATTGCACAAACTTCTAATATGTATTCTATTGTCATTTTTGTGATATCATATCTTTCTTCATAATCTATACGTTCATCGAGTAGGATACAAACGCCGCCGCCTATCCGGTTTCGTCGACAGTACGATGAATTTTGTAGCCATCAAATTGTATTAAACTTAATTTTTCATTTGATAGCCAAGTTTCATTTAAACATATTGCTTGGTATGTTTGGTTTTGTAGAAATGATTCCATTATATGTAGCTTGTTGTAGAGACTTTGTATGTTTTGGAATAATATTTTAAATTGTGGTTCTTGGTCTTCCTTGGTTGTAGGTTTTTGTGTCGTTTCTATATTTATGGGTGTTACTGATTTCGCTTCTTCTGTATCCGGGTGTATTTGTGGTGGTAGGCTGAAGAAAGGTTCTGGTTGCTTCATTGTTACGAAAAAAAGGGGTATCGGTATTCGTATTTCCATGATGTTTTTCTTTTTCGGATTGATGTGTGGGGTGCGACGATGCGTGGTCATTAAAGAATATTTGTTCTCCCTCGATAAACAATGTATTGTTACGTATAACTGCGTGCAAGCCTTTTTTGCGTGCTATTAACATTTTGTCACGTATATATTTTCTCTTTTTTAGTGATTCCTCATTTAAGAAATCTGATACATATAATCCGGTTCTATAAAAATAACGGTTGTTTTCTAGTATATATTTTGTCATTCTCTTGCTTATAAGCTCTATTACTAACGGTCGGTTTTTATTGTTATATCTTCCAATTCTGTAGGTATCCTCGATATATCCCAGCAAGTCCACTTGTAAGATATCACGAAACAGAGTTATAACTCTACCATGCAGGTTTTGTTCAGGTTCATTATGGATTTCGGTAAGGCCATAGAGTACGATTTTTTTAATATTACACTCGGGCGAGTGTTCTATTCTGAACGATGTTTTATTTGATAGTTGCTTTATTTCTTGTTGTAATTTTTCTGTTTCTGTTTGTAGTTTATATATCTGGGTGTTTATTGTTTCTATATCAGTTTTCGTTGGTTGGTCGTTTTCAAGGAATAGCACATTTGTTTCTTTTTTAATTTCTGTTGTTAATTTTAGTAAAGCTTTATTAATTTCTGTTTGGATTGTATTTTGTATTTCTAATATTATTGATGCAATATTTTCCTTCAACTTTAGGGATATCATCTCACTCAGATTTTGTAATGTCAGTTCGGGTTGCATATCAATTTCAATATTTTCTCCTTGGTGTAAAGTATCCCCCAATTGGCTTACGTCTTCTGAGCATGTTAGACTGTCGTTATTGAGATTTTGGCTTGCCTTACGTCTCACAGTGACGTATGCGCTAGGTGTTATATTTGAGGTTGAATTAAAGAATGTTTGCCTCACTGGGGTATTATCATTATTGTTATTCTTAGGTCTTTTACACTTACATTCTTGGCATTCCCACGATGAAATTTTATCAATGTTAATCCAGCTCTTGTATTGATTCTTTGAAACATTAGCGCATTCGAGATCATAATTTGCATTGCATATTGAACAAGTGAGATACAAATGTTTGTGAGGGACTGGTTGCTTACAACCCGCACAGAGCGTCATTTTAATTTTATTTAGTATCACTTGTTTCTGAAAATATCACAAAAAGTCAACCTCTTATTTTAAGATTTGAACTCGATGTCACATGAACGCCAGTACAGTGTTGGGCGAGTACGCCAGCTGTGTATAGTGTCTTACTGTTGAATTTAGCATTCGCTATCTCCAAAGGTAATGTTTGTTAGTTTTAATTTTATAGATGGCGGTGTTCTATAAATAGTAAAAAACTGCTTTACCGATGTACTTAATTTTTGATCCAGTAGATGGTAGTGTTCTTAATTATTTTAAGATCACTTCTAGTATTGTATTTTAAATGCAAAATTTTTTCGTAACGGTTTGTCAATATTGTTTTTTTTGTACTTTCTTTATTTATTGTTCCACTAATTCCACTTGTTTATTGTTTTTTTACACTACACTGTCGTTTTTCTTGTATCGTTGTCCGTTGTCTATCCGTTGTTTATGTTTTAGCACACAAATTAACTGTTTTTTTACGTTTCTAGCACATCATCAAAGTTAAGTTGAGATAACACTTGTGGTTAATATTTAGGATATTATCATTACACTTATCACTTTCATACGGTTCTAGTGCAAGTAATGTATTTTTAATTAACTAAAATACGCGGAGCTGATGTTATCAGCGGCACTAGCGCCCTCTCTCCTATGTACTCCTTATGTACTCCTTATGTACTCCTTATGTACTCCTTATGTACTCCTTATGTACTCCTTATGTACTCCTTATGTACTCCTTATGTACTACTTATGTACTCCTTATGTACTCCTTATGTACTCCTTATGTACTCCTTATGTACTCCTTATGTACTCCTTATGTACTCCTTATGTACTCCTTATGTACTCCTTATGTACTCCTTATGTACTCCTTATGTACTCCTTATGTACTCCTTATGTACTCCTTATGTACTCCTTATGTACTCCTTATGTACTCCTTATGTACTCCTTATGTACTCCTTATGTACTCCTTATGTACATAAGGAGTACATAAGGAGTATATAAGGAGTACATAAGGAGTACATAAGGAGTAAGTAGGGAGTACGTAAGGAGTAAGTAGGGAGTACATAAGGAGTACATAAAGAGTAAATAAGGAGTACATAAGGAGTTCATAAGGAGTACATAAGGAGTACATAAGGAGTACATAAGGAGTACATAAGGAGTACATAAGGAGTACATAAGGAGTACATAAGGAGTACATAAGGAGTACATAAGGAGTACATAAGGAGTACATAAGGAGTACATAAGGAGTTTATAAGGAGTACACAAGGAGTTCATAAGGAGTACACAAGGAGTTCATAAGGAGTACATAAGGAGTACATAAATAGTAAGTAGGGAGTACATAAGGTGTACATAAGGAGTAAGTAGGGAGTACATAAGGAGTACATAAGGAGTACATAAGGAGTACATAAGGAGTACATAAGTAGTACATAAGGAGTACATAAGGAGTACATAAGGAGTACATAAGGAGTACATAAGGAGTACATAAGGAGTACATAAGGAGTACATAAGGTGTACATGTGGATAGGCGAGGTGTATTGCCCCTCCAACCAAAGGGAGGATCCTCCAACCAGGCGGGTGTTTAGCCTGGCAGGCCACGGCCCGACGGTTGATGTCGGGCAGTTGTATACAACATTATTATTAGTATATGCGAAACCTGAAACACGTGTCTAGTATTTTTATATAAATAATCTATGTACAAAATTTCAAAACTTGTATCATGAAAAATCACAAAGTTATAAGCTTGTTAAGTTACCTGGTTGTCCGTACAAAAACATGCTCATCACGCGCGGGCGCCGCCCCGCGCTCGCGTCGTCGCGGCGCTCATTGATAATAATGTGGCAGTAGGTACCTACCCGTACGGCGATTTCCGATTGCATTGTATTTAACTGATGATACATCACACTTTCCACATTTTCCATCACACTTGCAGTCCTTGAACTGTCGTAATGATCAAGTGTAGGTACACATTAATAAGTACTTTATTTGTAAATGCAGCCGTAAGTGATTAAATGTAGTGAATGCGATATGTTGCACCTTATACCAAACACTGTAAGTTCAAAATGGATGAAAAGTGTTAAACATCGCACTACTTAACCACAACAGGCTGTAGGTACAAATAAAAACGTGTGTTAATGTGTGTGACGATACTTTAATGTCAGATAGCTCCTCGTGCCGCACTGCCAGGAATACGTTATCACTTATCACCACAAACCGCTAGTATCCGTACCATTTCTTACACGAACACTATGCTTTTTACATACGATAGGTACACATCAACCGAAACACAACTGCCGCGCGCTCACGTTATCACCACAAACCGCTACTGTACGTACCATTTCTTAAACGAACACTACCTATGCTTTTTACATACGATAGGTACAGATCAACCGTAATGCTAACGCTCGCGGTCGCGCTCTCGTTTTGTACCTACTTATCTGAACGGGAGCGACATACGTGCACACTTCCCTATAGCTGCCGGGCGACTGAAGTGGTTGCCTGGTTGGTTCACCCCCGGGCCCCGCCCGCCCCACTGCGCCCGCGCTGACCGCTCAGTGTCAGTGACCTGTGTTGCGCGCATATGATTGCGATTAGGTACTTAGTGTCGCTCGGTGTCCTACTCGTAACATTTTTTAAATGTTTTTGGGACAAAATATAACATGATGTAAAAATTATTGGAATCGATTCAGTTACTGATTCTGAACAAACTATATTCAGGTTTCGCATATACTAATAATAACGATGTATATGCAACTTTCGTTGCGAATGTTGCTTGCGCGATTCAGGCCTTCGTAGTTCTATGTAGCGCGGTAGAAGTCGCTACATCACTCCCCCCCGAGACCGGAGGTCGATGATCTTGATGAGTCAGCGGTCAATGCGTCTGAAGAGCTTGCCAGTGTCAGGAGTGCGAGTTCCAGTGAGTCGGAACGGATGCCGCGTAGTCCGCAGTGAGTCGGGACGGTGAGCGGTGAGTGCGATGAGTCCCCAGTGAGTCGGGGCGATGCTGCGTAGACCTCAGTGAGTCGAGGTAGTGCAGTGAAGCGTAGCGAAGCGTAGTGGCTGGCTGCTGCGTCGACCAGGAGAGACGGCCTCTGCTTGTTGACCGGCCGAAGTGCAGTATGCTGTGCCAAGTCGCTGACGGCGGCTGAGGGTTCTGACCAGGCTGCATGTCTGCTGCAGGCATGTGGTCAGGCTGCCCGTTGAAGCCGGAAGAGTGCTGGCTGGCTGTGTGACTCGCTGCTCGATGCTGTTGAAGGCTGCTGTGAGGGGATGATGATGATGTGGATGATGCTGGACTCCGGAAGGCTGCGCTGATGTTCTTGCTCGGGGTCACCAGTGTGGAATCACTGGGATCACGTCGGGGTCACCAGTGTGGAGAGGCGAGGTGTATTGCCCCTCCAACCAAAGGGAGGATCCTCCAGCCAGGCGGGTGTTATGCCTGGCGGGCCACGGCCCGACGGTTGATGTCGGGCGGTTGTATATATGCAACTTTCGTTGCGAATGTTGCTTGCGCGATTCAGGCCTTTGTAGTTCTATGTAGCGCGGTAGAAGTCGCTACATATATAAGGAGTACATAAGGAGTACATAAGGAGTATGTACTCCTTATGTACATGAGGAGTACATAAGGAGTACATAAGTAGTACATAAGGAGTACATAAGGAGTTCATAAGGAGTACATAAGGAGTATGTACTCCTTATGTACATGAGGAGTACATGAGGAGTACATTAGGAGTACATTAGGAGTACATAAGGAGTACATAAGGAGTACATAAGGAGTTCATAAGGAGTACATAAGGAGTTCATAAGGAGTACATAAGGAGTATGTACTCCTTATGTACATGAGGAGTACATGAGGAGTACATAAGGAGTACATAAGGAGTACATAAGGAGTTCATAAGGAGTACATAAGGAGTATGTACTCCTTATGTACATGAGGAGTACATGAGGAGTACATAAGGAGTACATAAGAAGTACATAAGGAGTACATAAGGAGTACATAAGGAGTTCATAAGAAGTACCTAAGGAGTTCATAAGGAGTACATAAGGAGTACATAAGGAGTATGTACTCCTTATGTACATGAGGAGTACATAAGGAGTACATAAGGAGTACATAAGGAATCGATGTCATCATTTTGACTATCGACCAGGGTCATCCATCACCAGCTTCTTCAGATCGGCGGTATGAATATCCAGATTCACTGAATATTCATACCGCCATTCATACGCCACTGGCGTACTATAGCCAGACGTACTTTTGGTTCGGTTGTGGATTTGGTTCCTGATGAACTTGATATCTGGTTACAAAAAATTTGCCTGCTCTCAGTATTAAGCTTTGTTAAGGCGGAACGAAACCAGTGCATTTTCCTGTTGTATCATAGCGCGATAGATGGCGTTGGGATCGATTTAGATCGCGCTATGGTTTCGTTCCCACGGAAAGTATAAGTATTAAATTTGGAATTTAATAAATATCTTTCTCTCAACGGTATTCAATGGTTTTATTTGAGGCTCCAGGTAACTGTTGGATATACCTAAGTGGAAGATCATTCATGGTCCTTCGAGCCGGATATTTTAATTAAACCCGGTTTCGAAGGACCATGAATGATCTTCCACTTAGGTATATCCAACAGTTACCTGGAGCCTCCTTCATCATCACATCAGGTGTCAGACCAACCAACAATCGGTAGCACACATTTATCAAACGGATTTGAACAAGTTTCGTTATTACCAACGGCTATCGTATATGCTGTGGCTAATAATAATAGTATCATACCACTGCGTGCTTTAGTGGATCAAGGTTCACACATTTCATTCATCACTGAAGCCGCAGTTCAATTACTTGGCCTAAAGAGTAATGCAATCATGGGTAAGTTTTCAGGAATTGGTGGTGATTCAAAGGTGGTTTCTAAATCAAGCACAAGGGTAGTTCTTCAATCACCACACATTCCAGATTGCGAAGTTCAAGTAATGGCTTATATTTTAAACAAATTAACTGGGTTGCTACCTCCTCGAGAAGTTTTATTAGAACCATGGCCTTTATTAGGAAAAATTAAGTTAGCCGATCCAGATTTCGGTTCACCAAACAAAATTGATATTTTGCTTGGCTCTGATGTTTATGGTCATATTTTAAGAGAAGGTTTTGAAAAGTACACATCAGGATCGTTGCTAGCTCAGGAAACAATTTTTGGATGGGTTTTGACTGGAACAAACAAATCGCAAGCTGCATCAACAAATTTAGTCAGCATGCATGTGCTTGCAGATGATTTACTAAAATCATTTTGGGAAATAGAAAGTGAGCCGAAGTTAAACCTGAAGATTATGTCTGAAGAAGAACAGCGCTGTGAAAAAATTTATGCAGCGACCACTGCACGCGATCAAAGTGGTCGTTACATTGTTAAGTTACCTTTTAGGGACGAGCATCCAGCCTGTTTAGGACAATCACGAGAGATAGCTTTGAAGAGATTTTTGCAACTTGAGCAAAAACTGGCAAATAATAATTCTTTGAAAGGAGAATTTAAAAGAACTTTTGACGAATACTTGGAACTCAATCATATGCGTCCAGTTAATAGCAAAGATAATAAAGTGGGAGTATACTTACCTTATCACGCAGTAATAAGAGAGGATAGGACCACAACTAAGGTGCGTGTAGTTTTCGACGCATCCTGCAAGGGTAAGAATGGAATTTCACTGAATAATGACTTAATGGTAGGACCTACCTTACAATCAGAGCTGCGTCATATAATAACGCGTTGGAGAACACACCCAATTTGCCTTTCTGCAGATATTAAGAAGATGTATCGTCAAGTACGTGTTGACGAAGATGACGCCGATTTTCAACGCATTTTGTGGCGAGAATCTCCTGAAAAGGATGTCACTGAATATAAATTACTGAGGGTCACTTTTGGTACATCTTCAGCGCCATATTTGGCAGTAAAAACACTAATTCAGTTAGCTACAGATGAGGGAAGTAAGTTTCCACTGGTAGCGGATAAGGTTAAAAGGGATTTTTACGTGGATGACTTTATGTCTGGGTGTCAAAATGTTAACGAAGCAATATTAATATATGAGCAATTGAATTGTCTTTTAAATAAAGGTGGATTTGAATTACAAAAATGGAATAGCAATAATGAAACAGTGATAAAAATGATAGAGAAAGGTTATACACAAGGAGGACTAATAAAAGAATCTAAAGGGTTAGAGGAAAAACTTGAAAGTAAAAATAAAATACCAGGAGATTACCACTTTACTGGCTCAAATTGAGGCTTGTCTCAACTCCAGACCACTATCGTATATTGAAACGCAGGAAGACGTTGAACCGCTGACCCCAGGTCACTTTTTAGTAGGGGAACCTTTAATTCTTCCTCCAGAGCGTAGTTATGAGCATACTCCCCTCAACTCGTTAAGGCGATGGCAACTATGTCAACGTATGTTGCAACATTTCTGGAAACGGTGGTCCTTAGAATACATCTCAGGATTGATGCAGAGGTTTAAGTGGAATCAGTTAAACTTGGCGCCAGTGGTTGGTGATGTTGTCTTAGTTAGGGAACCCGATCTACCACCCGCTAGATGGTTGATGGGTAGAATTGTTAAAAAACACCCTGGTGTTGATAATGTAACTCGAGTAGTAACATTGCGTTATAAAAATTCTCTTATTAAGCGACCTTTATCTAAACTGTGCATATTACCCTTACCTACTGGAAACGCTTAATTTTAATTTAATTAAAAGAGCATGTTATTTTTTATTTTACTTTGTGATGTGTTTAGTTCAATGGTTATTTATGTTTGTGTGTTTACAAGGGTGTAAATGCTTATTTTTATTTGACTTGTGTTTAGATTTTTTTAAAAGTATTTTTATGGTTATTTATGTTTAGTTCAATGGTTATTTATGTTATGTATTAAGGACTGTCGTCCTTAGCGGGCGGGTATGTTAAGGCGGAACGAAACCAGTGCATTTTCCTGTTGTATCATAGCGCGATAGATGGCGTTGGGATCGATTTAGATCGCGCTATGGTTTCGTTCCCACGGAAAGTATAAGTATTAAATTTGGAATTTAATAAATATCTTTCTCTCAACGGTATTCAATGGTTTTATTTGAGGCTCCAGGTAACTGTTGGATATACCTAAGTGGAAGATCATTCAGCTTATTAGGTTTTTTGAAAAGAAAGAACGATAGCTCCGCTAAAACAGATGTAGTTGTAGCTTTACTGTTGCATTTTTTTTTGTTTTAAGGTAGAGGATGATTACTCGTCCAAAATATTACCCTAATCACAATAATTGTTATTAGTCTAACAATTATTGATTCGACAAACGACGTATGTATTAAATGCATAGAGAGATAAATAATCGCCTTCTAACTTGGTAATGCAATCTACGATTGGTTTAAATAAAGCTCCGTTGAGTTTAAATTTCACCTAAAAGTAAAAAGTTCTTAAATTTTAAGAGCCCTTGTATACTAAGCGTAACGGGAGGTGCGGTATGAATTATTTCTAACTTAACATAACTGCAAATCCATATATTTATTTATATTAAACTTTACACGAGATCACTCATGCTTCTACATCTATTTACTTATAAAAGTTTCAATAAAAAAATTGTATTGTATTTTAAATAGCCTTCCTGAAGATATAACTAACAGTCAAAGTTTATTTATATATGCATGCGACATGCATTGTAAGCTAAATAAGATATGAAATAAACATTTTTTTTTTTTTTATATTTAAAAAACGATTGGAACCCTATTTGTTATACAAAAAAATATATTATTTTAATAAAATTGAAAGACCAGCAGAAATACTAAAATTGTTCAAACACAGATTGTGTGCTTTAAAAATAGATTTATATTACCTTTCTCAATATAAGTGAACTGTGAATAATTATGTTCTTTTTGAGGAAATAAATATCTTTAAACCGAATTTTACCTATATCAAATTTGATGCACCCATTTAACATTCCATAAAGATATCTTCCATTTTGGTACTATCTTGGCTCCTAAAATATTAATTTGCGTTTTATGTTAGAAGCGTTTTATTGCTTTGCATATAAAATACCTTCAACTACATCTTTCATTTAGTATTGAATATAACGTATACCTTCACGCCTGTAATCTCCGAAGGGGTAGGCAAGCATACCGGCGAACTGTGGGTGTATATGGAGCTCTAAAATACAGGCCAAGGCTTAGTTTAGACTCCAGATCACCCACAAATTACAAATGTAAAAAATTGTCAACTTAGATACTAAAACTTGTGTAATTTGTGGAGATAAATAAAAAACTTATTATTATTATTATATTAGTACCTACAATTCTTCTAATAATTATTATATTCGCCCCCTATTATATGTATAGGGGGCGAATCTATTGCCATCCACTGTCAAGTACCTTCACCTTGAAGAAAACCGAAGTCAAATAACACTGCTTTGAGCTGTGTTGTGTTCCTTAACAAAAGTGTTTGTTGTACTACGGATCTACAAATTTTTCAGAAATACCTACCAAACCTTTAGGTTTTAACTAATGATCACCCATCCATAGCCCGGCCGATATCCTGAGGATAAACTGGTTGTCAGGCTATTTGCGCATCTGACTAC
Organism: Acronicta alni; assembly: GCA_964056405.1. Lineage (NCBI taxonomy): Eukaryota > Metazoa > Arthropoda > Insecta > Lepidoptera > Noctuidae > Acronicta > Acronicta alni. Next base: position 9,103,753 of record OZ043939.1, read on the forward strand.
CACTAATGACAGCTGTTATAGATATTCCTAAGTATAAAAACCGGGACCATCAGCTTAATATGCTAAAAATAAACGGACGGCAAACGGCACGAAAATAGACGCATGTCTATTTTATCCGTGCCGTTTGCCATTAAGCATTAGAATCTATAAAATACAAAATAAGATTAAACTAGTAATATTTATCATAGTATTATTATTTGAACCAATAAAATATGATTCCAGTCTGCTTGGGTTTCGCATCCAATAAACGTTGGCGATTTTCCTCTAGCTATCCCACCCTACCTATCTTTGATGAAATACGGGTACGGTTGCCCAAAAAATAATATACTTAATATAAAAAAATCTTTTTTGATAGATTTTTTCTTTGGTTTGCGATGGTACGGTGTGTGGTAGACATTATATTATAGGAAGTTGCTTTAAGTCTTACATATCGATCTTATTATAATATAAATTAATTGAGTAGTTGACTGGTATATATGTTACGGTAAGAGTGAATAATTGAAGATTATTAATTATAAACTGTATATTAAAAAAATATTCAATTCGAAAAAGCCTTAAGTTTTGTGGGTTTTGAGAAGGATGTTCCTTCCCAACACAACACAGCTCAAAGCATTGTTATTTCACTCGATTTTCTGCAAGGCGGAGGTACTTCCCCAGTCGGGCGGCACCGATTTGAGTGGAATTATCCCCACTATCCTATCTCTCTTATATTCCGTTATAATTTCTCTTTGATTCCGCTATGACATAGATGATTTCTTCCGAAAGGTTTTTATCTATAAAAAAATTTCATTCAGTTTTTTTTTATAGTAGAGGTAATTTAATATTATTTTGATAAGGTTTTCAAAATTTCGATATTCGGGATATTGGCTAACGCTGGACTATAGAAGAAAGATTAAAATAATGTACCAAAGAATTATAGTTCTTCAAAAAGCCCAGAAAAAAGTTAAAATTAGCAGATCAAATTTAAAAGTAAGTAGCCACGAGCCCCTCATACAGAATCCTACAAATAATAATATTTTTTTGCTAACGCTACACAATAGCTTAGTTTAGATTCCGTCACAAGTTCTTTATGTGAAACAATATGGGGTCCCTCACAGAGGTCAGCACTTTACATACCCTATATTTGCTATAAACGAAAATATTTTCAAAGGACGCTTATTGCCAGGTTTTATTGCACTGACGCGGCCTTCTGGTTTTGGTTGGCTTATCTTTTTAGATTTAGAATGTGATGTGATTGGAAGATTTGTCTTTGCTGTTTTGTGATTGGTTGTTTAAAGGAATTTTTTCAATTTAACAGTAATTATGTTAAACGTTAACTGATATCCAGCCATCTGGTTAGATTAAAAGTCTACCCCAAAATGGTTGTAAAAAGACTCGAAGCATGAGTTCAGTAAACAATTATAAAAAAACTGAAAATAAAAATCACCTAAAAAGAATTCTGAAATTGAATTCAAAACAGAATTTTTCCAGTAATAAAATTAAATACCGGTATTCGTTTATCCCTCGCACCCATTCATACTGGGGAACTCATAAAATTTAATTGCCACATATAAAAACACGATTAAAACTCAACTGTACCGCTACGATAGAGCTTGCCCGGGTTACTGGTTAAATATTGTGCGTACTGTTACGGGTATATAATAATAATGTCTTTAATTCAGGTGGCATAGACCATTATAAAACGTCACGTCTCCTGTTAGTAGTGCTACAACATCAGAGGTCTGGCACAGAGCTCTAACACCTTCCCATGATCTCTTGATGGATTATACCTAATAAGTTCTTTGTCCATTTAAATCTTCATTATTAGTCACACTTTCTTTCTCACTTTCTTTCTTATATGAAGGGAGGTATTTTTTACGAGAGGTAGGGCATAGTGGGAGTAATTCCACTCAAGTTGGAGCTGCCCGACTGGGCAAGTATCTCCGCCTTGCAGAAAATCGAAGTGAAACAACACTGCTTTGAGCTGTGTCATCGCTACAACCAAAGTTATATTGGTCCTATGCCCTTCAATGTTCTTCAACACTCATCATCATCAACCCATATACAGTCCCATTGCTGGGCCTCCTCCCAGATTGAGAGGGATTAGGCTATAGTCCACCACGCTGACCTAATGCTGGTCGGCAGACTTCACACACCGTCGAGAAAAATCTCCGAGGGATGCGGGTTTCCCGACGGTGTTTTCCTTCACCATAGAAAAACCCAATAACACTTCGCTCGACCAGGGGATCGAACCCAGGACCTCTACCGTAGCAGTCGCGCTTAGGACCACTAGACTAATGAGGCAGTCAGTTTGAATTTGTGCGCGAGTAATTACGATAAACATCGCCTATTACATGGGACCTAAACATACCGAACTGTGGGTGTACATTAGTACACCTCTGCCTAACCCTTCGGGGAATACAGGCGTGATGGTATGTTATGTAACCATTGAATTGGCAGTCTGCTGACCTGTTCCAACCTGTCCAAACTTTGAACGCCTTACCAAATTAACAGAGACATAAGTTACTGGGGAGATTATTGCGCTGCTTCTTCTTCCAAGGAAACACACTAGGAGGCGGTAAAGGGCATGATAGCCTAGTGATAATATGACTATTGGACGGCCAAGTCAAAGGTGTCGAGTTCGAATCCATGGCATGCACTTCTGACTTTCGAATTCGTGTGCGTATTAAGAATTAATTATCACTCGCTGAAACGGTGAAAGAAAACATCGTAACGAGACCTGCATGCCTTAGAGATTTTCTCAACGGCGTGTGAAATCTGCCAACCCACACTAGCCCAGCGTGGTGGACTATACTAAGAGGGATCTTATTTTGTGAGAGGAGACCCGTGCCCAGCAGTGGGATAGTACATAGGTTGATGATACATTTATAACCTTGGTGTCTTTAAGGTGAGAGTGAACAGGCATTTTCTGAGTAAGCGTGTTCCACCTCGTCGTCGCTTACCATCAGATGAGGTCAAACGCAAGCCAGACTTCTATATAAAAACTAGCTGTCCCAGCAAACGTTGTATTCCCATATAATATCACCATTAAAGAATGGGGGTTGGTGGTAGAAAGGTTAGGTTAGGAAATTTTAGGGTTTTACGTTTTTTTTAATACCACATCATAAAAAATATACCCACAAAATAAAAAATAATGGGATTACGACCGATTCCCAGACCTACTGATATACATGTAAAATTTCATAAGAATCGGTCAAACCGTTTCCGAGGAGTATGGTAACTAACACCATGACACGAGAATTTTATATTTTAAAGAAGATAACTATTGTCATAGACTTGCATTAACTAGGACCAACGAGTTAACGTGGGGTCTGGATATGTTAAGATCGTTCCCCCATCAATATACTGACCCCGGAAGGGTTCCAGATCGATTAATCAGCGTAGTAATTACTTAGAAAAATGGCGGTCTCATTCACTGACCACAAAAAGACCATATTCTCCATCCTTTCATTCATTCTTCCACTAAATAATTATGTTAAACGTTCATTCAGGGCCAGGCGACGATTGTGCCCACGGTGGAAGTAAGTAACAGAATTAATTTGTACAGATACAGTCGGTTAGTGGACGGTGTTATGCTAGATAAGACGTGGAAGTGAATTTATTATTTTGACGACGTCTCTGGTCTAGGAGTACGAGATTGTGGGTTCGATTTCCACAAGACACAGATGTTTATATGATGATTGAGCTCCCTCTAATATGGTCGAGCTACACAATGACTGATGTATGCGTGCCGTCGGCTGGAATTAGCCTACTCAAAGCCGCTGTGGTTCTTTCTTCAAAAGGCCATTTCAGACATTGCTCTACATTGTGAAACTCACATATTTGATATTATTATGTCTGGATTTTAAAAGAGACCATGATTCTCTGAGTTTGTTTCGGTGTTTCTTCTCAGAGTTCATCAGTTAGGAAATGCCGGCGCCTTCTAGCATAAAAAAATTGACACTGACTTATAAAAGTGTCTTTAAAAGATCTATTTACAGAAAATAAATATCATTTCAATCATCTTTTTGTATATTTTTAGCATTTTCCATGCTAAGATTTTAAAGTTATTTAGAAAAGGAAAAATTGGACCGCGGACAGGATTCGAACCTGCGTCTTCTGGTTAGGTACACCAGACGCTATGACCACTAAGCCACCGCGACTCCTACCCGTCATGTCGAATTTTTCCTTCCCATACTGAATTTACGTCTTTATGGTGACGTCAGTAACACCTATTGAAATGCAAGTTTTTGCTTTTCAACCGACACAACTTACTTTACAGTTAGTTAAATGTCGAACGATGCCACCTTACCTTGTAACTATCTTTTTGTATATTTTTTGGAAGGAAAAATTCGACATGACGGGTAGGAGTCGCGGTGGCTTAGTGGTCATAGCGTCTGGTGTACCTAACCAGAAGACGCAGTTTCGAATCCTGCCCGCGGTCCAATTTTTCCTTTTCTAAATAATTTTAATCATTTCAATCATTTCGATGAAGAAATATAACATAGTGTTTGTTTGGGTATTTCTTTAGTATTCTTCTTTTTCCGAGCCTTTTCCCAACTATATTGAGGTCGGCTTCCAGTCTAACCAGATGCGGCTGAATATCAATCAGTATTTTACACAAAGCGATTGTCATCAGGCCCTCGTAACAATTTTTTTTTTTTGGGTGATACCGATATTCTGAGTTTAGACTGTTTGTCAGGCTTTTTGGGCTTTTGACTACCACTAACGATTGTCATAAGTGTTCGTATGACAACTGGGACCGACGAACACAAAAAAAAAGTATGTAAGTTGATATCCATTGTACTACGAGTACTAGACCCGTAGTACAAGCTCTGTTTAGTTTGGGACTAGATGGTGCTGTGTAAAATTGTCTAAGAATATTTTATTTGTAATTATTATTTAAAGTAGAGTATTTACAGAACAAGATGTATAAGTATCTTTTTGTATATTTTTGGCATTTTCCATGCTAAGATTTTAAAGTTATTTAGAAAAGGAAAAATACGACCGCGGGCAGGTTGCGGTGGCTTAGTGGTCATAACCAGAAGACGCAGGTTCGAATCCTGCCCGCGGTCGTATTTTTCCTTTTCTAAATAACTTTAAGATGTATAAGTATTATATTCACTGTCTAGGACCCGTAGTGCAAGCTCTGCTTCGTAGCGTTTATTATTATTTTATCACATCTTTTTTTAATCATCACTAAGGCGGCAAACAAGCATACGGCCCACCGGTAAGCGGTTACCGCAGCCTATAGACGCTTGTAACAGGGGTATCACGATGTATATGATTTGCCAGTATAAAGGTCAAAGTCCCCCCACTGCCAATACAACGTGTACTCGCGGAGTTCCTTTGCTGTTTTTTAATAATTATATTCTGATTCTCATTTATAGCATAACACCATCCATTTGAAAGCTCATCAAGCTTGCGAGAAAATATCATTAACGTTAGTAGCGAGTCGGAAAAGAGGCTCCCTCCATTTCTTGATGCATCCGAGATCATAATTATTCATTTCTTCTGGCCACGCTTTATTACTGACGTAACGAGATGAACCTAACTATAATAATACTAGTTTTTACTCTCTACTTCGCACGCGTAGTTATGCGCCGCCGTCTCTGGAGGTGGGCGTTAGTGGCTAACACAGTCTCTGAACCAATGTAGCTGTTATCGTGCACTTGTCATTAGTGTATACTTTTGTTATTGTTCCAATAAATAAATTATTATTAATTATTGTCTTTATTAACTCCAAATACAGAAGTAGTAATAAATCAAATAATTTATTGGAAACAGGATACTCATATTTATGTGATGAACATAAGCGTTTCTGACTACCACTTCCAATTAGTGATGTTGATAATCGATTAAACAATTATCAACATCACTGTCACAGTATTGAGATGACAGGAAGCAAAGGTAAATAAATCTTTAACTTCATTCATTCATGATTATCGTTTTTGAGTGAGATAAGTATACCTTTGAGATAATTAAGATAATTTTACCTATTTCGATCCATTATCAATAATCGATTAATCGATTATCAACATCAATCAATACTTACGATTTGTTCAAATGACAAACGGAACCGACAGGTTTACGTGATCTCCGAGGCACGGAGGGTCTTGATGTCTTAGGAATGGTCACCCATCCACAGCTTGACGCGGCTAGCGTAGCTTAACCTTGCAGATCGGTTGCAGCGTAATTATAACTTAGCTACGAGCCCCTCCTGTGTGTGTATGGAGCCCTTATTCTTGAATGAAGACGACACGTTTGGCGTAGCGGGTTCGATCCCCACACGGAACAAATATTTGTAACCTACATGTAGTTGTGGCATGGGCGGGGAACATAGCTAGAAATAATGGCCGCTGGGGAAAAGGTTCTCGAGTGGAGAACACGCACCAGAAAGCGCAGTGTGGGACGACCCGGTGAAGGTCGCTGGGAGTCGTTGGATGCAGGCGGCAGATAACCGGTCTTCGTGGAAGTCTATGGGGGAGGCCTTTGTTCAGCAGTGGACCTCCTGTGGCTGATATGATGATGTAGTTGTTCCGGGTCTGGGTGTTTGTGCATGTGAAAGTTTGTGTTTGTAAACGCACCCACGATACAGAAGAAATTCCTAGCGTGGGAGGCAAAGACTTTTAAAGAAAAAAGAAAAACGAAAAATTAAAAAGAAGGGCTTGCTATAACCGTCCCGACTTTGGAATACAAATAAATAAGCGCAATGGAGTCGTATCAGAGAATTGGTTATTATTTTTTTAACCGTTTCCTTGTAATGTGCAGTCGTTACAGAAAAGGCAATTTTCCAAAAATGTTTACTTAGTTGGTTATGGCAGAAGAAACATGAAAATAGAATAAATGCTGTAGAAATGCGTTCCTTGCGAAGTGTGTGCGCTGTAACTCGGAATGACAGATTGAGAACGGCTTAAAAGACGATGTAGTGACGAGGATTGAGAAGAACATGCTGAGATGGTTTGAACATGTCGAGAGAATGGATGAAAGGCGATTTACATGGCGAATGTCAGTGGAACCGCCGAAAGGGGACGCCCTAGAAAAACTTACGCCGACCTTATTGGTGAGGTTCTTCAAAAAGGTCAGGTGCGTAGTACTCGCAACCGGCGTGTGTGTATGACAAGATGTATGAATGTGGTCGAAGCAAAAGAAGTATGCAAGAATCGTAACAAGTGGCGTTCTTTAGTTTCTGCCGACCCCCAGGGGAAAAAGGCGTAAGTGTATGTGTGTTTATTTTTTATTTCTGTCACAGTAGCTGTAGTTGACAGCGTGACTGAGATCCTGAGTTCAATCCCCAGGTCGAACAGTGTTGTTATTGCCAGTGCTCTGCGAGGAAACGTTGAGCTGGCAGATGACTTTGACCCTAATACTGCCAACCCAACTATTCCTCTTTGTTTTTACAGGGTCGGGAACGCGTAAGTAAGTATCCAATCCTATATATAATCAATTATTGTACAATACAAAACGATATTTTAAAAGAGTAACCATGGAGTTTCATGCAAGTTCTTCTCCATAGGAAACGACTAATTTGGAACCGTGCACCTAGACTCGACATTTCATAAGTGCCTGTATATATGGTTTATATGAAAATAAAACTATTTTGATTTTTTTAAGTGATACTCCTGCGCCAGTAGACAAGTGGCAATCTGACAATCGAATCGACGAACGAATAGAAACAAAAATTATGGAAATGACATAAGCTTTCGACAAATCGGGCGATCATAGATGTCATTCCCATACATTTTGTTTCTATTCGTTCGTCGATTCGATTGTCAGATTGCCACTTGTCTGAGCCCCCTGGTGTTACAAGCGTCTATTTTTTTGTATGAAAAATAATTTATAATCCTATGCAAAAATACTTATTGAACAGCAAAATCTTAGCCATTGCCTTTGGTCTCAAAACATTCAGATTTGGTTCTGGCGATGTGTGGTCACAGTTCTAACCTAATCTAACTGATATCTGTATTTAGATTTTTGTTGCTCAATCAGTATTTTTGATGCGCGGTTTATTGTATCTCAAAAGCAAAAAGTTATTATTAAAAATAATAGCGTGTCATAATAAGAATGTCAATAATTTTATAATGTCAATGCACTTACTATACTCACAAACCCCGAGTTATTTGTGTGTAGTATTATTGTTTGAAATAACAACTAAGTACTCATATAAAATCGTACGTTTTCAGCCCTCAGACGGTCAATGACCCGAGATAGGTTCTTTGTTTGAAAGGGCTCGTACTATCGCCTGGGAAATCATACGTTGAAGCCAAATAACTTCTGTGGTCTAGGTTCAAGTGTCACGGTTTCGAATCGCACAAGACACATGTATGCGACGAACAGAATTATTATAAATGTGTATTTACAAAAAAAGGCATAATCAACTCATAAACTGTCCCACTGCTGGGCACGGGTCTCTCTCTACATGGGACTAAAGCATACCGGTGAACTATGCATGTAGGTACCTACGTACAGCGTACACGCCTCTGCCTAACCCTTCGGAGAATACAGGGATATTGGTCAGTTCACAAACAGATTTTACTTTCATAATTTTCAATGATGGCGATTTCCTGTCCTTGCATATTATCATCGAATAATTAAAAACGAAGTTTCACCCAAATTTTTATAGTCAGGTGTTTGAAGTTCTTTCAATAACAAAGTCAAAGTGGATATTAAAATCAACGAGCAATTGAATCCAAAAATATCACACTATAGTTTATATATTCATGATTAATTCCATTCAGTTATTGTTGGTTATAGTCAATAACATAAATTGCGATAAAAACTCTAGTGTGTGCAGTATTGCTGTTTTAATAATGTTGTTCGGAGGTCTTTAACTCATTCTGCGGCACAAAAGTTGTGGAATTTTATTGAAACTGAAGTTTTTTTAATTTGTTTGTTTGAGCGCTCCGATCTCTTAAACTACCAGTCGGATTTGAAAAAAATCTTTTTGCATTTGATAGCCCAATTCTTGAGGAAGATTATGAGGTATTTAGTGTCACGCTATGACATTTAGGAGCCGAGCAAAAGTAAAAACTTAGGGTGAGTGAAATTTATTATAATTTGGATGACAGTTCTGGATATTACCATACTATAACCCCTTATTAATTAATTAGGGGGCCATTATAATCATCATTAGGAATAGCTTTTATCATGCGACCAACCCTGAAATCGCGGACGAAATCAATTGTTCCGATCAGATACAATAATGTGCTAAGTAACATTGTTATGTTCCGATTTGAAGGACAATGTCGCCAGGGAAATTACTGAACATACGAGATTTTAGTAGTTAGAGCACGAAAATATTTATATTTTAATTTTCGTTGTATTTTGTTTAGTGTGGTTGTGTTTTCTAACGTTAGAATTAAGAAGAAGTTGTTACTTACAACTTTTCGGCCTGAGTTGCCATGAATAAACCAAATTATTCTTTACAACTAAGAACCTTAATCTGCATGGGGCTGGCATGGCCAGCAACACTTCGACCAAATGAGATCTGTTGTGTTGTCCCCAGCATGGTATATTCCTTACTCTGCAAAGACGTGGTTCATGAAGGCGGCTAGCCCACTAAGAGGAAGGAACCTGTAGTCCTCTGGCTTCGGGTATCCGTTGCCGAGATGACTCATCCGTTTCGTCGCTAGGACGTCACAATCACACAAGATTTGCTGCATTGTTTCCCTGAATTTACCACAAGCTCTACAATCATTATTCAAGGTTAGCTTCATTTTATGGAGCAAGTCATTTGTTGTAAAATGCCCTGTAAGGGCTCCGATGACAGCTCGGTCTTTGTCCCTTCTATTGTACAACTAAGAAAGAAAAAGGTAGAATCCTACAAGTAGGATTAAGCAAGGACATATTAAGCAAGTCTCTAGCTAGCTATGATTAGAGATTTATGAATGTGTTGCTTGTGAGTTTGTTGTGTCGCTTTTTCTTCATAGATAAAACACTAAGAGGCAGTGAAGGGCAGGCATTTTGGGGCTACCTAAATGTCAAATGTGACGTTCAAAAATGACTAACTATCGACTATTATTTATTTTATTCTTTAAATATAGTTATGAAGGATATTTATTGAGTACCTACACCTTAACACCAGTTATCCGTTTTCTTACACGACTCTTGTCCTTCCCATGGTTGTCTGTAAGAAATTGCTTTTAATGATAAGACCGTCAATTGTATCGACGCCATCAGGTCAAGCTATCCAAAACTGTCAAATTTCCCAATTCAACATGAACTATAATGTTTTGTATTAACGTTGAAAATCTATCAAAGAAATTTTTTCACTGAATCCTTTAGTTTACAATAAAGAATACTCTATCAATCTATCTCGAATAAGTGATTTTGACTTGGAGAGATTTTTGTGAGGTGGTTAAGCCAAAACTATTCCTGAATTCTTGTGCCGAGCCATAGCAACGATTTAAGGGTCAATAATGTTAAACCGTTCGAAAAACGACAGGGCCCCGAGTTTAATCGAATGGAATATCAGTTAACGCTGCACTCGACTGGGGTACGAAGGGACCCAACTTGTTAATTTTGTTATTGATAATCATATTGACATTGAGGTTTTATAGTAGTCGAAGATTTTTATTAGAGGCTAGCTAGCTGTGTCCAACGGTTTCACCCCCCCTGACATTTTTCTTTATGCTCGGCTCCTATTAGTCGCAGCGTGATATTATATAGCCTTTATCCTGATTATTGAAATAGTTACTGTGATTATATATATTTTCTTATTATTTAATAATGTTTAGCTCAATAAAATCTAAAAGTGAGTAGTTATTTAGAAAAGGAAATAAATGTGAGTACTTTGTAGGCTAAATGTAAATACTCAGCTTTGTCTGGTGGTTTTGAGCCTTTTTTATGTGACCTACGCTAATATTCCTATGATATGGTATCGTCGTGCGACGGGTTGTTGAGCTCCCACTGACCACTAAGCCACCGCGATACCTACCCGTCATGTCGAATTTTTCCTTCACATACTGAATTTACGTCTTTATTGTGGTGACGTCAGTAACACCTATTGAAATGCAAGTTTTTGCTTTTCAACTTACTTTACAGTTAGTTCAATGTCGAACGATGCCACCTTACCTTCTAACTATCTTTTTGTATATTTAGGCTTAGTGGTCATAGCATCTGGTGTACCTAACCAGAAGACACAGGTTCTAATCCTGCCCGCGGTCGAATTTTTCCTTTTCTAAATATTTTTTAGTTGTCAAAAAATGAATTATTTTAAAATAAAACAAGTAAATACTCTTTTGTGAGTAGGTACTCTTCACAAAAGAGTATTTACTTGTTTTATTTTATAGTTTATATAGTTTACACTGTATCAATCTCCGGCATTTTTTAGTTCCCATGTAATAGGAAGCGAGCTTAATGCCATTATCCGGGCACCCAAATAGCTACAGAAACACCCAATCATATTTTACGTCACCTGGGAATTGAACCAACCGCTGAACAGTCGTGCGACCACTAGACCTAGGATATTTTATCAATACATTTTACTCTCACTTACTAAATCTTCTTAAAATTGAATCTTGGGGTGCTTACCCGCGATATCGCTCTCAAGTGCACTCTCAAATGATATTCTCATTTTATATAGAAGATGCGTAAGACTCACGCGATATCAACCTTTATTTTTTACGATTTATGGTTGGTTTTGGTATTGTGTGCTATGTTTGTAACATCTATCATAAATCACGGCTGTGTTCCAACGAGGTAGGCAGATACATACCACATTTCGCCGGTATGTTTAGGTCCCATGTAATAGGGAGTGATTGGGCATGACAATCCGAGCTGCTACTGAGAATTTCATAGAAAAACCTATTACTGCTCATCCTGAGAATCGAATCCAGGATCTCTAGTGTGGCAGTCGTGCTTACGACTATAAGACAAATGCTCATGCCATTATAATAATAAATGGATCATTTATTTATCATTACTGTCCCACTGCTGGGAACGGGTCTCCTCTCATAATGATAGGGATTAGGCTATAGTCCACCACGCTGGCCTAGTGCGGGTTGGCAGACATCACACAACGCGCCATAGAGAATATCTCTCGACGGCTCTCAAGCCATGCAAACTCATCATCATCATCAACCCATATACTGTCCCACTGCTGGGCACGGGTCTCCTCTCATGTTGAGAGGGGTTAGGCTATAGTCCACCACGCTGGCCTAGTGCGGGTTCGCAGACTTCACAAACCGACCGACAGCTGACGACCTCTGAGAAGAAACACCGAAACAAACTCGGACAGTCATGGTCTCTTTTACAAATGTCTATGAATTCACGGAAATAAATATCATTATTTCATAAAATTATAATTCTTTTATAAATACTTAGGTTAAAATTATTGAGTTGTATATAAATTCACGGGAATTAATATCTACAATTACATAAAATCTTAATTCATTTAAAATTACAGCTTTTTACAACAATGTAGACACAAGAAGTAAGAGTAAATACTTAAACAACCTTATTACTTAGAAAAAATCAATCGAAGTTCTGTGTCCGACGGATATCTTAAGCTAGGACTACAAAGTGTAGAAATAGAAGGTTTACTTTTTCATTGACTTAATTATAAGGTTGTCTGTAAAGTAACGACTGCCCATTGTATCATTCTATCTTCTAATATATAAAAGTCTCGTGTCACAGTTTTCGTTGCCATACTCCTCCGAAACGGCTTGACCGATTTTGATGAAATTTTTTGTGCTTATCGGGGAGGTCTGAGAATAGGCTAACATCTATTTTTTTTTTTATGGCTAAACAACGTTTGCGGGGCAGCTAGTAATTTATAAAATAATATGTACAGGCACCAGCAGGTCAAGCTATCCAAAACTCTCAAATTTTCCCAATTGAAAATGAACCTTATTGCTTTGTATTAAAGTTGGAAATCTATCAAAGAAATTTGACAGATTGGGGTAGCTTGATGTGCTGGCTACTGTACATCAAAGAATATTATAATCTATCCTATTCTATTAATTTTGACTTGAGACTGATCAGAGATATATTTTTTGTTGAAATTATTTAATTTGACATAATTAACGTCAAATTTAATTTATTTTTATTATTATAAAAACAATATATAAAACAATTATACAGCAATATAAACAGTATAATTATAACAATTATCATTATACAGATATTTGTATGTATACACATGTTTAAGCAAATAAAAAAAATCTATATATATTTTTTTAAATAAATAATTCTTATTTTATTGAAATAAAACTACTTTTTACGGATTTTATCGCGTATATTGATATTATTAATCCCGACGTTTCGGACCCTTTACAGCGTCCATGGTCACGGGTAGACTACGTGGTAGGTACGTGACCTTTTTAACGGTTTATTTCAATGTATAATATTCGCGTAAATGTCAGAAATCAATATCTTATTTTATTATTTTTTAATAATTTTATCAAACAAAAAATTGAAATTAAATAAAACTGCTTTGAGCTATACAGTATTGTGTTACTAACGGTGAATAAGTTTGCTAATGCTCCGCTTAGAAACGTTGTGTGGCAGGTTTTGATCCTTATACTGCTAATTGACTCCATAATTAGGTTTATAGCTACTCTTCCCCATCTTTTTGTATATTTTTGGCATTTTTCATGCTAAGATTTTAAAGTTATTGCGGTGGCTTAGTGGTCATAGCGTCTGGTGTACCTAACCAGAAGACGCAGGTTCGAATCCTGTCCGCGGTAGAATTTTTCCTTTTCTAAATAACTTTAAAATCTTAGCATGAAAAATGCCAAAAATATACAAAAAGATAGTTAGAAGGTAAGGTGGCATCGTTCGACATTGAACTAACTGTAAAGTAAGTTGTGTCGGTTGAAAAGCAAAAACTTGCTTTTCAATAGTTGTTACTGACGTCACCATAAAGACGTAAATTCAGTATGTGGAGGAAAAATTCGACATGACGGGTAGGAATCGCGGTGGCTTAGTGGTCATAGCGTCTGGTGTACCTAACCAGAAGACGCAGGTTCGAATCCTGCCCGCGGTTGAATTTTTCCTTTTCTAATTAACCTTAAAAACTCTTCCCCACTTTGAACAACTAACCTTCTGATTATAATTCGCAGCTATTCAGGTCAACCACCCACCTTTATCTTAAAGAAACAAAGTCCTGAAAGCGAAGTTTCAGCCCCCCTTTGTCGGTACGCAATATCCGGATCCGGCGGAAGTTCAATCAACAGTTTGTTCCACCTTCAACGGCTATTTCCTGTTTATCATAGTTTATTATTTGATAATAATAGCCTTTAGTATGCGGGTAGCCTTTGTAGGTTCGCAGTTGTTTGAAGTTTGGAGTCTAACTTAGCCTAGAAGGGTTTGATGGGAACTTAGATCTTGATAGTTATCAAAGTTTTGGTTGAGCTTTTCCGGGCAGATTACGGAACGTAACAATTTCAAATTTCGCATTTACAATAAGTAAATAAAGAGTAACTAAATATTTTTACATTGAAATAAAACTACTTTTTACGGATTTTATCACGTATATTGGTATTATTAATCCCGACGTTTCGTACCCTACAGTTACGAACAAACCAAGTTAAAAAGTCCAACAAACCAAGAAATACAACACCTTCAATCCTTAAAGTAAAAAGCAGCGACGATCTCAGAACAATATATAATAGTAATGATGGCATGAACATAGATGGCGCTAATGGTAGTCACATGAAAAAATTCGAATTATCGAAATTGGAGATAGAGACTCAACCCACAGAAATACTAAAAAAAGGAGAGATCACAAAAAAAACAAAAAATAAAGAAAACCCCCCACCAGTACAAATTACAGCAGAACATACAAAAAACCTACTCTGTAATGACAACAAGCACAATATATTCATATTCGGCGACCAACAAGCCTATGGTCTCAATAAAACGATGATAAAAACCAGAATGAAGAAATGGAATGATAATTATAAGATTACATCTTTTATCAAACCAAACGCAACGAGCTCACAGATCCTGAGTAGCTGCAAGGGAAATTTTCTGAATAATTTGAAACGCGACGACATCATCATATTAGTCGTAGGCTCTAACGACAAGTACCCGTATATTCTTATTTCAGAAATATGTAATACTTTATATGACCTACGTGAACACACGGTATTCATATCAAGTGTTCGATATAATCATTACCTAAATGAGAACATGATTAATGAGAAACTAGAGTTAGTTATTAAGAATTATAAAAACTGTAAATACCTAAAAATACACAATAACAATGACGAAGAATATACTTCTAATTACCATAAAAACTACCTCCTTAACTTATGTTTTAAAGTAAACACTGAAATCGATTACATTCGTTACCAAAGCGAAATTATAACCAAAATAAAAAATAACCTAAACCATCCATTACCGCAAATAAGAAATTTAGTAAAACCAAACAAAAATAATATACAAACTAAAATTACTACATACTTTACACATAAAGAGAACTCAAAGCCATTGCCAAATACACATACATCGCTAAATAGTACTTTTTTTCGCGAATCCAATTAAATTAGAAACCATCACGTTAATTCATCAAAATATTGCGGGCGCCCTTAACAAACAGGAACTAATCGAGATAGCCATGATCGACTTACAAAAAAATATAGGAAAAATAGACATCATTTGCTTAACAGAGACATTTCTAAAACAAGGGTCTGAACCAAACCTCAGAATAGGTAACTATAAATTAGTATCGTCGTTCTCCCGACCTAATCAACGCAGAGGTGGATCATGTATTTTACTAAGACATAACCTAGAATACATAGAAATTAACTATCTACCACCCTCAATCCCCCTTCATTTCGAGTGTTGTGGCGTCGAAATAGTTAACTTCGGTCTCATAGTGGTATGCATATACAGGACACCGGCATCTGATACAAAAATATTCTTAAATAAACTAAAAATCCTGGCAGATAAACTGAGTAAAAAAACAAACAAAAAAGTAATAATTTGTGGTGACTGGAACATAGACACATTAAAATCTAATAAAATCTCCAATGAATTACTATCTATTCTTAAAAACAATAACCTAAAAAACTACATAAAATTACCCACCCGGAAAACTTCATGCCTAGACCTTGTAGTGAGCAACATTCATGATGGTAAACCGAATCTGCACTACTTAGCGCTTTCTGACCACGAAACAGCGCAAACGTTGACTTTAAATCTAGAAATCAACCAAGACGCCAAAAAGACAGCTAACTACTGGTTTAAAAATGTCAGAGACCTAAATGAAGAATACATATCTAAATTCAAAAATTACTTATCTAGCTTATCCTTCTCAGAAGTATATGAATTCCGGACAACCGATGATGCCTTCAATAACTTCCATGACACTATCACGTTATTTTACAATTTATGCTTTCCCATAAAAAGAATAAAAACCACTCACAAATACATCAAAAACCGAAACATAACAAAAAACTTAAAACGATGCTGTATAAAAAAAAGGACTCTATCTAAAATATCATCTTTACAAACATGATAAAAAACAAAACAAAAAAATATATGAAAATTATACAAAAATACTAAAACAATGCATAAATAAAGCCCAACAAATAAACAGCCACAATTACATAAAAAACGCTAAAAATACCAGCAAAGCGGCATGGAAAATAATCAAAGACCAGAAAACCAACCCAACAAATAAAATCGAAATAGACGCCATCAAACTCGGAAATAAAAATTACGATAATCCAACTGAAATTTGTAACTTATATAATGAATTCTACACTTCATTATGCAACACTCAAAACCGTCAATATATAAATTGTCTTCCCGAAAATCCTAAAACAATATTCCTTACGCCAGTAGACACATTAGATACTTTAAAAATAATTAATTCATTAAAAAATACCCAATCAACTGGTTATGATGACATCAATACTAAAATATTAAAAAAATGCGCATTAAGTATTGCACCCCCTATAACACACATAATAAACCTATCTCTAACTGAAGGAAAATTTCCCGAACGACTCAAGGTATCTATTGTAAAACCCCTTTTCAAAAAAGGTCTAAAAAACGACATGAATAATTACCGGCCTATAACTTTAATACCAATAATATCTAAAATATTTGAAAAGATTATGTACAATAAAATTGAGAGCTTTCTAATATCTTCCCAAATTCTTAAAAAAGAACAATTCGGCTTTAGGAAAGGAAGTTCCACATCTCTAGCATGTTTTACACTTATTAAACATATAACTGAAACTCTTAATAATAAGTCAATGGTGGCAGGACTATTCCTTGATATGACGAAAGCATTTGACTTTGTCTGCCACAATACACTACTTTCGAAATTATCTAGCTATGGTATACGTGGAAACGCACATGATTGGATAAAAAGTTACCTTGAAAATCGTCTGCAGTGTGTCGAAATAACAAAAACTCACAATAATGAACAAAAAACTCATAGATCAACGTATAAGCAAAACAAATACGGAACACCGCAAGGAAGCATATTAGCTCCTATTTTATTTTTAATATACATAAATGACCTCCCAGACGCAATAAAACATGACTCTATCCTATTTGCCGATGACACAACAATTATAATTAAAAATATAAATAAAAATAACTTAGAAACAGACATTAATACAGCTCTAGATAATACCATTAATTGGCTTAACCAAAACAACCTAAAAATAAATATGTCAA
Organism: Acronicta alni; assembly: GCA_964056405.1. Lineage (NCBI taxonomy): Eukaryota > Metazoa > Arthropoda > Insecta > Lepidoptera > Noctuidae > Acronicta > Acronicta alni. The sequence goes on from OZ043939.1 coordinate 9,121,372, forward strand.
AAACAAATATAATTCAATTCCAGACCTATCAAAAACACATAACACGACTAAATATACAATACAATGGAAATGACATAAACTGTGTAAACGATTGCGTATTTTTAGGTATCACCGTAGACAAATATTGTAATTGGAAACCGCATGTAGAAAAATTAGTTAGTAAATTAGATCGCTTTGTATATGTGTTAAAAAAGATCAGACAGACTGTTGATATAAACACTGCATTGATAGCATACCATGCCTATGTGTCCTCTTTACTTAGATATGGTATTGTGGTATGGGGCAATTCAGTTGAGGTTATTCGAGTATTCAGAGCACAAAAAAAATGTGTTCGAGCAATGTGTGACGCTGACTTTCTAGACAGTTGCAAACCATTATTTACTAAACATAAAATTCTGCCAGTACCATGCCTTTATATATTTGAGATTTGTATATTAGTGAAGCAACATCCTGAACTTTTTGAAACATTTGATATTAATTCAAGAAATAAACACAAACTTAAATTACCTGCAATAAGACTAGAAATATTTAGCAAAAATGCTTATTGTATGTCAATAAAAATATATAATCACCTTCCAAAAATAATAATTAAAGAATTGCTTTTACGAAATTTAAAAACAAACTCTTCACCTTTTTATTACAAAAAAAATACTACAGCGTTAGTGAATATTTAGAAGATAAGATATTATAAAACATAAATGTAAGTAGGCTAGAGAAAGATTATTTAATATTAGTTGATTTTTTCTCTTTGTTAATAACAACAGTCTTACGTATTATTATAATTATATATATTTGCACGCCTCATGGGGCAGAATATGTCGTACTTTAAAATTAAGACCAACACCTGTATTTTTACGCATACCATATTTTAGCAAATAAATACATTTGATTTGATTTGATTTTGATTTGAACCCGTGACCATGGACGCTGTAAAGGGATTTTTAGTTATTGTAAATGGTAAACGTGACATTCTGAAATATAAAGTCAGCTAGGAAATGCGCAACTATCTAGCTTAAAAAAAAAGCAAAATATTGATTTGTAATAAGTGTTTTTAAAAGATCACCATCACGCCTGTATTCCCCGAAGGCTTAGGCAGAGGTTTTCTAATGTACACCTACATTTCGCCGGTTAGTTTAGGTCCCATGTAGTAGCGGGCGAGCCTATTGCCATTAAGCGGGCACAAATCCAGACTCCGAGCTGCTACTGAGAATTTCATGGAATAACCCAATAACACTTTGCTCGACCTGGGGATCGAACCCAGGACCTGTAGCGTAGCAGTCGCGCTTAGGACCACTAGACTAATGAGGCAGTACAAATATCATTTATGATTTAGAATTGAGTCTCAAGTAACATTCGAACCTGCGTCCTACAATATTTGATACCGTAGACGCCAACTAAGTTACCCATGGTACTCGTGCACTTGAAAGGCCCACTATCCACTAACAAATACACAAAATACTACAGCCTTAATCCTCATTAATTTAAGGCACTTTATCATAAATCAATTGTATGTATAAAAGGCTTGTATGTATCGCATATGTTTTAGACTTAGGTATGCGATACATACAAGCCTTTTATACAGTAACCATGAAGATGAAATACAACAATTTCGCCATGTTGGTTGAAAGTTTTAGGCTGAAATGTAAACGAAGCCGGGACATTTCGTAGTCAAAAATACATTTTTCCCGCGTAAATAATGTTTTAATAATGGTCTGTTGCGGTCAACGAGAGAATGTACGGCGCGGTTAGTGTGGAAGAGGATTTTATATAGCTTTTTTTAACACTGCGGTGTTTTCTTTGGAGTTCTGAGTACCAACACGAATTCTCACATACACAAACCCTCGGTTATGACGCATTTTATTAATCATCATTAACCCATATACTGTCCCACTACTGGGCACGGGTCTCTTCTCAGATTGAAAGGGATTAGGCTACAGTCCATTGTATTAATGTAGCTATTAATTAATCGAGAGGCTAACAGTAATGTGTTCCGGTTAAATTTCTGGGCATATGAGACTTAACAACTGAGATCTCAAGAGAGAAGAAGAGAAGAAAAGACAACGCGCTAGTGCTACCACTGGTATTGCTCGGCTATGGCTGCCGAGGCTGTTCGTCTGCTTGTTTGACATCTTTTTTGAAAGAAAGAAAGACATCTTGCAACTATGAGTGACATTTCTACCGTTTGTTTAAAAAAAAATCCTTTCCATACTTGCCCGCTAACCCCCGAATGCGGACATGTCATAAAATTCTCATTTGCGCAGTTCCCGTTGTCGGAGTCCCCCGTCCGATATTATCCACTGTTTCGTCTGCTCCTTAGTTTTTATCCCTCCTCCCACCCATTATGATAATGATATTTTCATGATATAATACTTTTTAATGATTAAAGAGGAGTCTGAGAAGGTCAAGACCATTTTACAAATGATCTAGACATTCGTAGAAAGTTCTTGACCTTCTCAATTTGGTATCGCCTTTTTATGCACACATAACACACGCCTGTGGGGAATACAGGCGTGTGTTATGTGGTTATGTGTGTATCCCATAAAATAGGTGGTGAGCCTATAGATATTAAACGGGCGCAAATCTAAACTCCGAGCTGCTACTGAGAAATACATTATTATTGAAAATACTTTGATCGACCTTTGAATACTTGATTGAATCAGCAGTCGCGGTTAGAACACTAAACAAGGCAGTTTTTTTTTATAGATACAAATATATTATGATAGTATTATGATTACAACATTGGTTGAACAGTAAGCTTCTCCACTACGTTAAGCGGTAGACTGAATAGCGCACCTTAACCTGAGAGTAAATTAGTGCTGTGTGTAATGGAACAAATTTATTTATTTTTATTAAATTCCTCAATGCACCTCAGGACGTATTCCACATTAAACTTTCTACTGATTTTAATGGTTTTTTGATTTTGACGTTCTAAACAAAATAAATGTCCCAACATTAGTACTTACTGATATGTATGTGCCATTTGTGGAATAACATTTTCAATATTAGATTATTCCACTATTGGCAGCCTGCGAAAAATAAAGAATTTAATTTAATTTAATCGAACCAAATCTAGTTTTTATTTATTTTTATTTGTTTATTTGATGATTTTATCGTTACAAAAAAAAACCTTTTTACTAAAAGTTTTGAACTAGATTATAACATAAAACTATGTGCACACAGTAAAATTATTGTTACAATAATGAAAAAGCTCATGATTTATAACTATTAAAGGTTACATAGTAATAAAATATGACGTTCCTCGACACCAGTAATGTGTGAGTCTAATATAATTGAATTGAATCTAGTCGAAGTACATCGAATCGAATTGAAGCGAATGGAATTGAATTGAAAAAATTCGATAGGTGCGGTATGTGGAATACCTCAGGGTGGCCAATGTGGAATACGTCCAAGTCAACCTAGACTTTCAAGGTAAATAGGCGTAATAAATGTTGGACTCAAAATATTAACTGAATTCCGATTAAGCATTATATGAATACGTTCGTAATTAAAACACGTTCAATAACGTTTTCCAGAATATTCTAGGAATTACTAGTTAAGTAAGTATTCACGGTATTAATTATCGGCGTACTTATATTAACATACAAATATTTTATACAATTGTGGTATTGTAAGTTTTTTTTTGAGAGAGGCTGGTGCTTTTTTATGTAGTACGAAAATCCGCGTGGATTGTCCTGGGGAGGCGGCAGGGTATGTTGGACTCGTACAAACAGCTGTGCTAAAAAGTTCTCTTAGAGCGATTCCTCGAATTCCAATTAATAGAGATTTCGAATTTATAGATGCTCCCGTAGCTATTTGTTTATTTTTTTAAATATTCTTTTACTTTTTACAGAGGCTAGAACATCAAGCTACCACAATCTGTCAAATTTCTTTAATTTATTTTCAACTTTAACACAAAATCATATGGTTCTTATTCAATTGGGAGAATTTCTGTCTGGTCTAGATAAATAATATATATTTTTTTAATAAGTATGTAGGTACCTGACCTTTGCTCAGCAGTGGGATCATATAGGTTAAAAAAAAAGTATGTACTTATAATACATAAGAAACGAACAAACACACACGCAAACCTATATTCATCACATAAATATTTGTGCCCTGTGGGAATCGAACCCGTGATCCGCAGTCCGGACTGAACCACTAGTCTAGACCGCAGATGTCGTCGAGAATATTTCAAAATCTTTTCTTCAATTAATTAATAATGAAATGATATTTATATCTATAAATAGGTTTTTTAAAGACACTTATAATTGAAATAAAACTACTTTTTACGGATTTTATCGCATACATTGATATTATTAATCCCGACGTTTCGGACCCTTTACAGCGTCCATGGTCACGAGTAGACGCTTTTATAAGTCAATGATTTATTTATTTTTTAAGCTAGATTACTCCGGCATTTCCAAACTGACGACCTCTAAGAAGAAACGCCGAAATAAACTCAGAGAATCATAATAGTCTCTTTTAAAGTCCAGACATAGAATTGCGATGGATATGTGAGTCTTACACTGTAGGGTAATGTCTGAAATGGCCTATTAAGAAACACTATTAATAATACTTGCAGGTAGGTAATTGTTGTAATGGTATTATTGGATTCAAATGTAATTTGCATGCAGTAAGGTAAAATGTACCGGGACAATTTAGGTTTAAAGACATTTATTCTCATTAAAAACAAACAGTCACTTACATGAGAACATTATTGACATACAAGTAGAATATTATAGGGTTGTCGTTCATACTCTTATAATGCATTCGTAGGTAGTCCTAGTACTTAGTATACCGATTCTTCGTAGAAAACTGGTTGTTTAGTATTTTTCGATTATATATTCAGCGAGTTTTACCTTGAATGCATTGAAAGAGTTTACATTTTTTATTGTTGAGGGTAGGTTGTTAAACAGCTGTGCGCCTTCGTGTGTTAACATTGATTTGCCGCAGTTTGTTCTTATCTTGGGTAGAACTAAAAATATTCCAACTTATATTATATGTATACCTACTTAATCAGCAAATAAATGATTTCTTTATTTAAGAAAGAACCACAGTGGCTTTGAGTAGACCAGTTCCAGCCGACGGCACGCATGCATCAGTCATTGTAGCTCGACCATAATTTAGGGAGCTCAACAACCATATTGTGATTCATTGCCTTTTTGAGTCCTACAGTCCGTTACCTGGCCTAATGTTCTTTGAGAGCTCATTCACAAAATTCCAGCAATGTTAGCTCAGCTATTATATTTTCCTGGAACCAAGAAATTATTTACCAACATCATTATATTTTCGAGAGGTATTTGCCATAGAGGTATAAGTGTAATGGGTCTATTTTGTTTATTTATTCTGGATCTCAGATTATGACGAAGATGGCGGGATGAGCTTGACTTTTTCTGGAAATATTGGCCCAAAATAGCCTTGAACCGTGAGGAATGAAAGGAGGGTAGGGACGCCTTTGCCCTGCAGTGGGACGACAATGGCTAAATAATAATAATAATCTCAGACTATGGAGGGGCTCGTGGCTAAGTAATAACTATGGCGATTTACAAGGTTAAGTTGCACTAACTACACTGTTTTAAGAGATGTACGGCCTAGTGGGAGTAATTCCACTCAAATTGGAGCTACCCGACTGGGGTACTACCTCCGCCTTGCAGAAAATCAAAGTGAAATAACACTTCTTTGAGCTGTGTTGTGTTCCTTACGGTGAGCAAGGTTGCCAGTGCTGAAACATTGTGTCGGCAGTGGGGGGACTTTGACCTTTATACTGCCAACACAACTATACCTCTTTCGTTTTACAGGGTCAGTTACGCGCAAGTGACACCCCTGGTGTTAGAAGCGTCGATAGGCCATGGTAACCGGTTACCATCAGGTGGGCCGTATACTTGTTTGCCACCTTAGTGGTTAAAAAAACTAGCCACGGGTATGTGGATGAACATTCATGACACACCGAGATCCCTCAGAGAGCACGTAAAGCCGTTGGTCCCGGTCGTCAAACAAACATCTATGGCAATCGTTAGTGGTAGTCAAAAGCCCAAAAAGCCTGACAACCAGTCTATCCTCAGGATATCGATCTTGAGGATAGACTGGTTGTCTATCCTCAAGATCGACATGGCTTTTTGGGGCGTTTGTCTGTCAGTATTTTACACGAAGAGACTACCATCAGACCTCCCAATTTCTAAGTAATACATCGGTATTACTCAGAAATACCGATGTATTTTGAAATAAAACTACTTTTTACGGATTTTATCGCGTATATTGATATTATTAATCCCGACGTTTCGGACCCTTTAAAGCGTCCATGGTCACGGGTAGACTGAGGTGGTGGGCGTCTTGATGATATAATTACTGACAGCTACCCTACATTTTTTATTATTGTTACATGATCAATGATATTTATTGTTATTTAGAAAAGGAAACATACGACCGCGGGCAGGATTCGAACCTGCGTCTTCTGGTTCGGTACACCAGACGCTATGACCACTAAGCCACCGCGATACCTACCCGTCATGTCGAATTTTTCCTTCACATATTGAATTTACGTCTTTATGGTGACGTCAGTAACACCTATTGAAATGCAAGTTTTTGCTTTTCAACCGACACAACTTACTTAGTTTAATGCCGAACGATGCCACCTTACCTTCTAACTATCTTTTTGTATATGTTCGGTACACCAGACGCTATGACCACTAAACCGACATGACGGGTAGGTATCGCGGTGGCTTAGTGGTCATAGCGTCTGGTGTACCGATATATTATTATACCGATAGATATACCCTGTATATTATTATGGGGTTCTTCAAACGGCGTGTATACAGGTTCCTTAAGGGCCGGCAACGCATCAGCAACTCCTCCGGTGTTGCAGATGTCCATGGGCGACGATGATCACTTACCATCAGGTGGCTCGTCTGCTCGTTTGTCCACGTCAATAAATAAAAATTAAAAAAAAGGGGGCGCCAATTGAGTAGAACGTACCTACCTACTACAACTAGAAAGCCCAAAAAAAACTTTTCGGTATTTTCTCTGGTTTCATTATACCTCAATGGTATCAACAGTTTTCCTTCACTTGTGGGTTTACGATATCTTGATAAGGCACGGAAATATTATATTAAGTAAATATTAGTGGCTTCTGATCCTATTGCATATTGACTGTGGTTTTTTTTATCAAAGAATAAGGAATGATATAATATATTCTCATATTATTACGCCAATATTCCCGGAATGGTTGGGCAAAGGTGTATTAATGTAAACTAGCCTCATAGTTCGCTAAGCCTATATGTATACAGCCTATTATCCGTGTGCATCAGAATGGCGGGTGTATGACATCAAATGGCCATGCGATATGCGTGTGAGGAATGTACGAGAAATGTACCGAATGTACGTACAATTTAAAGCAATGTACTATTTTAATTGCACAGTTTTTAGAAAAAGTATATGAGCCGCCAACCTGATGTACAGAATGGCGGGTGTATTCTAAATCTGAACAAATTACCTACTATCTGAGTGTGAAATGCCTGTAGCAATGTACTTACGTACTATTAACGGTTAAAAATCATATAAACATATATATACACAAACACATAAATCTAAGTTCCGAGCTGCTAATGAGAATTTCATAATGATAAATGATATTTACTTCTGTAAATAGATCTTTTAAAGACACTTTTACAAGTAAATGTTTTACATGTTTTTTAAGCTAGAAGGCTCCAGCATTTAAATGACGACCTCTAAGAAAAAACACCGAAACAAACTCAGAGAATCATAGTCTATTTTTAAAGTCCATACATACTCGTAGTATAGTAACAAATATGTGAGTGTTACCATGCAGGGCAATGTCTGAAATGGGTCCATATTGGCTCACCTAAAGTTCTTTACCCGAAATTGTTCTTCCTAATGATTTGTAATCCGAATGATCACTCTTCCTAAAATTTTTCATCCTAAAGTTTTCATTCATACTATTTGTAGTACTACCGGCGATGTTCATAACACTCATGTTTCCGAAAATTTTAATTAATAATATCATTAATGTAAATATATTTAAACTCCTACTGTTTTTTATCATAACGCTTTTATCCCTAAACATAATTAACATAACTGGGAGTTTATACCACAGTTCTAACCTAACCTAAACCAATAATTATGAATAGGACCGAGTTCGTTTCTGGAACTTGACTGAATGACTGGAGCGGGACTTTGAATAATAGTGTAAAAGATGGTTATGTTGAGAAAATATAGGAAAACAAATAAAAGTATAATAGATGTTTATTGCTACTGACATTATGAAGTTGAATGCTTCGGAATTATGAACATTAGAGACAGAGTAGTTAGGAATTGTGATTGTTAGGGTGAAAAATGTTAGGAAGAACATTTTCGGATTTCCAATTATCGGAGTTGAAAATTTAGGTGAACTTTGGCGCACCCGTCTGAAATGGCCTTTTGAATAAAAAACTATAGCGGCTTTGAGTAGACCAGTCCCAGCCGAAGGCACGCATGCATCAGTCATTGAGTAGCTCGAACATAATATAAAAAAACCAATTTCACTTTGCTGGACTTTGGAATTGAACTCAAGACCTCAGAGTTCAATTGTCTCAGCAAACGCACTCGCGGACATTACACGTCAGCGTCTGCGGGGTTTTTTTTTCATCCCCAGAAAGAAAAAAAGAAAGTCTATATTCCTTCCTCCTGACATTAACTCATTTTAGTCTCATTAAAATGATTGTAAGTTATAGAAAACATAATAAAATTCCATTCAAAATCATTTCCCGTTAACCCGTCAAACGCCGATAGACATTTTAATACTGCACACGTAATTTTTAATTTTAAAATTTCAAAAGCCGGACTGACCAATTAAATATAAATTACGCGGGCGACTAAGAGCTCACTCGACGCGGCGCCGGGCGCATTTCCACGTGGAAATACGTTGGAACACGGAATTCCACGTTCTAATTTCAAAAGGAGGCGAATGCGTTCATGAAATTCAAATTTTAGAAGTCGTGTTCCATCGTTCTTTTTTTATAAATCCCGGGATTAAGCGATGTCAAACTGATAGCTTATTTTTTCGGCGGGATTCGGATTGTTAACATTTGGGTGTTAGGAATTTAATTTATGGTTTACTTTTTTTTCGGGGCAAAGGTGGTGATGTGCATTAGAGGTGAAAGGTTTCTTTTTGGAAATATCTTTAAGTATTTTTAATGGTAGCTGTAAAAAAGCCACTCTGCTTTAAAATCTGTAATAGTAATTGAATACGCCTGTGCTTCGATTGTTGGACTGCTGATTGCGAGGTCGTAGGTTCGATTCCCACACGACACCAATATTAATTTGATGATCAAAAGTGTTTCTGTTTCGTACCTACTATACAAATTCGTACGTTCACTAATGGAGATAGAGTTCAATATACTATTAAAGTGTAAGTATATGTCGAGATTATTCGCTTCGTCTACTTGCCAGTAATGGTTGAGCCTTACCAAACACACACATCCACAATGGCACCTATACATAGACGCACCTCTCTCACATACACACACATATAAACAAATACTCGCTCCCACGGTCACACACAAACATTAACGTTATAGTAAGCACTTTCATTTGAAACGCAAACGTACTTCAGTGGACGTGGCCCACTCTACAGTTATTACTATGCAGCCCACGTTTCATGGAAAAATACCCTTTTTCAGGTACAATGTCACCTGCACTTATAATTTTGTTTGGACCCTTGAAACATGGGCCCCAATTATGTAGAGGAGTTTGTTTATACCGGTCTTGTATGTAAACAACGCAGGTCGAATCTATTGTGACGTTAAGCTACACTCACCGCGGTTAATTTATGGATGAGTGACTATTCCATCGCGCCTGTGTTCCCTGAAGGGTAAGCAGACATGTACTAATATACAACCACATTTCGCTGGTAGACGCGACGAGCCTATTGCCATTAACTGGGTAGGTACCATATATCCAAACCCCTGTGAATCAAATCCAGGACTTAGGCAAGAGTCTACCGTAACAGTCCCGTTTATTAAGCTAGTGTAGTTATTTAATTCAGTCATATTTGTATTATAGTGTTTTGGGATAAGATGCTCAAAGGCCTTGTAGTCTGTTTTTTTAATAACTATTAAAAAAAGTTTTTTTATACCACTAAGGTGGCCAACAAGCGTACAGCCCACCAGATTAGTGGTTACCGTAGCCTATATAGACGCTTGCTACACCAGAGGTACCACTTGTACGTTGCCGACCCTGTAAATTGAAAGAGGAATATTTGGGTTGGCAGTATAAGGGTCAAAGTCCCCCACTGCCAACACAACGTTTCCTCGCGGAGCACTGGCAACCTTGCTCACCGTTATGAACACAACACAGCTCAAAGCTGTGTTACTTCACTTCAATTTTCTACAAGGTGTCTTCCCCAGTCGGGCAGCTCCAATTTGAGTGGAATTACTCCCACTATGCCCTACCTCTCTTTAACTCAATTGGTATACATAGTTGCTATGCGTAATTTAGCATGAATCTACACAAGAAATAATAATAAATATACAAAAAAAGGTGTTGAGGGGCTCGTGGTTCCATCAATCTGCAAGGTTAAGCTGTGCTAGTCGCGGTCAGGTAGATGGGTGACTATTCTTCACAGTTCGTGACCCCTCTATGCCTTGGAGAGCACGTAAAGCCGTTGGTCACGGTTGTCATACGAAAATGTATGACAATAGTCAGAAATAAAGGCCCAAAAAGCCTGACAACTATTCTATACCCAGAAATTGGGTAGTTGCGGAGCTGAGGAAGTCTGATTGCTTCGTGTAAAATACTGATATTCAGCCACATCTGGTTAGACTTCAGCCCAATAAAGTTAGGAAAAGGCTGGAAGAATGATTTCCCAGTACCAGGAACACATATCTGTGTAAGAGCTATCAATTTTATTTAGAACTGAAGGAAATCTCCAGCAAAATCTAGTTGAAATAGGTACCTTTACATAGGTAAGGCACAAAAGTGTTGCCATAAAAAAAGTGTTTCTCTCGTAAATCCTAAGTTATATGTAAAGTAATAAGTTTAAAAATGAATACCTACTTTATATAAAATCAAGGTTACACTTGGCAAGCTCACAAGGACTCGATATGAATTATTTAAACTGGTGAAGTCCCCTACTATGAGAAAATTATGATGAGACTTAACCAACTTCAAAAAGAATGAGGTTATTATTGAGGCTGCCTCTATGGTCTATAAGGCTGCTGCGCGTGAAGAACGGATTCGGTTCTCGGATCGGGTTATAAAATGCCTACACAATTTACTTCAAAACCGGGAATTTGGCATATTATCCTAGCATTGAGGGACATTCTGTATAAAAATAACTAAAATGCATGATACAGCATAATATTTCAGATCGAATCATCATCAACCCATATACTGTCCCACCGTTGACCACGGGTCTCCTCTCATATTGGGAGGGATTAGGCTATAGTCCACCACGCTGGCCTGGCAGTGAGGAAACCTGCATACCTTAGAGATTTTTTTCGACGGTTTGTGAAGTCTGCCAACCCGCATTAGACCAGCATGGTGGATTATAGCCTAATCCCTCTCATTCTGAGAAGAGACCCGTGCCCAGTACTGGTACAGTATATGGGTTGATGATGATAGTTTTTAGTATACCTCTGCCTAACCCATCGGGGAATACAGGCGTGATAGCACATTAAGTCTTAATGATAATGTTATGTAAGAGTGGAGTCCAATCATGTAGTAGTGGTTGAATTTATTTTTGTCATTGTAAGGGTTGTGACGAAGCACTGCTTTCATTGTAAGTAGCTGCTTATCGAGGAGGCAACGACATATATTTTGTGTGATAACAACAAATGGTTTATGTAAAATGTTGTAAAATATGTTAGAGTAATTATTTAGTTTGATATATTACGGTACTTGTTCAAGAGAATGGGTTTTGGCAGCTACTGAAAATTTTATATTATATTGAGTCGGTAAAAAAACATTTTAAGAGCATACTGGGAGTATTTTTTTTATAAACATTTACGCAAGCACTAGGTTGTTTTCCATTTATCGTGGGTGCTTTTCACATACACCAATTCTCACATACACAAAACACCCAGACCCGAAACAACTATCTATACTCTGTAGTTCATACAAATATTTGCTCAGTGCGCGGTTCGAACCCGCAATGCGTAGCTCTGAAGCCGATCGCTTAGCCGCTACGCCGAAGGTGCAGTCAAATTGGAGCTGACTGGGGAAGTACCTCCGCAGAAAAACGAAGTAAAATAACACTGCTTTGAGCTGTGTTGTGTTCCTTACGAGCAAGGTTGCCAGAGGCTCTGGCAACAAACGTTGTGTAGGCAGTGGGGGACTATGACCCTTAAATACTACCAACCCAACTACCTCTCCTCTTTCGTTTTACAGGGTCGGCAACGCGCAAGTGATACCTCCGGTGTTGTAAACGTCTATAGGCTACAGTAACTGCTTATCATCAGATGGGCTGTATTCTTGTTTGCCACCTTAATGGTATAAAAAAAAACATTTTTTAAATATACATTCTACACAGCACAATGTAGTCCCTAATTAAACTAAGCAGAGCTTGTACTGTAGGAACTAGACAATGGATATAATAGTTATTTACTTTTTTATGTACATAGATACTTATTTCTGAGCAATTTACCGAAAATCTGAGAATAGAGTGACTGCTCCGCTCCATAACACTTTTAAATCGTTTTGAAAAGAACCAATTACTTTGTAATTTGAAGCGAAGTACCTACTTATATTTATCTACAAAACATTCCAACCCTGATAATAACATTAAAAAACCACGCTCACAATCATTAAACCATTTTGTCAGTACTAAGACCCCCTACAATAAATCTCCAATACAAAAAAGGCCGTTAATTTGAAAATTCTTAGCCGCTAAAACAAAAAGGTATGTACATAAAAATCGTATAAAATCTCATCGAATATCGCTCGGAGTGTTAATTTGGTTCAAATTTATCGCAGGCCAATTGTGAATATATAAGGGTGGTTGGGGTAGAAAAGTGTTCCTGATTTATGTGCCGCGGTCGCTTTAAAACGGGTAGAGCGGGAGTGTGGACCGTCTTTCATATGTAGGGATTTTTTTTGGATTTTTTTATCAGACAAAGCGGCCTGTACATTTGTACGGACGGCCTTGAGCCGGGCCGAGACTTTGTCATCTTAAGCCTCATTTACCTAATGTTATTTCACTGGCTACTTTGCCCTTCAAACCGGAACTCGTTAATGCTATCTCATTTTTGCTTAGTATTTGACAGTGCAATAACCAACCTAGACGAAAATCAGAATTCAAACACCTCAAAAATTACTAATTTAATCGTATTTTTTTTTAATATTGTTTTTAATTCTTAGGTGGTCTTTACACTTCGACGCATCTCGCATACGCACGCGACTGTGAATAGGGTTCCGTGTAATAGGGGTCGAGCCTTTTGCCTTTAACCGACACATATTCAAACGTTACTGAGAATATCATAGAAATACCCAATAACACTGCTTACCCTGGGACTTGCCCAGGATTTCTAACAGTAACAGTCGCAACCACCAAAGATGCAATTGATTATATAATGAAACTAGCTTCTGCCCGCGACTTCGTCCGCGTGGAAAAGCGTTATAAATTATAGCATATAAGTTATAATTATTATGATGTATAAATAATAATACTGTAAAGTTTCATCAAAATCCGTTCAGTAGTTTTAGCGTGAAAGGGTAACAAACATACACACTCACAAACTTTCGCCTTTATAATATTAGTGTGATGCTAAAAAACCACTACAATGACAACCAGACTATTCCACGCTCCCGGCCTATTATTCCGGTCGATTCCAGAGCCGGTCACGACTGGCTTTATCCGGCTTGTCGCTTCTTTGGCTCAAAATGGGGGCATAATTCAGTCTACTTTGTGGTCCAACGGACGCCACAACTCGATCTTACTATTCCTAATGTAGAACTGTTTAACTTAGAATTAATTCTAAAGTTTTAACAAGATTTTTGTGGGGTACTGAACATGAATCTGAAGTAAGTTTTTTCTATTTTCTTAAGTGCCTACTCAAACACTCTTTCATACACAGATGTTTCGAAGTGAAAACGAGTATAGAATTGTTACTACGTGAATATCCGACTTTCAAATACTTTTTTTATACCACTAAGGTGGCAAACAAGCATACGGCCCACCTGATGGTAAGTGGTTACCGTAGCACTAGGGGCTAGGGGTATCACTTGCGCGGTGCTGACCCTGTAAAATGAAAGAGGAATAGTTCGGTTGGCAGTAGCCGCAGTAGTGCTTTGAGCTCCCTAAATCATGGTTGAGCTACACAATGACTGATGTATACGTGCCGTTGGCTGGGACTGGTCTACTCAAAGCCACTATGGTTCTTTCTTAAAAAGGCGATTTCAGACATTGTCCTGCATTTCAAGACTCACAATATGTTTGTTATAATTCTATGACAGCATTTAAAGTTTTTTTCGGCATTTCTTCTCAGAGGTCGTCAGTTAGGAAATGCCGGAGCCATCTAGCTTAAGAAAATATGTAAAACATTGACTTGTAAAAGTATCAAAAGATCTATTATTTAATTATTTATTGGTATACCAACAGAAATACATATTGAAGAATAAATAAAAAATAGTAATAGTAAGGGTACTGAATAGTACTGTAATATGTATACTTATTGCCTATTACAGGATATTATCTTAATATAATAGTAGGTATAGTACAGTAGTATTTGCAAAGTAAATATCATTTATAAGGGTCAAAGTAAGTTTCCTCGCGGAGCACTGGCAACCTTGCTCACCGTAAGGAACACATCACAGCTCAATGCATTGTTATTCCACCTCGATTTTCTGCAAGGCTGAGGTACTTCCCCAGTCAGATGATTTCTGATACTTATGTGAATATTAGATAATACCTTCTACGGATATGGTCGCATTATATTAATTTTACTTGATTATTAGCGTAAAAATATACCTATTTTGTGCAAAATATAATTGATAACATATTTTATGCTCAAACTGCGTCAATGAATGTATTTACTAAAAACGGAAAACCTTTTTTTAGCTGAATACTTTTTATACACCAGAAAAATACATTATTTTTCTTGAACCCAAAGATAAACTTTCAAAAGAATTTCAACACCAAACAAGAGGTTTCAGCTACCGATGTTTTACCAAAGTATTTCACTTGAAAGTATTCAAGTTTTTTTATAAAGAGTACTTATTCTTTAAAGCCGAAAGAAGTCAGGGTAATGTAGTATACAAAGTCAATTCCTACCATCACGGCTGTATCTCCGAAAAGTTAGCAAAAGTATATAAAAATAATATAATATTCTTGAGACATATTTACAGACCATCATCGAGTTCCAAACTAAGCAGAGCTTGTACTATCGGTACTAGACAATATTAATATGTGAAGCGAAAACTTTGTACCGCTTTTTAAGAATATTGCGTGCAAGGAGGAGGCTGAGATTTGGCAAAGCTAAAGTTTACTTGGAGTAGGATGCCGAAAGCTAAAATTTAAAATATAATTACAGTTCGTGTTAATTAAACATTAATTGTTACGTCCGGGCTGTCAATGTCAAATGAGAATGACATATGAGTTTGACAATGGCTTTTTAAACATAATTTGGCAAAATATACTTGTACATTCAAACTTGATTAAAAGGTTGCATTTCCTCAATAGGGCCACTAGTAAATACTTATAATACATAAGAAATCTAGTGATCAGCAGTGCGACTGGAACTACTAAACAGACGTCGTCAATATGTATGTCGGTATACTCGTATTCGAAACACTTCTGAACGAACAAAAAGCAAATTTTTATCCAACCAATTTTATCGTTAACAGTACTCGAATAGAACAATGTTTAACAAGCTCATATTATTTTTGTTCAACCGAAGATTGATTTTCAGCGCTTGATTGATATCATATTTTGTTTTATTTTTATTTCCAATTGATTATTCCGATACTGAGTTTGTGTTCGACTGTATATTATAATAGTTACACTCAGCGGTTTTTTACATTTTAAAAGCAAATACAAAATTTATTTTAGAATATTGTTTCTTTATTCAAATTGTGTTCCAGTTTGAAGGATACCCAACAAAATTACTGGGCATGTGAGGTCTCAAGATGACAATGCGTAGTGATACCACTAGTGTTGCTGGCGTGTATAGGTTGCAGTTGTTGCTTACCATCAGGCGTCCCCTATGCTTGTGTCCCCGAAATGTCAGAAACTAAAAAGATTTTCTTATAGTACCTACGGAAATGGTATATTGTTTAAAAGAGTTTTAAAAAAGTAGTTGAATAATAAGGCGTAGGTACTTTAGACGATAAGACATGTAACAATATGTCTCCGATAGATGTCGCTGATGTCTCTATTAGACATAATAAGGAGGAAGAGAAATTCGACATCACAGGCAGTGTCTTGGTAGCTTAGTTGGCTAAAGCGTCCGGTGTATTTAACCGCAGTGACGCAGATTCAAACCCTGTCTGAGATCGAATTCTTCTTTCTCTAAATTTATAGAAGATTAAGGCAAATTCCCACGAGATTGAACAACGCTGATAACAACATAAGTCATAGATAATGATGTAATCATTTCAAACACAAGAATAAACAAACCAGAAACGCTTAAAACTCCAGTTATTCATGCCAAGACATTTTACACGATATCTCGGCGGCAACTTGAAAGATACATTTCAACAAATTTCCAAGTGAAATTATAAAATTCACAGTCAAACTCTCGCCAGGACTGGGCGAAGGCTTTTGTGCCAGTTTGCCTTTAGTTTTGTGGCTAACTCATGCGTACTTGAAGCTATGCATAAAGTTTATAATAACGCCATCTGTTGGTATAGTGCGGAAACACGTAGAGGTGTAGTATATTGATTTGGGTGCAAAAATCAAACAGCGTTGAGTTTCGAGGTTAGGTCTATAGTCTTCTACATTGATAGTAGCAGCTTGGTGATAGGATTATGCCTAGCTTGCCCGCTTGGCTACATGTTCCATATTAACAACCGGTGCTAAGGCTTTACTGTGGTCCGTGGTGTGTATGAAATATGAGTAATGGAAAGGATAATATATGTATTCGAGCTTGCTGCTGTATCTTACCCTGTTTGGCATGTACATTCATCATTGTATAACATACCTGTATTCTCCAAAGGGTTAGGTAGAAAATACTAATGGGAACCAACGCCACTATGTTTATTTTCTATGTAATAGGGGGCGAGCTGTATCGCCATTAATTGGACAC
The DNA here is from genome assembly GCA_964056405.1 of Acronicta alni. NCBI lineage: Eukaryota > Metazoa > Arthropoda > Insecta > Lepidoptera > Noctuidae > Acronicta > Acronicta alni. The sequence goes on from OZ043939.1 coordinate 9,138,606, forward strand.
AAATCCAAACTCCGAGCTTCTACTGAGAATTTCATAGAAAACCTCAAGCGTGCTTACAATCACTAGGATTATGAGACAGTTTAGTCGCATCATGGTTGAAATTGATACAGGTCGTACTACAATAAGATCATTATCAGGTTGTGAGAAAGAAGATAGCGCTATTTAGCTTGTATAGCGGTATCTCACTCTAACAACTTAAAAATGATCTACATATTATATGTCACGGTGTGTCCTTCCTTCAAAACATAGACAATATATGATTTCCTTATAGACAAGTCAGGCACCTTGTTGTCATACGAATACCATATAGTCATCGTTAGTGGTAATCAGAAGTCCAAAGAACCTGACAATAAGGCTATCCTCAGGATATCGATATTACCCAGAGGTTCCGACGGTCTGCTGGTAGTCGTTTCGTGTAAAATACTGATATTCTGACTTGAAGCCGACCCCAACATCGATAGCAGAAAACTTGGAGGATGATGATGAGAAAGCATGCTCCATCCAAAAAAAGCCAACGTAGCGACAACAATAAATTCGACGGAGAAATGAGGGTAGTTTGAAAACTATTTTAATTACAATTCACACTGCATTGTCTGAGTTGGCCCCAACTGGCGTAGTTTAAATCAAAATTTTGCATATCTTATCCAATTTAAATTTTAAAATTCATACTCTTGTTCGTCTCCCTAAGTTGTAGCACCTAGCCTTTGACTTTAGTATTATTGAATATTTAAGTTTGCACTTTAATGGCATCAATTGTAAGGAATCTCTTGGAAAAACTTAGTTAAAACTAAGTTTTGAAATCACTACAAATATTTATAAGAGAAGATTTTGAGTGAAATCCAACCAGGCAGTTTTATATATTGGAAAATCTTGTATGATAATTCAATACCCACTTATTAAACATTTTTGCAAAGATTCCGCGTTTGCATTATGGATCGTATTAAGCTTGATCTTATAATCTTATAATTCGTATGCTTATCTATTAACACTAATAAGCATAAGCTAAGATAATAAGCTGATAATTCGTATAAACTCGACACGTTTGGCGTAATGGCGGAGCGATCCACTTCTGCGACATGTCTGCGGGTTTGATTCTGGTAGGGAACAAATATTTGTATGACTTTACAGTTTTTTGATCTGAGTGTTTGCGTATGTGAAAATTTGTGTTTGCAAACACACCTGAGATACAAGAAATAACAAATACAATACCAAAAATGTCCCATGGTGGGCGCCACTAAAATTATTTAATCAAAATGTACTAATTTCAGCTTAAGGTGTAAAAAAATCTAAGCTATAAACGTAACTAAGATTTTAACTTGGCAGGAATAAGTTTTTGTTACAAAGGCTAGGGGTCCCTGCTTGGGCACCAACAGTGTTCATCGTTACTCTAATCTTACAACGTTCTTGGCAAGTCAGATTTAAAAATTCATTACGGTTGAGATAAAACGAGGTCTGAGGCCCCTTGGGGTATTTGAAAGTTTGAGGATGTAAATAATTAATATAATGAAAAATATTTTTACAATGTTAATCAAAAGGAGGTAATTGAAAGAAGTTTAGAATATAAACTTTAAATTATTAACTGATATTAATTGCATTGTATGTAACATACTTTAACACGTAAGTTGTACGGTGTAAAACATAACATAAGAAGAATTACTAACCACTAATCCAAACTAGACAAAATTTCATAGAAACACCAAAACGTGAAAATCGCACCCAGGACCTGAAATGTTAAGAGACAGTTATGCATGATTAAATAAAATACGTAGAACAGTATCCAAACAAATTGTACTATAGCTTGGCAATACCAGCAGTTCTATAGAGTTATTATGTTCTGAAGACAACACCTCGATGAGAGTTGTTGCTCCATAAATTGCGGTGTAAACGCCACAACTTTTGGAGACGCAAATCCTGATAAACGAATTAATATGAATAAAATAAAAGTGTGTAGCTGTGTATTGTTATACTGGAATAGAATAAATAATAATATTGGAACATTTTTACACAGCCCCATATATACAAACTAAGCAGAATTTTAAACAAGCTGACGCTGCTGCGCCTGGGAATTGCATCACTGCGGGCTCGGGTGCGTGACAGCCCCAATAGTCTCGTGGCTACTGTAGCCGTCAGGATAGATGGCCAAATAATATCTCACTGGATGGTGGCACACAGACCGTCAGATTCAGATATGTGATGTAGAATTAAAAGTGTTTTAGTTTTGTAGTGTAATGTATCTGTGGTCTGAAAATAAATATTTATTATTATTATAAGCACATAAATATTTGTGTCCTGTGGGAATCGGACCCACGACCTAGTAATCAGTAGTCCAACACCCAAACCACCAGATCAGAACGTCGGCCATGACAGTATACAGAGGTTTGGAAGGAGTAAAGAAAAGCCTCATTTCCCAGCAGGGAGACACAAATAAGGCTATAAAAAAATGGGAATGTTTATTTTTATAAAGACGACGTATACAATAAAAATGTTGATCAACTCTAAATTAAAGGCAAAAGGCGTGACTGTTACATTAGTAAGAAAAACAATAACAAAAAATTACCAACTGGTAATAGTTGGTAATATTTTGACGTACTTCTTGTACCAAAGCACATTTAACTTTATACCTCAATGGCAATACTTGTTAATTAATGTTTTAACACAGAACGAAGGCACGGGACCGTGATTTCACAGTGATTTTATAGCAGTGATTTTTGTTCAATATAGTATTTATTCAATCGTCTCCTTATTGGAAATCAAATTTAAATTTCATTGTGAGGACTTTAATATTGAGAAGATATTTTCATCTGTTCAAATTTAATTAATTCCAAGCTAAGCTATCTCTATAATATATAAAATTCTCGTGTCACAGTTTTAGTTGCCATACTGCTCGGAAATGGCTTGACCGATTTTTATAGAATTTTATATGTGTATTCGGTAAGTCTGAGAATCGGTCATAATCTATTTTTCATACCCCTAAATGAAAAAGGTGATCCTCCCCAAAAAATTAAGTTTTATTTTTTGGTACAACATTTTTTATTTCAATTTTTTTATGATGTGGCATTAAAAACAACATACACCCCTAAATTTTCACTCTTCTGCTCCCAACATTATGGCAAAACACCTTGTTGTGTCAGCTAAGTAGTTTAATTATAAAACTTAGTTCAGACTACGGTTTAATATATAGCACAAGCTACCCACGCGGTGTCACCCGCCTTTTTTCCTTTTTGCTCGGCTCCTACATAGCGTGATGTTTTTATTTTTTTATATTTTTTATTTATATTATGTTTGGAACTACGGTGATTATAACAATTTCTTATAGGATAGCACCGCATGCATCATTAACGCAATAATTTAATTTAAAATAAAGATAATATGAATACTACTTAACGTATTATGAACAAAATTACAATTCAGAATACAATATATAAAATATGAATATGTTGTAAGTCTGCTTAGAGAATGATAGTCGCTTAAACGGTGTTTTTAGATAGACAGCAGAAAGACTACAAACATACAATGAAACCTAAAGCACACCCAGATTCGAATCAAATATCCGTGGCACACATAGATTATTTATCTCAGGTGGTAATAGAGCCTACGACACGCATCGCAACGGCAGTAGTTAGGCAACCTTAAACTTGGTGTAGCAGACGAATCGTTCAGTCAAATTAACTCAAATGAATTACACAAACGACTAAGTTATACTTAAGCTGTTAAAATCACTGTTACTTATAACTGTTCAAATTAATCACTCTGCTATTTCCATAATAGAGTGACGGACATTTGGATAATCCGCCTTTAATCCGTGGGAAATAAGTCCGCGTTTAAATATAATGGGGAGTCAGCCCTCAATTTGGCAGCGCTGAAATAAGCTATGTTGTTTTTTGTAATCTGTGGATTTTATTCTGAGATTTTAATGATGCACATGATTTACTTCTTGAAGTAACGAAAATACCAAGGTCCTCATCATCTCGTCTTTGACCTGGACAGGATTTTGTATTAATTTTTAATGCTTAGAATCAATATTCTAGCAATGTATTCCCCAGAAATTGGGTTGCGGTGGTCTGATGGGTTCACCCTTGTTTGGAATTCGAACAACATAATTTTCATTTCATTGAATTTTTATTAGCGATTTATAGCGACAACATTTGCGCTAATATTACATACGTACTTATAAGGCCAAAAAAAAACCTAACAACCCAACCTAGCCTAAGTAAATTCGTTGCATTTTGAAGCTCAAGACATTATTTCAAAGAAATAAATATGCTAAATAAAATTCTACCAATTAATTATTCGGTCAAATGAATAATTATGCGTAATGACTTTATTGTAACTGAAATTAGCCGGAGCTATTAAACGTTGTTATACCAAATAAGGGTGATCCGGTCGATGGTAGTCGCTTCCTGTAAAATTGATAGTGAAACTTTATATGAATCTGATATTCAACCGTTATACTCGAAGCCGACCCCAAGCAGTCTTGAAGTATAATATACTTTTGCCCTCAAAAGGCAGTAGTCACGTACTCCCAATTAGTGATGCTTAATATAGCATAAAGCATTATAAAGTAGCGTTCTTATTATATGTATATAGCGTAAAGCAAATGATATCGTGGTTCGCTTTTTATGCTATAAATCTATTTTGCTTTATATCACATAGCACTCTCTGTATCAACCAACTGTCCGTCGGGCGTCGCGTATAGCGTTAGTAACAAGTAGGCTTATAAATTAAGCATGCTATAATAAAGCACATAAAATCGCATGCTTAAAAATTAAGCATATAGCATTAAGCAAGTTATTTATTAGCAACTTTGAATACCACTGCACCCAATAACTGAGAATCGAATCCAGGATCTAAGCTCAACACTAATGTCAGTTAACAGAATATCAGCGCTGCAGTTTGATTTGCTTACTATGGCATAGTGCTGAGATAGGGACCTATTCTGATAACGAACAAGATAATGTTTATAACTAATGCAGTTGTTATCGTACACAGTTTTTTTTAAATTGAGTTTTTTGTTCCCAATAAATGTTTTTATTATTATTTATTATAATGTACGGTCAACAAAAGAGTTAGGTATACAGGCAGCTAATTAATAATCTGTGTTTTGATAAAGATAGTGTAATAATGTATCACGCAATATGTGTCAAAATGTAGGTATTGTAAGCAGCTACACACCTAACCCTTTGGCGCGTAATTTTATAAGTCGAAATCTGTATAAAAATGCATATTTCGTTTGCTATCTGTATACTTAACTCTTTTGTTGACTGTACCTACTTATTTAGTTTAAGTCTTGAATCTATTGTTTTGTTGTTCGGTATTTTGTGTTGTGTTGTGATTATCGGAATAATTTTTCTTTCTTTTTTTCAACAGTCGCGCTTAAGACTGACTAATAAAGCAGCCTATTACATGAGATCACATATCGACGTAACGATGAAGTTATCCGAAAAACTGGAGTCACTGACATAGCTTCCCGATTAAGCAAACTGAAGTGGCAGTGGGCCGGCCATGTCTGTCGACGGACCGATGGCCGTTGGAGCAGACGAGTCCTCGAGTGGAGACCGCGAATCGGCAAACGTAGTGTGGGACGCCCCCCAGCCAGAAGGACCAACGATCTCAAGAGTGCGCTTGGGTCAGACTGGATGCGGAAGGCAGAGAACCGAGTGTTGTGGCGCGATTTGGGAGAGGCCTATGTCCAGCAGTGGACTGCGATAGGCTGATTTGATTGATTGATTGACATATCGATAACTGTTATACAACAGCACACCTCTACCTAATCCTTCGGGGAATAACAAGCGTAAATATTAACGGTTAAAGAAATTTATTTTTCCCAAAAGATTACAGTAATCACTTACAGAGAAAAATACAATAATTTACAAAAATATATTAACCAATTAGCGTAGTTAGTAGGGTAGTTGTAAAAAAAGTAGATAAATATAGTAAGATTTGTATCAGTGTTTTAAGTAAAAAATTATTCGCACAGAAACAATGCATGTTTATTAAGGCCTATGACTTAGTGACCTGTAGTGAAGTGTTTTGTTCGAATTTTATGTTAATGCTATAATATTTTTTATTTACAATGTGTATTGTTTATTATAATTTGGCTATTTTATATGTACTTAAGCATAATATTTTATTATGTATATACAAGTATGTATGTGTTTTTTTTTTTTTTATATTTACTAGGTATAAGTATTAAAACCCCAGTGCATATGGGAAAACGCCATAAGTTAAAAATGTCATAAGATTTTACAAGCGGCAGTGGAAACCATTACTCAAATCGGAATAAAACTCCACAAAAGCTTCAAGCCATACATTTGACATTGGTGCTTTGGAACACATAAATCATGAGGCGGTGTGTCGTTGCGAGCTGCGATTTTTTTGTCGCAATCGCTTTGGCTACTGCGATTAATAGGAGCGAACGTTTTGAACGTTAAATCTTGCTTGTTTCCGATGGAAGTTTATTTTAAAATAGTATACCATCACGTCTGCACTTTCTGGAGGGGTAAGCAGAAGCATATTTGATGGCACATCGGATTCTGCGCTACGGGTTGTGGGTTCGATCCCCACACGGAACAAATATTTTTATGACCTACAGGTAGTTCCGGGTCTAGGTGTTTGTGCATGTGAAAATTTGTGTTTGTAAACGCACTCACGATACAGGAGAAAATCATAATGTGGTGCAGTTTTTTTAAATAACATATAAATATTGATCTATGGGGTTACGTAGAATTATTGTATTGCTATGTACCCACAGTTTGCTGGTATGTTTTGAGAGTTATGTATCTATCATCAACCCACTGCTGGGCACGGGTCTCCTCTCACAGAAAGAGTAGAATTAGGTTATAGTCCACCACGCTGGCCTAGTGGGGTTTGGCAGACATCACACGCCGTCGAGAAAATCTCTCAGGCATGCAGGTTTCCTCACGATGTTTTCCTTCACCGTTTAAGCGAGTGATAATTGATTATTAATTCACACATTAAGTCATGAAAAATGATGATGACGATAAAGCTCCATCGATTCGATTGGGGTACGAGGGACGGCCTCGCTGATTGAGAGGGTCCAGCGACGGCTGGACCACAGCCTTTCATGGTCGTGGTGAATTTCACGGATCCCATGGCCAGACTATAGGGCAAGTGAAAGCAAGTGCTGTTTTTAATCGGTAAGAGTCTGACATATCTAAATACATAATAAAAAAGTGTGTACCCCGTAAGTTCTTATTTGGAAGAGACTAGTATCTAACCTTAATACTTTGAATTAAATTTGAAATTCAATCAAAGAAATTTGACAGATTGTGGTAGCTTGATGAGCTGACCTCTGTACATTAAAAATAATTATGTTTGCTACACATTTTAATGGAAGTAGTAAAAATTGTTAGTAGTAAAAATGTTCTTAGTTTTAGTGGTCATTTTGACTTTATTATATTTATGGCTACGTAGATTTAATTTAACATTAAAATTTAAGTGTAGCAACTAGCAACGCATTATAGTATTATAGTATTTTATTTTGTGTTATATTTTTATATTGTATTATTATATTTTTATATGGGCCTTGTTGCCTGAAATAAATAACTAAATAAAAAATAAAATAAAATAAATTATAATGTATGGTGTTATTTGTGTACAGACGCCAGCAATTCAAGCTATACAAAACTGTCAAATTTTCCCAATTGATTATGAACCTTACTGTTTTGTATTAAAGTTGAAATTCAATCAAAGAAATTTGATATATTGTGGTAGCTTGATGTGCTGGCTTCTGTACCTTCGAGAACAATAAATGTATTTAAATGTAATTATATAAAATTATAAATGTAATAATGACGACGTCTGTGGTCTAGTGGTTCGTGACTGCTGATCATGGGGTCGTGGGTTCGATTCCCACAAGACACAAATATTTGTGTGGATAAAACATGAGTATTTGTGTTTGTCTGGGTGTTTCTTATGTATTATAAGTATGTATTTACAAAAAAAAAGTATTATATCCATTGTCTAGTACCCATAGTACAAGCTCTGCTTAGTTTGGGACTAGATGGTGCTGTGTAAAATGTCCCAAAAATATTTATTTATTTATTTATTATTTATTTATTGGAAAGAAGTAGCGCACTGTCACGACCGTTGGAAGGAATGGAGGGAGGCCTTTGCCCAGCAGTGGGACAGCACGGGCTGATAATAATATTTATTTATACCCTGCCGCCTCCCCAGGTGGCGGGGATCCATGAGGATTTTACGTACCATAAAAAGGGTAGTCCGTTTGAGTCTCGACACGGGATAAATCAATATACCAATTCAAAACTTTCCGCATAATTTTGTTCGCAAAACATGAATAACCCCGAAAGCTGTAAAATCAAGTAAACTAGAGATTGATCGATGGAGTAATCGCTTGATCAAATTATAAGTGGTTTGTTTACTGCCTGAGTCTGTATTTCCTGACGTGTACAATTTGGGGGTCTTCAAGTCACGAGTGAATAGGTATCTTCTAGGTAAGCGTGCTACATCTTAGACCACGTCGTCACTTACCATCAGGTGAGATTGTGGTCAAACGCTAACCTATCTCTTATAAAAAAAAAAAAAAACTTATATTTGGAGGTGAATTTGAAGGGTGACTTATAAAAATTATTGAACATTAGCTCTGGTACCGTGGTGTCACTTGTAAGGCACTGTTTTCGAAAAAAGATAGCTTAAACCTTCTTCAGTATGCAATCTATCTAACAATACTAACTACTACCATCAACCCATATACTGTCCCACTGCTGGGCACGGGTCTCCTCTCAGATTTAGAGGGATTAGGCTGTAGTCCACCACGCTGGCCTAGTGCGGGTTGGCAGACTTCATACACGGTCAAGAATAAACCCTAAGGCATGTAGGTTTCCTCAAGGTGTTTTATTTATTTATTTATTTCGGGAAAAACAAACAGTTACACACTTATATTGCTAAAAAAAGAATAGTAGAAAAACAAATATTTCGCATATGTGAAACCCACAACGTTTTCCACGTATTTTACATAAATATTATTTAAAGTAGGAACTGAGCCCGAAGGAGACCATACTATTATCATCTGAATTAATATGAAACAAGTGAAACTAGTTGAAATTAATAAATAATAATGAAAAATTAATGCAAAATAAAGCAATTATACATATTGCAAATTATCATTTTTTTCAAATAAAGCCCTTCTAAACTGACCAGTTGATAATATGAACAAATCTAAATCCATAAAATGGTAATTGTAATTTTTTGAAATTCGATGCAAAGGTGCACGAATTCCAACATTTGTGCGACAAGATGAAACGGCAAACTTCCTTTCTTCAAAATTCCTTCACCATTTAAGCAAGTGATAATTACTTAATTATTAATACGCACATGAATGAAACCAAAACAGTGTTGGTAGTGGGGGGACTTTTACCCTTATACTGCCAACCCAACTACCTATTTCTCTTGTTACACAGTGTCGGCAACACGCAAGTGATACCCCTGGTGTTGCAAGTGTCTATAGGCTACGGTAACCGCTTACCATCAGGTGGGCCGTATGCTTGTCAGCCAGCTTAGTCCAATAAAAAAAAATGTGCCCTCTTAATGGCGATACACTCGCCCTCTATTACGTGGGACATAAGCGTACCGAGAAGCTGTATATAGATACAGAACAAATCTGCCTAACCCTTCGGAGAATACAGGCGTGATGGTATGTTTTGTTTTAAGTCTTTCTCTTCTTTCTTCAAGCTTTTTTCCAACAATATTGTAACTTTGTTAACTTTTGTAAAATAAGCAGTGATAGCCTAGTGGTATGACCATTGGACTGCCAAGTCGAAGGTCTCGAGTTCGAACCCAAGGCACGCACCTCTGACTTTTCGAATTCATGTGCGTATTAATAATTAATTATCACTCGCTTAAACGGTGAAGGAAAATATCGTGAGGAAACCTGCACACCTTAAAGATTTTTCTCGACGGTTTGTGAAGCCTGCCAACCCGCACTAGGCCATCGTGGTGGACTATAGCCTAATCCCTCTCAATATGAGAGGAGACCCGTGCCCAGCAGTGGGACAGTATATGGGTTGATGATGATGATGATTGTAACTTTACACTGTATAATTAATATACATATACACAATTTCATAAAAATCGGTCAAGCCGTTTCCGAGGAGTAATGGCAACTATATAACACTGTGAGACGAGAATTTTATATATACATATAGATGTATATTGGGATCGGTTTCCAGTGTAACCAGATGCGGCTGAATATCACTATTTTACACGAAGCGACTGCCATCAGACTGCAACCCAATTTATGAGTATAATTATCTTGAGGATTGACTGGTTGTCAGGCTATTTGGGCTTCTGACTGCTACCACTAAACGAAGACGTGCTTTACGTGCTCACGGTAGGGTCGCAATATGTTTAGAATGGTCACCCATCCGCAAACTGATCGCAGATAGCGCAGCTTAACCTTGCAAATCGTTTGATCAGCGCAGTTACTACTCAGCCACGAGCCCCCCATTATGTTTAAGTATTCAACTAAAATCACTAACACAACACACACAACGTCAACACTCGACCCACTTTTGGCAGCGTAGGTTAACAATATTTTCCAAAAACTATTCCGGACAGTTTCAAACGGAGCCGCGCAATACAAAAATAAAGTAACTTCAAATAATTTTCAATATGCTGACGGGCGTGAGTCTCGAGTATTTTTGACAAAGTTTATACACATTATAACAGGGTTGGCAGTTGAATGAAAATATTTTTCCGTTTTTTTTTTAAATATCAAATACAAAAAATAAACCATAACCATCCTCCGAGCCTTTTGCCAACTATCAATGGGGAGTAGACCCTCTGGTTAAAACCAGAGGGTCTACTCCCTATCTCCGTCAAAGAAGTTACGAGCCGTTCGAAAGTTCTCCGAAACTTCGGAGTCCGTTATAAAAAGTGTCAAAATCAATTTTTCAAACGGGTAAAAACACATCGAGAGTATGGACAACTGTCAAATTGTGTTGTCATTCATTCTTAGTTCGGGCCCCGAACGAATAATCCATCCGTTGATGATACAGAGTAGGAAACGTCCGTAATGAAGGTCGAAACTACGAACTTCGTGCTTAGGGAGTAGACCCCCTGATGCGAAGTGACTGCCGTCAGATCTCCGAATTCCAATTTCAGGGCAATATTGGTTGTTAAGCTTTTTGGGTTTCTACTACCACTAACGATATTTGCATGACAACTGGAACCGACGGCTTTACGTACTCTCCGAAGCACGGAAGTATTAAGAACGGTCACCCATCCTCTTACTGACCGCGGCTAGCGCAGCTGAAACTGACAGATTGGTAGCTCAGCGCAGTTATATTTAGCCACGAGCCCAGACAAAAATTAAAAATGCGAAAAATACGTGAAACCATTGGGCATATGAGACTGAACAACTGAGTTAGTTTTATTATTAGTTTTAAATTGTAAATATGTTGTTGGTGTGCCTTATTTAATTAAGGGTGGTATTTAATATTTTAACTGTAAATCCCCTTTTTTCAATCAAAATATTCGAAATTAGCACCAAAAATAATGAATTACACACTAAATTTGCTCATCAAAGTGTTATTATATACATTTTCTTGGTTTTCAGATTCGGTATCATTCTGATTTGGTAACTTTTGGTTATATTCCTTTAATTAAATAAATAAATCTTTAATTATGCGCCTAGTTTTTGACAGTACCTACAAAAGTACCTGTAATAAGGCCTAATTAAAATAACATTATTTGACTATGCTCTGTTAAGTGTTCTCTCTCTCTTATGTTGTCTGTTACTCTTTAAACATATTGCCAAACGTCTGAACGACACTTCACGCGACCCAAAAGCTGACCTCTACTTCGACCAGAGACTAAGCATTGCCATTCAACGTGGCAGTGCAGCCAACCTCTTGGGTACGCTACCAGACGATGGCGATGCGGATGAGTTTTTTGATACTCTTTTTTAGTCTAGTTTTAGTTTAGTTTACCCTGTAGTTTTTTGTTTGTTATTATAGTTTGTAAGTAAGTAGTGTAGATAAGTTTATTTTTATTTAATTATCTATAAGTAGTAATTTAAAACATGTTATACAGAATATACAGGGTGGAAGGGACATCGACGCGCAACGGCTTACCATGACTTCAGTACATGATTCTAGACCCCCCTGCGTTGGAAATTTTCGTCGGCTTTTTCTTAATTTTTTTTTGCAGTTTTTTCAACGTTAAACTGTATAAAATCATTATTTCTATCTAACCCAATAATAATTTTAATTAAAAAGTCATTAATTCACTTTTTTCACTAAAAACAGTATTGTAAATTAAACTCGAAAGATCTTCTGGTCGGTCAGCTGTTTCCTTAGACTTCACTTGCGAGTTGTAAAAATTAAGAAAAAGCCGACGAAAAATTCCAATGCAGGGGGGTCCAGAATCATGTACTGAAGTCATGTTAAGCCGTTGCACGTCGATGTCCTCTTCCACCCTGTATAAATACAGATTTTCATTGTTATAATTCTGTTTCTGTCATTTCTTTGACTATGAATTTGAGATTCACCCTGATCTGAACCACTTCAATGGAAGTGGCAGCCCTAAAGCCTGCGTCCACAGCTAAACAACTCGCGAAATGTCACCGCAACGTACACGGTGTCACCAACTTGTTTGTTATACTCTGACTAAACTGTCTGTTCGTTTGGTTTACTGGTAAACTTTACCATACGGATATTACCCTCTGCCTAGTGACTGGGTTGCGGAGGTCAGATGCCCAAAACAGATTTGGATAAAGGATAAATATTAGATATGGGAGTGGAAGGCTCTGCCTGTACCGTTCGTCTAAAGTGGTACAGTCAGCAACGAAAGTCGTTGAACACAGCTAAAGGATTTCACCAAAATCTGTCCAAATGATGTACTGAGGGTACACTTATTGGAAAAAATACCCTGTATTACGTTGGTTAAAATTCTAGCCATACTTTTTTTTATGCTCACTATGGAATGAGAAAGAATACCTTTATATTTGAAAAAAAGCACGCCATTTTAACACACTAGTATCAGTTTCACAGTGTTTTTATAGTAAAAACTGTCAACTCGATAGCTATCTACTGTCAGTGTCAGTTTTGGAATGTCAAACGCACACCATTTTGGCACAATATTAACAGTTTCATAGTAAAAACTGTAAACTTGACAGCTGTCATGTACCTCATGTACAAATTTGGGCTGAGTTGTATGGACTTTTGATGACCTCCTTTGACAGCTTCAAACTTGTCAAGTGATCTTTTTAATATGAAGGTAAGGTAAACTAAAGGGCCTAATAGACGTGGGCGAAAAGGCTTAAATGGGATTGGGCTGGTCATGTCGGCCGCATGAACCATGATCGCTGGGCAAGAGTTTTGATACAATGGATGCCTGAAGACGGTAGGGATCGTGGAGGCCGGCTTAGACAGCGTTGGCGACGACTTGGATGCGTACCGCGAGGGCTGGTTCGATACGGCGCAGGGAAAGAGTAAAAAATATAAAAAAAGTACAACATTTAATAATAATAATAATAACCCCCCCGGGGGACCACCTTGCCGTGGTGGGGGGGCTTATGGGAAGGCATGTGCAATTTACTGGCTATTACAATCTAAGCCATACCCTGTTTTAACTTTTTTAATAACAGGAGGCGCGCTAACATTGCCACTTACATCTTGGCTTAACCCTTCCTAACTAACGGTCCCAAACCCAAATGGAGAAATATGGTTTTAACAAGAAGCAGTTCAAAACGGCCCCTAGTGCTCGGCGCGTCCAGTAGCAGCACTGGCTATGACGGAAGCCAAACTGAGACTGGACGTCGGGGTGCGAAGAATCCCCGAGCGGCGACCGAACCCCGTCAAACAACCCAAGCGACACATTTGGATACCGATATGCTTAGCGAAAGAAATTCATTAACACCATCACCATTTCATTTATTCCAATCACCCATTTCATCCCCATACTCATACCAGAATTCATTACGGTCTAGCACCACATCACCCTTGTCTGAGGATGTTGTGCAGGAGGCATTCGCCAATGATCCTGCACCCGCCCCAGGCACAAACCGTGCGCGTAAAAGATGGTCAGAAGAAATGAATAAGTTCATCTGGCGCACGTACCTCATAGCCACTAAATTAAATACCAGCAGAATATACCTCGATCACCTACACCATGAGTTCTCGAAGAAATTCCCACAGATGCAGGCAACTAGGCAAAGATTAGGAGATCAATGCCGAGCTATCACTAGAAATAGGTTACTCCCGGAAGAAATTCTAAATCAAATAAAAGAAGAGGTTACAGTCTATCTACAACATACACCAAACAACAACATGCAATCACACACACTACCACTCAACAGCAATGAACAAATAGGACAGAGAAGAAAATGGACAAGTGAACAGAACGAATCAATTATAAGAAACTATTTTATAATAACAGAGTTAGAGACAAATAGATCCGCTTATAGACGCCCTCTACATGAAGCCGTTACATCTGATCACCCAGAATTATTAAGTGTGAGTGAACAGAGAATATCTGATCAACTCCGAGTAATATTAAGAAACAAAATGATAAACGACCGAAGACTCCAAGAAATACGTGACGAAATATCAAGAAACTTTAATGCTTATCGTAACGAAGTAGACAATAATTCAACACAGCCAACACAAAACACAACACTAACACTCGAAGTAGAACCCACGCAAGATCCAATTAATACTCAATGTCACTTATCAGAAAATACCATGATCTCTAACTCATTTGTCCCATCATCACTCACTCAAAATGACGAATCGCCAACTCACACTCAAGTTCCTTCGGAAACTCAACAAACTCAAAGTACTGGAATTTGTGACCCCACAAAAATTAAAGAGCTGTTTAGAACATCATTAGGTAAGTTCAGAAATACCGACCTGTCTAACCGACCATACATACCAAAACAAAAAACCTCTAGAAAACTGACCCAAATTGTTGAATTTATCAATACAAAAATACTACCGCATCAAATCACCCAGGACCAAAATTTCGAAACCACGCAAACAATAATATATTGTGCCGCATATACAGCAGCGATATGTAATGGAACAAAAATAAGAGATATTACATCTACACCTGGTTACCAAAATGAAAAAAGAGTACCTGCCTGGCAGACCAGACTTCAAAAAAAGATACAGAACTTTAGAAGAGATATTGGAAGGCTGACGGAGCACATTAAAGGTAATAGGAGCACCAGGCTAATAGCACTAGTAGAAGATATAAAAAATAAATACCGGATACACTCTCAACATGAAGAACCTAATTTAAGTGATGAACATTTCCTGGACACTCTTAAACAAAAACTAAATGCAGCCTCTAGCAGATTAAAAAGATATCTTAATTGTACACTTAGAAAGACACAAAATACACAGTTTGCCAACAATGAAAAACAATTTTATAGAGCTTTATCATCAGATACTCAACATAATATTGGCAGAACCACAGCAGTCATACCATCACCAACCGCCGAAGAACTACACAGCTACTGGTCCGGTATCTGGTCAGAGCCTGTACACCATAACACAGAGGCTGAATGGATGAACACTGACACTGACCTAACTGAAAAAATCACGCCAATGTTTTTCGAGTTTGTACCAGTGGAAGTATTTATACGCGTACTTTATAAAACCCATAACTGGAAAGCACCTGGAACTGACCGTATACACAACTATTGGTATAAAAAATTCACAACCTTCCATCCCACACTCCACAACCACATTAATGAGTTCATACTTAAACCTAATTTAATGCCACGCTTTGTTACACAAGGGCTCACTTTTATGATACCTAAAGACAGACAAGACTACCAAAATCCAGCCAAATACCGGCCCATTACATGTTTACAAACAATTTACAAAATACTTACAGCTTGCATTGCCGAACTCATACACGAACATATCATCAAAAATAACATAGTATCGGAGGAACAAAAAGGATGTCGGAAGAGCAGCCAGGGATGCAAAGAGCAGGTTATAATAGACTCAGTAGCTATGAAATACTCCATAACAAAAAAGAAAAACATCAGTACTATGTACATTGATTATAGGAAAGCCTTTGACTCCGTACCGCACAGCTGGCTTCTGTATGTACTTCAACATTACAAAATTCACCCACAAATCATTCATTTTCTTGAAAACTCAATGCATCACTGGACAACCTCACTAAAAACAATAGGCCATTCACCCATAGTCACACCCGAAATCCCAATCTGCAGAGGTATCTTCCAAGGTGATGCACTCAGCCCCTTGTGGTTCTGCTTAGCCCTAAACCCACTCTCCCACTTGCTTAATAACTCAAACCTCGGTTACACTATCACAGCACACAAACACAGAACACCACTGACACACCTCATGTACATGGATGACATTAAACTATACAGTAACTCTGTAGAGTCATTACACCGTCTCGCAGATATCACGCAATCATTCTCAAATGACATTCGCATGGAGTTTGGAATTGACAAGTGCAAAACATTCTCCGTAAGAAATGGAAAAATTACCCCAAGTAGCTACATTCTCCAATCAGGAGACATTGTTGAACCCCTAGACCCACACACCACATATAAATATTTAGGTTTCCAGCAAGCTCGCCAGATACATCAGAAAGAAACTAAAGAAGCGCTAAAGAAGAAATTCAAACATCGGCTCAATATTTTATTCAGATCTCAACTTAACTCACGCAACATAACTAAAGCAATCAATAGCTATGCAATACCCGTACTTTCATATTCATTTGGCATCATTAACTGGGCTCAAAGTGACCTTCTTAATCTGCAGCGGATCATTAACACTACCTTAACAGCTTTCCGGAAACACCACCCTAGATCGTGTGTACAAAGGATGATTCTCCCCAGAGACGAAGGTGGACGAGGAGTCATTGATGTTGTTAATTTGCACAACAAACAAATCACATCCCTTAGGCAGTACTTCTATCTAAAAGCAGAATACTCTACACTACATGAAGTGATAACACATGCAGATAGACGACTCACCCCACTAAACCTAGAAGATCGAAACCCACAAAAAAATGAACGGATCACGGACGTCAAGGAGAAAATAACTGCATGGCAACAGAAGTCCCTACACGGTAGGCATCGCTACGATCTACAGCAGCCACATGTCGACAAAGCAGCGTCAAACGCATGGCTGCGGCGCGGTGAACTATTCCCGGAGACAGAAGCGTTCATGATGGCAATCCAGGATCAAGTCATTGACACTCGAAATTATCAAAAATACATTATACACGCACCTAACCTACCCACAGATACATGTAGACATTGTCACTCAAACTCGGAAACAATACAACATATAACCTCGGCCTGTAGATCTCTCGCACAAACTGACTACAAACACCGTCACGATCAAGTAGCTTCCATAGTACACCAACATATCGCACACAAATACGAGTTTCTAGAAAGAAAAACACCATACTACAAGTATAAGCCAGAAACTATCCTGGAAAATAATAGTTTTAGAATATATTGGGACAGAACCATCATCACTGACAAAACCATTCATTTCAATAGACCTGACATCACAGTACTTGATAAAAATAACAAAACTGTCCACCTCATAGATATAGCTATACCGAACACACACAACATCCAATCTACTATAGCCGAAAAGCTCACTAAATACCAAGACTTAGCAATAGAACTAAAACGTCAATGGCGAGCAGAAACTATACATATAGTCCCAATAGTTATTTCAGCAACAGGAGTTATACCAAAGAGCCTACAACGTAGTCTAGATATTTTACAGGTCCCGAAACACACGTTACATACACTTCAGAAAGCGGTAATACTAAACACCTGCCGAATCACTCGCAAATTCCTCACCACGTCATCCGTCTCATCCGCTTATACGATAACCTAAACTCTACAAACGCTTGGCTACGGCCCGTGTGAGTAGATAAATTTTACCCCTGAATGGGAGAAAGAAAAATACATACAATAAAAATAATAATAATAATAAATTTCTTTATTCGGACAACAATAAGATCCAATTTGTGTTAGTAATGACTTAAAAAACTAGTGTTAGTAACAATGTTTATATAAGCTAGTTTAAGCTAATGTGCAGAAGCACTCCGTCCGAACTTAAGACACAAGTTTTACTTGATCATCACCCGGACGAGGTGCTTCAACACAGGCGCGCTCAGGTCTTCGGCTACCACTTTCAGAATACTGTTGTGACTTCCTCGCACTCTCCTCATCAACGACGCAACCTTTTTTCGTATGACGGCATGGAAGCCGTCAGTATGCGCCTGCGCGAACATTGAGGAAGCACTGCACCAGCGAGGAAGTCTCAACATCATCCTGAAAATGTTGTTATATTGGACGCGCAGGGTATCTAGCGACTTCTTGGCATACGCCGCCCACATACCGCCCGTGTACATTCCCTGACAGTACGCCTTAAAGAGCGTAACTTTGACTAGGTCCGTACAGCGGGCGAACCTACGGGCGAGCATATTACCACGAACTGCCAGAGCCCTACGCTCCCTTTCTATATCTACATCGTCTTTAAGGTCGTCGGTAAGATAATGCCCAAGGTCATTTGTGCTATGATTTTGCACAACCATCACAGTTCAGTAACTTCATATTAAAAATCGTATTGAAGATTGGAACATGTTCAGTTACTTTCGTTGCTGACAGTACCACCGTGTTGCCAGATTTTCTACCGCTAAGCAATAATGTGCTAAAGTTATTTTGATCCGGTTTTTCAATTGTGTCACCATCGTCATCAACCCATATACCTACTATCCCACTGCGGGGCACGGGTCTCCTCTCAGATTGAGAGAGATTAGGCTATAGTACACCACCCTGTTCTAGTGCGGGTTGGCAGTCTTTAACGGCGACGAGAAAATCTCCAAGGCATGCAGGATTCCTCAAGATGTTTTCCTTCACCGTTTAAGCAAATAACGTAGTATAAATAAAATCCTACTTGTAATATAAATGTGAAAATTTGTGAGGATGGATGGATCCACTTCACACTTTCACGCTAAAACTACTGACCGGGATTTGATGAAACTTTACAGTATTCTTATTTATACATAAAAAAAAACATATATAGCTATAATTTATAACAATTTTGAGTTAATTGGCCAAATTACAACAATAATTAAATGTAATTTTTCCATGCGGACGAAATCGCGTGCAGAAGCTAATATAAAAAATAGCACAGTATTTCGAGGATAGATTAGAACAAGATAAAAGGCACAGCCTAGAGCCTTGGATTAGAACTCGAGACCTTTGACTTAGCAGTCCAATGGTCGCAGTCAAACTATGTAGTCAATCTAAATAAGTTTATTCATAATTACTTAATTAATTTTTCTAAGTAAAAACATTGCAATATTCAAATGTCTACATCCCTAGACAAACTTCGTCCTACGGAATACAGTAGTAGCCAATAGATGCCAATAGCTTAGCCGAGTGCGCTAATTCTGTCTCGTAGATCTCTCTTTGTTTTAAGCTCAACCACAATAGCTCGACGAGCCAACCCACAGGTCAGCCAATGTTATAATCTCCTGTATAACATAATTATCTAACTGGTATGTCTATTGTTTGGCATTTGCCATTGTTGTAGACGTACAATTAACAACACGATTGTAATATTTAGGTGTGATTGGTTAGTGTAGTAGTCCTAAGTTGTGTTGTGGAGGTCTGTTGGCAGTCGCTTCGTATAAAATACTTATATTCAACCGCATCTGAGGGTCTACTCCCTATCTCCATCAAAGAAGTTACGAGCCGATCGAAAGTTCTCCGAAACTTCGGAGTCCGATAAAACAAGTTAGTGTCAAATTCAGTTTTTCGAACGGGTAAAAACACTTCGAGAGTAAGGACAACTGTCAAATTATGTTGTCATTCATTCTTATTTCGGGCCCCGAACGAATCATCCATCCGTATGTGATACGGAGTAGGAAACGCCCGTAACTAAGGTCGAAACTACGGACTTCGTGCTTAAGGAGTAGACCCCCTGATTAGACTGGAAGCCGACCCCAATATAGTAGCGAAAAGGCTCGAATGATGTCTTCCTAGTACCAGGAATGCATATTAGTTTAAGAGCTATCAATTTAAAATTGGAACCGCAGCACGCAATTGGGCCGTATGACGTCACAACAATTATTGGCCAATAGGCTTTGTACAGAGTAATTTGTAAATGATATTGTATTAGCTCATTAAGCCTCCGATACGTGTAATGGTTAGGGAAAGCGGCTGTGGGGTAATATATGGGCTAAGAGCGATGTCATACTGTAAGCGAGACGGAGCGGGATTGTCGCGATAATTAACTAAATATGATTCTTATCCAATTCAAATAAAGCTGAAAGTAGTATACACAAGAAGGTTATCGTCCCGCTGCAGGGCATAGACCTCTCTACCCTCCATCCATTTCTCACGGTTCAATGCTGTTTTGGGCCAATCCTTCCGGAAAAGCTCAAGCTCATCCCGCCATCTCCGCCTAGTTCTGCCGCGCTGTAGTCTGCCGTTTTTTGGGATGACTATGAGGGTACATTAGAAAAATGCAAACTAAAACAAACAGACATATTTTCGCTTTTATAATGCAAAGCTAAATCTGCTATATTTGTTTGTTTGTACGTTTTCTAGTCTAAACCACTGAACGAATGTGGATGAACTTTACTCTCCTTATTAGCGCACAATTTTTAATCGAAAAATAAAACTAGATGTTAATTATTTCACCCTTTAAAAAAATACACAGATTAAATAGTAGCTAACTTGGTTATTTTTTAAACTGTGGTTTATTGCGTGATTATCGTTTTGTATAATTTGTGAAACTATGCACAATGGGATCATTATGCATAATTTCACAAATTAATTACACCATATAATGTAAACATATTCTATTTATCAAATTATTAAAGAAATACTGTCGTTTAACATAATTATATTTTTTTCTAATCATTAACACTACTCGTTTCAACATGATCTCTAATTTAAAATCATTGTAAGTTATTTGCCTAGTAATTTTACTGTCTATTAAGCGAGATTTAAAGTGCATAGTAAAACAGCGGCTGAGCGATCGGCTTCTGCGCCACGGGTTGTGGGCTCGATCCCCACACGGAACAAATATTTGCATGACCTACATGTTGTTGTTCCGGGTCTGGGTGTTTGTGTGAAAGTTTGTGTTTGTAAACGCACCCACGATACGGGAGAAAATCCTAGTGTGAGTTTAAAAAAAAAATTCAATCTCGCTTTCTGTGTAGCCTGACCTTTACTGTATGCTTTACGCGTTAATGATGTGGTCTGCGAGGGTATTCTGTGCAATGACCATTTGTGCAGGCCCGGTGATTAGAAGTGGAGGGGGGAATTAGCTTGTTCCGGCTTTAAATATACGATAAGCTGTAATTAAGCTCTCGTTAAAAAGGAGGACACTTTCCTCCATTAGTGTATGATAACTAGGCCAGGACAGCATTCGTATTCGCTCCATGGAGAGCGTGGAAGTCGCGGTTTTTTACTGCGAGCAAGTTATGCTTGCAAAAGAGGCGGCGGAAAGGGAGAGAGAAACATCCACCTCTCTCCTGATCCATAGTAGACGCACTGGTCGTCGTAAGGCGCAGACAGACCTCCAAGCAGATGAGCTGTGGTCTGTGGGTGGCCGAATTGGGGATTCCGCAGGGGTCTAGGTGTGCCTGGACCCCTTCAATTAACTGTTGCTGAATTATCAATACTTTATTTGCAGTAAATAAAGGGTTTTTTACAAAGGTGTTCCGGCATAGCGTAAGTTCGGGCCTATTTAACTATTGTCCATAGCATGAAAATTCCCACGTTAGCCTACTGGTCCTAAGCGTTGGTTTTTCTATGAAATTCCCTGTAGCAGCTCGGAGTTTTGATTTGTGCCAGATTAAAACCATAGGCTCGCTTCCTATTACTTGGGATCTAAACATACTGGCGAACTCTGGTACTTACATTGTTACACCTCTGCCTAACCCTTCGGGGAATACAGGCGTGATGGTGTGTGGGTACCTAGGTATGTATATTTTTTCACTCAATACGCAATAGCTCGATTGTGCTGTAGTGTTTCGCATATCACCATAACAAGATGTCATTCTGTCCCGATTGAAAACGTGTTCAATGCATTTGAGGGACGTGTTGCATTGATTTTTAATTGACTGTAATTAAGCCTGGATTTAAATGAATGTTTGATGTTGAAATTTGAATGCTTTCATATTTTTATTTTTATACTATTATTTATAATTATGCTTGGGCGTTAAACGGTATAACAGGTCCTTATGGAAGTCTATGGGCGAGGCTTTTGGTCAGCAGTGGACCTCCGAATATAATGATAATCTCATTTTATTAGCAATATATTACTTTCGGACCTTTATAAATATTTTTTCAGACTTTGTTCTAACGCTTCTTCAACTTTAATATACTTAGTCAACAAAAAAAAAAGGAATTCTTTGAGATTCAACTCCCCAATTTTCGGAGATTTAAAATTTTTAACAAACGGACATTTATAATTTCATTTAATAAGTATATTGTAAATGTTAAGTTCACATTTTGTGCATTTTTTTATTTCAATGCAAATTATACATAACAGGCTGTTAAAAAACTACCCGTAAAGCCGAGAGGAGGTTAATTGGGGCCTCATAACGAGTCCAATCACAATATTTAAGGTAAGGATGTATAACATACCCCAAAAAAAGGAAACAACAAGACTAATTTATGAATGAAAAATAGAAAAACTATTAATTTTTCAATTTTTTCAATCAAAATTTTTGGCTTTGATAATTAATTATATTTTTACGGGGTATTTTGTAACACGTTGTATTTTCCTTGCACTATGGTGAAGTTTATCTATATAAGCGCTACACATCACTGTGACGTAGTCGCGCGCAAAACACTATTCCGACCTTCGTGATTGATTTTCAGGTTCATATGAACGCGACATTTCATTGACGTAGTGACGTGTCAGTGGGATCTAGGTAGCTCTTTGTTGTGGAGGAAGGTAGTTTAATGGAAAACTGGATCGTATCAAAAGTACGTTTTAATTTTTTACACTAGCAACCAGCCCCGGTATTGCATGGATGCGATGTACAGAGGCCAATTACATATCAAGCTACCACAATCTGTCAAACTTCTTTGATTGATTTTCAACTTTAACACGAAATACTGGAAAATTTGACAGTTTTGGATAGCTTGACCTGCTGGCCTCTATACTTATAACATGCATGTAGTATACACATATAAACATTCCGGAAGATATTGTCTGAATGGTAGTGAAACCCACATTAAAATCTGTTGTAAGAAAGAAAGAAAAAAATATTCTGACAGCCACAACACAAGACAAAATAAAAAATAACAAAACAATATATTCAAGTCTTAAACTAAGGAAGTACAGACGCCAGCACATCAAGCTACCACAATCTGTCAAATTTCTTTGATTGACTTTCAATTAAAACAAAATAATAACATATTGATTTCTAACATATACGCGAAGATAAAACTACTCTTTACGGATTTTATCGCGTTATAAAAATAATTGTTATTATCGAATTCCTTGAACTAAGAAAAACTGATTTTACTGATAAGAGATCATTTATTTATTATGGTATGTTTCTTGATTTTCATAAAATGAATTTATATTTACATTATAAATGCAATTTGGAAAATAATCGATTTTTTTGAGATCGATCTTTTAGACTTCGATTTTTTTGTGAATCGATTCATCAGCTTACGATTTGAATCGATTTAAAAATCTATCTTTTTCGGAAAGAATCGCCATCCCTGAACTCATGTGTAGTCTGTTGTGAAAGTGTTTAGAGTGTTGTACTTAACTAACAGGGGTAAAAAGCAACCTTGCTACACCGTCTCCTCGACTACATCGCACGAAAGTCAATAAATCCTAGTAAAAGTTACAGACTCCCTAGAATATGTAACTAATTACTCTAAAAGTCAACTAAAGTACTTAGGTTAACGTCAAACGCAAGCGCGTTAGGCTTCCTACATACGGTCAAGTTAGTTTGAAGTTGACGTAATAAATTAATTTTAAGTTTATAAGTAGCTCTTTGTTTTATGTTTTCAGTGGCTCGATAAAATAATTGACGTAAAGATTATTTTCTATGAATGGCTTTAATTACCATTATAATCATTATAATATAAATAATATAATATAATTACTTTAATTACAATAACAACTTACATAAACAGTTCGTAGATATAGGACGACCTGTTTATCTGTGTTCTATAGGATTCATTTCGGTGAGTGTGACCAGGAACTTCACAACCTCGTTCCTCCCTCTCCATTCCTTCATCGGACGACCAGACGCAGGGAAGGATTCAACCCATGTGTAGTTGATATTCCACATATACGCACGAAGCGTTTTGCTTCATCCTTTATCATGCGAACGGACAAGGAGTGGAATTCTCTGCCAGCTGCTGTGTTTCCCCATACATATGATTTACGAACCTTCAAAGTGAGAGTGAATAGGCATTGTTTGAGTTTGCGTGCTACATCCTCGGCAGCATCATAACTTACCATCAGGTGAGGTGCTGCCAAACACACTCAAATTTTTAATAAAAAAGACCTCACTCCTTCCGTCATTTTTACGCTGCAATGTTAGATGTTTTCTGAACCCGTAATAAAATAAATATGAAGGAATTTTTGTAGAAACATGAGCCGAAGAGCCTACTAAATCAGCATAATGTTACTGTACTCGACTATAACGCTCCTAGGACATCTAAATATTACAGTAAAACAATGTAGTTTTTTTTTTAATTTATGAAATTTGGCTTCTATGAATTACTTCATGTAGTAGGTTATTATCAATTTTCATTTAATTAGTAGATGCCTGCAACAAATTGCGCGGGTTAATTATTTTTAAAATCACGCACTAAGGAACAAGCCCTGTATTATGGGCGACTACAAACATACAATTAACGGTCACAAAATACACGAGTCTATACAAATATCTGTGAATAACACAAATATTTGGCTCATACAATAAAATTGCAGTCTTAATACACGCAATACCATCAACTTCACGTTTTTCTTCAAACAAAACTGATCGTATAGAGACAGCCTTACAAAATTCCTCGTTGAACGCAACATCTTACAAACTATGTCTTCTAGAAGCTTCGACATCGCTCACAGTTTTGTACGCGTGTGTCAAGAGCCTGTTAACTTCTCAACTCGGTTTACTTGCCCGATATATATTTTTTTCTGCTCCGGTGACCATGGTTTCTATCTTACTTTAAGTCTTTTGGAACGAAGTTCCTTATCGCGCGTTGTGAAAGGGGGCTAGACGGAAAAAAATCTTACGAAAAGTTGTCACGAAACTTTTTTCGAAATTCAAATATTGTTGACAAGCATTCAAATATTATTGAGTGAATGACAATATTTGAATTTCGCGCGTTGTGAATTGTTGAGTGTGTACAGGTTTTTTTATTTTTAATTATTAAATTTTAATGAAAGGAACTTCGTTCCATCCGGGTGTCCCTTGACACCTCTCAAGTTTTTTTTTATAGTAGGAATAATCGTCATGGATCGTCCGCCAACTGGGGTAGTGGCAGAGTATGTCTAGCTCGTATCAACTAAAAACCGCACTTGCTCTCTACTCATGGTCATGGGATCCATTAAATTCGCCACAACCATGACAGGCAGCGAGGCCTAATTCAAGACACACGTGCAGAAACACGCTTGCTGCCTGTATTGTAGTATTTGCTAGGTACGGTCAACAAAAGAGTTAGATATACAGGCAGCTAATTAATAATCTGTGTTTTGATAAACATAGTGTAATAATGTATCAAGCTAAATGTATCAAAACGTAGGTATTGTTAGCAGCTACATACCTAGCCCTTTGGCGCGTAATTATTTATGTCGAAATCTGTATAAAAATGCATATCATGCATATTTGCTATCTGTTTTTGACTGTACTTAGTTTTAACTTGTCATTTCATTAAATAAGTCAAATTACTTAATCTAATAAAACAAAAGAGGTCTTCGAGGTTCACACTCATGTATTGTTTTGCTTAAAATAGTGAAGCGTCGATCTCTTTTTATTGTAATGAAATGAGAATCAAACATACGGGAAGCCTGATGGTAAACGGCAACTGCAGACTATGGACGCCAACAACTCCAGTAGCTCTCACTCTCCAGTAACTCGCGCGTTGTCATCTTGACACCTCAGTTGTTAAGTCTCATATGCCCAGTTATGTCACTGGCTACATTGCCCTCCAAACCAAAATACAAGCATTTCAGCACATTATTGTTTAAATGCGGAATATTTGGCAATTATTAATATTAATGCTCCACGAGGAAATGTGTTGGCAGTGGGGGGACTTTGAACCTTATACTGCCAACCCAACTATTCCTCTTTCAATACAGGGTCGGCAACGCGCAAGTGATACTCCTGGTGTTGCAAGCGTCTATAGGCTACGGTAACCGCTTACCAGCAGTTGGGCCGTATGCTTGTTTGCCAACTTAGTAGAATAAAAAAAAAATTAAGTACCAACCTAGACGATCTGAGCAACAGAGTGCTGCCATCTGTAAGTAAACGACTTCAAAAAAAGGAGGTTCTCAGTTTCATCTGTATACATATGTTTGTCCACGATTATCTCGCGTGTGGCTGAGCCATTTTTGATGCGGTTTTCAGAAAAGTATTTTTTATATTCTGGAGAAGGTTTTGATATACAATAAATGGATGCCCCGTGACGCCATCCGCGTGGATCCATTATTAAGCGATATATTAATAGTTCAACTCCACCTAGTTTTTTTTGACTCAATGCTTGAAGTCGGTTTTCTTTTTCTAAAAAGTTATTTTCATTAAAGTTTTCGATAAAAACTTCCGTGATATACAGACAGACGAGAAGAGAGTCCGATTTTTCTTTTAAGAGACGGTACCCTAAAAATAAGGATATCCAAACAATGAAAATGGCCAAATATAAATAATTTTCTTCGATTATCAAGTTACCTGTTTCCCGATCCAATTTCCCGATCGCAAATCCTGGTCACCCCACGCTACATTTCCCGCGGAAGCATCAATCAATTCTATAATGACGTCAGAACAGAAAAACACGCGAGAGGCCGTGAGGTTATTTTTTTTTATTACATCTTAACAAGTTTCAGTTTGAAAATATTTTTTGCAAAAAGGTTGGTGAATTTCGGGAAAAAGGTTACAATCTTTTTTCTGAATGTGAAACTTTTTGCTATCGTTTGTATCGAAGATCTACCAACTTATGCGGAATTTTGTATAATAGAATAAATAATGTGATATTTAAGGGCTCCAGGCAGTATACACTTACTAAATCCTCATCATCCTTCCAGCCTTTTCTCAACTTTGTTGGTGTCGACTTCCAGTCTAACCAGATGCGGCTGAATATCAGTATTTTACACGAAGCGTCATTGCCATCAGACCTCCACAGGTACCTCTCCGAAGCACGGAGGGGTCTCGATATGTTAAGAATGGTCACCCATCCACAGACTGACCGCGGATAGCGCAGCTTAACCTTGCAGATCTGTTGATCAGTGTCGTTACAATGTAGACAAGAGCCCCTCAGAAAGTAGATAAACAACTTGACTCCAAATAAATGCCCACGGGAAGATAAAAAAAAGGTAACATTACCTACCCTCAAAAAATCCAAACAAAAGCTCTTAACAATAATACAAAACAAAATGGACTCCCCAAACTACACAATAAACCTACTTAGACACGTCACGAGCAGATTGATGACGTCACTCCACCGATTATGCCCACTTGTGGAAATTAAAAAAGTTGCCCAGCATCTCCATCCGGTGGTGTCGAAAGTTTTTGAAATTCGGATTTTCACCCTGTGATAAGATGGCAAGTAAAAAGTTCCGCTTAGGGTTCCTTATAACAGGTGAAGTGAGTAAAACCTTAGATCCTACTATCCTCATAATTATATTAGTGGTGAGTCGTCGATGATTTTCCCGTCGACGCAACAACGAGACTGTTTAAATGATAAATGATTTTTATTTCTGTAAATAGATCTTTTAAAGACACTTTTACAAGTCAATATAAAACATTTTTTTTAAAGCTAGATGGCTCTGGCATTTCATAACTGACGACCTCTCTCTTTTAAAGTCCAGACATAAAATAGTAACAAATACCTATGTGTTACAATGTAGGGCAAAGTCTGAAATGGCCTTTTGAAGATAGAGCCCTAGCAGCTTTGAGTAGACCAGTCCCAACTGACGGCACACATCCGTGCGTCAGTCATTGTGTAGCTGAATCATAAGTTAGGGAGCTCAACAACCCGTCGCACGATGATACCAGATCAGAGGAACATTTGCGTAGGCCACATAAAAAAAGGTCAAAGCCACCAGACAAAGCTGAGTATGTATATCATCGATGATAAACTGGTTGAAAAAACAGTCTAATTTTCGACTAGTTTACGTCGTGGACTAGATGTGTTAGACTTTCGCTAACAACGACAACGATAAGATCATTTCACCTCCACTGCACAAACGAACGCGTCAACGCAAGTTCGCGTACCGTTCCCTTGTGACATTGGCCCCACGTTGGGCGCCAATGTCACAAGGTGGACACGACTTAGGGACGTGGCCGACTGGGAACTATTTAGTGGAGATAAATTACACTCGGAATACAAAATATACAAATTTATTGACACTAGGGTTACATTTAAAGAGCAAGAGTAGGGTGAGTTAGGGTCAGGGTGGGTTCGGCGAAGGCTTCGAGGCGAGGTCTGACCGGTAGAGGGTGGCCCGCGTCGTCTGCAAATGCATTTATGGCGACGCGCGCGGTGAAGCTTTAGGCGCGGAGAAGGAGCGGGGAGCGCGGGCCATGCCACAATCGTTGACCGGTCAACGTCGTCAACCAGTTTATACATTAAACATCGACTAGTTTATTCGTTCACGGCGATAAACAGTCTATAAAAAACAATTCGTTCATTCAACGCTCACCACAAAATTTTATAATTCTCCGAGACTATTGTCATTTTTGGCAAAAACATTCTAAAGAACAGAAAGAGTTGACCATCCTCCCGAACTTTGAACCAATATTATCTTATCTGAACTCGGAATCGAATGCAGAACATTTTGCTCTCTTGCTCCACCAGACACCGCAGTAGAGTACACCCGTATTACGTGGAATCATTCGCTTGCTTTAATAATTCAACTACTAGAGGTCGGCTCTTAGTGTTTTTCTGCCAATTCTATATGAATCTTCAATGTAACCCACTAGATCTAAATTCATTATTTCGCGGAATACCTCTATTAATCTCCCATGCAGGTTTGTTTCTGTTTCTTTATAATATTCTGGAAATCCATAGAGGACAAACTTTTTATCATTTACTTCAGCACATTTTATCATGCTAGGGTTATAAGTTATTGTAGAATCCTTCAAATCTTTTATTTTATTCTTCAATTTTTCGTTTTCTGCATGCAGACTTTCTATTGTGGTATTTCATTCTCCTATTTCCTTTTTTCTTATTTCGTTTTGTTTATTTAGTATCAGTATTTTTTCTTCAATATCTTCTGATAATTTAGATTTTTTTTTTTGTACGTGATAATTATTTATTATTTCTTTTCATTTTCCTTTTTTTTTGTACATTATGTAAAGGTCAGTCAAATCATTTTAGTGTCTTTTTAAATTTTAACTGCGTGACCTTTTACTCTCGTCAGTTTTAATGTATAAATACTACAAAAATTAAAGAAAGATATTTACTCAAAAAAAAAAATTGATATCGATTTTTTTATCTCTATCTGAAAGAGTAACAAACATCTATCCATTGTCACAAACTAGTAGTAGGAAGTAGGATACACAAATATTTGTGTTCTGTAGGAATCACACCCAACAGTAATCAGCAGTCCAACAGCCAAACCACTAGACCATAGATGTCTTAAAATAAATACCTACATTCACGTTTTTAATAAAACACAACGCCTTTAAAACGACTTCACGCTGGCATTTGCCAGAGCGCTTAAAAAATGCCAACTCATGACAGTAACGACAAACAATATTTCTACGGAACCGTCGCAGTGTAAACGGCTACGCTTGCCTGTGACGTCAACTTTAACTGCCTTTAAAATGAATGGACAACTTACTTTAAGCATTTTGTAACTTTTTTTGTTTAGTCTATCGTCTTGGGATGGATATTCGCTATTTCTTTAAACGAAAGTGTATTGAAAGAATTATTGTTGATTTCACAAATTAAGTAAGTCTGCTTTTTTCGTTTAACACAAATTGAGTTGTTTTTTTCTTTTAAATGTTATTAGACACATTTACAATTTGACGACAACTGTGGTCTAGTGGTTCGAGCGTCGATTGTTGATCACGAGATCGTGGGTTCGATATCCACAGGACACTTTTTTGTAATGTGGCAT
Source organism: Acronicta alni (assembly GCA_964056405.1). Lineage (NCBI taxonomy): Eukaryota > Metazoa > Arthropoda > Insecta > Lepidoptera > Noctuidae > Acronicta > Acronicta alni. Next base: position 9,168,938 of record OZ043939.1, read on the forward strand.
ACAAGCATACGGCCCACCTGATGGTAAACAGTTACCGTAGCTTATAGACACTTGCAACACCATGGGTATCATTTGAGCGTTGCCGTCCCTGTAAAACGAAAGAGGAATAGTTGGGTAGGTAGTATAAGGGTCAAAGTCCCCCCACTGCCAACATAACGTTTCCTCGCGGCACTGGCAACCTTGCTCACCGTAAGGAACATAACACAGTGTTATTTCACTTCGATTTTCTGCAAGGTGGAGGTACTTCCCCAGTCGGGCAGCTCCAATTTAAGTGAAATTACTCCCTATCTCTCTTAATGAACATAAGTGTGTAAGTTTATGTGAGGAACATAAGTGTTTGTGTTTGTCTAGTTGTTTCTTAATGTACAGAGGCCAGCATATCAAGCTACCCTAATCTGTCAAATTTCTTTGATTGATTTTCAACGTTAACACAAAGTAATAAGGTTCATGTTCATTTGATAAAAATTGACAGTTTTGGATAGCTTGACCTGCTGGCGTCTGTACCATGAAAGCTAGTTAAACTCGTCCAAGGTTATTGTCATTTTTTGACAGTTTTGAGATGAGATATTTTATAATATAATAATAATATTTGGGGCATTTTACACAACACCACCTAGTCCCAAACTAAGCAGAGCTTGTACTATGGGTACTAGACAATGGATATAATACTTATATACTTTTTTTTTTTGTAAATACATACGTATAATACATAAGAAACACCCAGACAAACACAAATACTCATGTTTTATCCACACAAATATTTGTGTCCTGTGGGAATCGAACCCACGACCCCATGATCAGCAGTCCGGCACTCGAACCGCTAGACCACAGAGGTCGTCAAATGTCTTGCTGGTCTGGTATCGTACAACATGTCGTCGAGCTCCCTAAATACCTAATGATTGTTGTATGCGTGCCGTCAGTATGGACTGGTCAACTCAAAGCTGCTACGACTCTTTCTTCAAAATGCCAGTTCAGATTTGCCTTCATTGTAAAACACATATTATCTGATAAGCATTGAATACTGTTACTGTCTGGACTTTAAAAGAGACCATGATTCTCTGAGTTTGTTTCAGCGTTTGTTCTCAGAGGTTGTGAGCTAGGAAATACCGGTACCATCTAGTATTAATTAAATTAATATTGACTTTTTAAAGTGTTTTTAAAACATCTATTTACATAAAATAAGGTCTCAAGATAACAATACGCGGGTATCACTGTTGTTGCTGACGTCTTTAGACTGTAGTTACCGTTTACCATCAGCGGGCTGCTTTATATAAGCCTATTGCAATCCACTGCTGGACATAGGCTTCTCCCAAATCGCGTCACAACAACCAATGAGCTGCTTGTTTGTTATTACTATATTTTAAAATATATATAATATAATAAAGTATAAAATAAAGCCGCTTCCCACTGTCTGGCTGTCCCTATGTATGCTTAGATCTTTAAAACTACGCAACGGATTTTAATGCGGTTTCTTTTAATAGATAGAGTGATTCAAGAGGAAGGTTTATATGTATAACACATGTGTGTTATTAGTACATTGCACCCGTGCGAAGCGGGGGCCGTTCGCTAGTTATTACAATATATAGAAAAGTATAGAAACATTTCGCGGACGTAGTCAAGGAGCAAAGCAAGCGAAGGTATAAAATTAAAAGTGTTCGCTCGGAGTGGCACGTCTCATTAGCTTGTTCGGAGAATTAAACCGTTCCAGAGTTAATGAATGACCCTCGTCGCTTGCTCCTTGCTGCCTGGATGTGGTTGTTTTAAGTTTAAAGTAACACTGTTTTTTTTTTTAAATTAAAGATAATTATTTGAAGTGAATTTCAAAAAACCCTTTTATTTGATATCCATATTGGGGAGGGAGTTGTGAAAAAATATGTAGGTACTTAATCCGCCATTTTGTGGCGGCGGCCATCTTGGTCCAATTTTCATCAAACATAGCTAAGAACACTCCCGACTAATTCACCTTTCAAACAAAAAAAATCAAAATCGAAATAAAACTACTTTTTACGGATTTTATCGCGTTAAATTGATATTATTAATGCCGACGTTTCGGACCCTTTACAGCGTCCATGGTCAAATAGTTTTATTTCAATGTATAATATTCGCGTAAATGTCAGAAATCAATAAAATCAAAATCGGTTCATCCGTGCGGGAGCTACGATGTCGCAGACACACACACACACAGACAGACAGACACGTCAAACTTATAACTGCCAGTAGTTTTTTCGTCGGGGGTAAAAGAACAATTATAGATATTGAAATAAAACCTAGAGTATTTACTATCCAGTCTAACCAGATGCGGCTGAATATCAGTATTTTACACGTAGCGACTGCCATCAGACCTCCGCAATCCAATTTCTGGGCAATACCGATATCCTGAGGATAGACAGGTTGTCAGGCTTTTTGAGCTTCTGATTACCACTAACGATTGTCATATTATGTGTTCGTATGACAACCGGGATCGACGGCTTTACGTGTTCTCCGAGGCACGGAGGGGTCTCGATGTGTTAAGGATGGTCTTAATCTTAGCAGTGGCATGGCCAGAAACTCTTCGACCAAATGTGATCTGTTGTGTTGTCCTCCCCATGGTACATTCTTTACTCTTCAAAGACGTGGTTCATGAAGGCGGCTAGCCCACTGAGAGGAAGGAACCTGTAGTCCTCTGGCTTCGGGTATCCGTTGCCGAGATGACTCATCCGTATCGTCGCTAGGACGTCACAATCACACAAGATGTGCTGCATAGTTTCCCTGATGTCCCCACAAGCTCAGCTAAGAATGGTTACCCATCCAAAAACTGACCGCGATTAGATTGATTGATCTGCGTAGTCATTTAATTACTTAGCCACGAGCCCCCCTAACACAGTAATATTGTTATATAGTAGAAATAGCAACCGTGGTAATATATTCGGACAAGGCTCTTAAACAAAAACTTATGAATACGTTAACTGTAGAAATTGTATAAAAAACTTTCCCAAACATCTGCTGATCCTGTAAGTGATAAAAAGTATTATTTTATGACGTCATAGGGCAAACTGTGGGCCTGATTATAAACCGTATCGATCTCATGGTCGTAGGCCGTAAAACAAAGAGGAGAGAGTATGAATTAGATAAGGTTCGTTGCGCAAAGGTGATGTTCTTTAAGTTTTTTTTTTTTGTGGGAGTTATATTTTATCTGAACTGCCTGACTAGCGTAGTAGTCGGAAGTGCGACTGCCACGCTAGAAGTCTTGGGTTGACTGGCTCTCTGCGGCTAGTGGAGACACCGCTACCAACGCTGTCGCGAATTCCATACAGGAATTCATATGGAATAAGTTGTTCATAATGATGAGAACAATAAAACCCTTTTATTGTTATTAAAAAGACATCTGCCTCAAGCAATAAGTGCTCACCAACGCTAACGACGTTTATAAACGTTGAACAAATACGTGTTTTAACATAAATTGAAAACGATCATTGTATTTTATAAGTATAAAACATAGATCAAATGCGTCATTAATTAATTAAATAATATAATATATAATGGCATGGCATCGGGAGAAATTATGATACTTTGGGTTCAATGAGCAGTAGTTATTGAGATGTTCTGTAAAGACATACTCAGTACAATCTGGGAAATTTGAAAATATATTTTCTATAGGTGCACATTAGTTGACTACATAGAAATACCTGGATAGACGCTGACGCATCATGCATATTTTAAATTTTATTGTTACTATTAAAAGTGCGCTCTATAACTGATATTCATACTCCCAAATTATAAATAAAGGTCGTAGCATTTTTATGAAGAGTTTGTCGATAAATGTGGATTGAGTTCAGTGTCTCGATTGGAAAACATAAAATTGGAATGAAGGCTTTTGTGTTATGTTCTGTATGAGTGTTGGTTGGAAAGACCATATGTACGAAAACAAATAATGTGTTTTTTCTTCCATTAAAATGTCTACTCTGCCTGCCTAATTAACTAAGTAACTGCCTCATTAGCCTAGAGGTCCAAAGCGCGACTGCTACGCTAGAGGTCCACGGTTCGATCCCCAGGTCGTGCAAAGTGTTATTGGGGTTTTTTATGAAATTCGCAGTAGCAGCTCGGAGTTTGGATTTGTGCCCGGTTAATGGCAATAGGCTCGCCCCCTATTACATGGGACCTAAAACATACCGGCGAAATGTGGGTGTATTCGTACACCTCTGCCTAACCCTTCTGGGAATACAGGCGTGATGGAATGTAAAATGTACTTAGGTACATCCTTGAAAAAAAAAACAGTAAGGCAACTAGTAAAACCTTAAGGTTACATTGTACACCATTGAAATAACTGTAAGGACATAGTAATATATCACCATGCTTAGATATGCTAATTTACTTCTTCGTTTCGTGCTCTTAAATTACTAAATGCACTTCCGATGTCTGCAACAGAGTGTGATCTGCTTGCATCAAGAAGAATGTGTGTCATAAACGTTTGAGATTCTGTGAGGTTATGAATGAAAATTTAAAACTGTTGTTTTTTTTTATGTAAACTTTACCCCACACTAGGATTTCTCTTGTATCTGTAGGTTTACAAACACAAACTTTCACATACACAAACATCCAAACCAGTAACAACTACTTGTAGGTCATACAAATCTTTGTTCCGAACCCACAACCCGTGGCACAGAAGCCGAATGCTCAGCCGCTGCGCTAAACGTGTCAGCTTTATTTTACACATGGTATAAAACAAAGTCGATTCCCGCTCTCTGTCCCTCTGTTCATTGAAATCTTTTAAATTACGCAACGGATTTTGATATGATTTTCACTATCATTTAGATAATTCCTTCCGGATGGTTTACATATAAAAAAAATCTTTCTTTCTTTCTTTCTCTATTAGTAAATTGCACTCGTACGAAACCGGGGCAATTCGCTGGTTATTCGTACTTGCTTTTTTACTGCCACCTCCATTTCTTCCGACTTCCTTTATCCCTCATCAAGGGAATTCCATTGTATCACTTGAAATGGGCGCTCTGAAAAGAAAAAATGGACATAATCAGCCTCCGTAGAATACACGGGGCCGATTTAATTATTGGATGAAATAAGATTTTAATTCTAATGACTGTTTCTTTCGTGTTACGGGTTGTACAACTAATTTCTTTTGTCTTAAGGTAAATGAGGGTAATCAGAGAGTTTCTGAAGATTTTTTCATAAGAGATGGCTTGGTCATGTTGCGGCGATTAACTTAATTTATATTTTATACTGACAGTATATTAACTGGAAAGATGATTAATTAAATTCACAAACTTTCACATTTATAATAACAATACAGGTCATTGACTGACTGATGTGAAATCAATAATGCTGGTTATTTGATCTATATTATGAGGAAACTGAAATTTGCAATGAAAAAATGCACACACACACAAACAAACAATAACCGTAATTTAAAATTTATTTTAATTAGTTTATATTAAAAAAAAAATGAAAATTTAATTTTGTTATGTCAAGTTGTGTCAATTGTTTCACATGAAATGTCATTGTAGTGTTCTTGCTGTGCAACTAAATAATAAAATATTATTATATCTGAAGATTGTTTTCTCTAAGGCCACCTTAATCCTAACAGGTTATGGGCCCAGGATACTTTGGTATTAGAAATTAGAAGAATATCGAAAGAAAACAGCAAAGAAAAATTTTTCAATCATTGTTGAAATTATTTCAAAATGGATCCCACACGACCAATGCAGTTAGAAAAATTTGATGGAAATAACTTTCGTCAATGGAAGTTCCAGATAAAATGCGCTTTAAAGGCAAAAGGAATTGATATTGGAATGCCAAAAACAGAACACAATACTGTTGAATGGTTGAAAAATGATGGTATGGCTATGTACATTATAACTTCGTCTATGGATTTCAAACAAATAATATTAATAGAAAATTGTGAAACTGCCAAGGAAATCATGATGAAACTTGAATCGATATATGAACAAAAGAGTGACATGTGCAAAATGTTTATTCATGAAAAGTTTTATCAGTACAAGATGGCGTCGGGTGATAATGTAGCTCAACATATTTCGAAAGTGGAAACCTTGGCAAAACAACTAAAAGAATGTGGTGAGACGGTTAGTGACATGGCTATCATAACAAAAATATTGGGTACATTGCCGCCCAAGTACAGATCATTACGTCAAGCGTGGATGTCATTAGACTCTAAGCAACAGACTATTGCAAATTTAACTGCTCGTCTGTTGGATGAAGAAGCAAGTTTTTCAAATGAAGAAGAACAAGAGACTGCTTTCCTTGTTGCTAATAAAAGTTGGAAGATGAAGCCAAAACAAAATGAACCGATGCCGTGTGGTAGTGGGATGAATCAAACTAAAAATTTCAAACATAGGTTTGAATGCTATAATTGTGGAAAGCGAGGCCATTTTTCTAAAGAATGTCGTGCTCCAAAGAATTCCAAGTACAGAAAACCTCAGCAAGAAGGTGCAGATAATATGTTAGCATTTTATGTAGAGAATAATGCTTGTAACACTGAAGAAAATACTTGGATTTTAGATAGTGGTGCCTCTGCGCATATGACTTTTAGAAAGGATTTGTTTTTTGAACTGCTTGAATGTAACCAGAAATCATTGACATTGGGAAATAAACAATCAGTGGAAGTATCTGGTGTTGGCAAAGTATTAATACAGAGATATGTCAATGGACAATGGGAGACAAGCAAATTGCATGATGTGCTGTATGTGCCAAGCTTGAGAAGAAACCTATTTTCAGAAGGTGTGATAATACGAAAATCATATTCTATTGTCAAGAAAAACACAAGTGCTTTAATTTATAAAGAAAATGAACTTGTGATGAGTGCTAAGATCACAGAAAATAATTTGTACCAGTTGAACATAAAAACAGTGATTCCAGATACCTGTAACTTGGTACAAAATAATCACAGTGACATTAAAATGTGGCATGAGAGATTGGGACACATTAATTTGAAACAAATTAAAAGCATGAGTGCAAACAATGTTGTTGAAGGTTTAAAATTGAATGACAATGAACAAAATAATTTTGTTTGTGAGGCATGTGCATATGGAAAGCAATGCAAGTTTCCATTTCACAAATCCGAGAGAGGAGAATTACAGCCAGGTAACCTTGTATACAGTGATGTATGTGGTCCAATGAGTTTCTCATCAATTCAGGGTATGAGATACTTTGTATTATTCAAAGATGCTGCTACGAGTTACAGGCATGTATATTTCATTAAAAATAAAAGTGATGTCATGGAAGTATTTAAGAAATACAATGCAATAATAAAAAATAAATTTATGCACAGTGTCAGAATATTACTTACTGATAATGGAACTGAGTATGTGAATAAAGCTTTCCAGGAATATCTGGACAAAGAAGGAATAGTTCAGGAGCGCACTGCACCATATACTCCAGAGCAGAATGGACGTGTAGAAAGGGAAAATAGGACGATAATGGAGAGTGCACGTTCTATGTTGTATGCACGAGATGTAACATTGGTTCTATGGGCAGAAGCGGTAAATTGTGCAGTATATATATTAAATAGAACTTCGTCTACCCAAACTCCTAATACAACACCTTTTGAACTGTGGAATGGCATCAAACCCCAGTTAAGTCATATAAAGGTGTTTGGCAGTGTTGGTTATGTGTATGTTCCAGACCAACTAAGACAAAAATTAGAAAAAAAAAGTGAAATGATGATACTAGTTGGCTATGATAATACCAACTACAGGATGTATGATACAAATACAAGAAAAATAAAGATATCAAGAAATGTCATATTCAATGAACATCAAGTTCCAACCACAAGGAAAAATATTGCACAAATAAGTATTATTGATGAAGAAATGCTGATGAACCAGAGTAATGACCAAGACAGAGATGTAGATAGTGCTTTAAATGAAAATTCATCAACAGAGAATGAAGACAGCTTGTTGAGTTGTAATAGTGATGACCCAACATATGAACCGTCTCGAGAATTGGATGATTCAGTGGTACGGAATATTAATTTAAGACCACGACATAACAGAAACATTGAAGCAAATCTTGTAGAATTGTCATTACCTGAAACATATGATGAAGCACTGAATAGTCAACAGAAAAAGGAATGGTCTGAAGCTATTAAAGAAGAATTATCAGCACATAAAGAAAATAATACATGGACTACAGTTAAGAGAACTGATCAGAGAACCCTTACTACAAAGTGGATTTTTACTATTAAGAAAAACGAGAATAATGAAATTGTACGCTATAAGGCTCGTTTATGTGCACGTGGGTTCAAGCAGATCAAAGATATTTCATTTGCTGTAAATGTATTAAGCAGATATGTTACCAATCCAGGCCAACAACATGTAAATGCGGTTAAACGTGTAATTAAATATCTAATGAGTAGTAAACATAACATATTTAATATAAAATATGGAGAAAACAGTGGTCTTTATGGATATTCGGATGCTGATTTTGCTGGTGACCTAGATACACGAAAATCTACCACTGGTTATATTTTTTTAATGAATGGAGGAACAATCACGTGGTCCAGTCAAAAACAAAAGACTGTTGCTCTCTCCACAACTGAGGCAGAATATGTAGCTGCTTGTGAATCTGCCAAAGAGATAATTTGGTTACAGCAACTGATGTTGGATTTAGGTGAAAGTTATGATTGTATTACATTAAATGTTGATAATCAGAGTTCAAACTTTTGCCTATCTGAGAGATCAGTTTTTATCTGGTTAAATAAAATGTTTATTTTTATGAAAGTTAAATTTTAAAGGGAGTATTAAAAAAAGAATGAAAATTTAATTTTGTTATGTCAAGTTGTGTCAATTGTTTCACATGAAATGTCATTGTAGTGTTCTTGCTGTGCAACTAAATAATAAAATATTATTATATCTGAAGATTGTTTTCTCTAAGGCCACCTTAATCCTAACAGTTTAACACTCATAATTATAATCTCTGGTCCTTTAACATGGAACGGTTAAACTTTGGTTAACATTATAACTATTGATTCAAAAAACATGGGAGAATGCGCTGATTAGGAATCAATAGATTCTTTGTAAAAATTATGTCAATAATGTTATTATTATCCCTACTTATATATTTTATATATTATTTAATATTATAAATGCGAAAGTAACTCTGTCTGTCTGTTTGTTACGGTTTCACGCCTAAACCGCTGAACCGATTTTGATGAAATTTGGTACGGATATAGATTAGACCTTGGAAATGGACGTAGGCTACCTTTTATCACAAAATAACTTTGGGATGCGAATGAAATTGCGGGAAACAGCTAGTTATTAATAAAAAGAACTACAGAACGCCTTACAAACGCGTAACTATTGTGTTGGCAGCGGAAATTTGACCCTTATACTGTCAACCCAACTATTCCTCTTTCGTTTAAGCGTCTATAGGTTATAATAACCGCTTACCATGAAGTGGATTTTATGCTTGTTTGCCACCTAAGTGGTATAAAAAAAAAACGTTTTTACAACATCCTACTTCGGCATCTCCTGTAAAATCCGCGTAAGTATTTGTTGAACAGTTTTCTTTAAACCGGATCAAACTGAAAAACTTTGATCGTTTCTGAGAGAATTTTTAATCGCCACAGGATTTTTAAGTGGGTAGATGGAAAAGATTTTTATAAAATTGTTGGTACTGGTTAAGAGTTTATAACTTTTTTTTTATGTTTACGTTGGCCCAGCTTCTTTCTGCCCACGACTTCGTCCACGTGGAAAAGTTACTTTTAACAATCGTTGTAATTTGAAAATCGTTATAAATTATAGCCTATATGTTATTGTTAGTGGTCGTAAGACCACTATTTGCTATTTTGTATTGCTACTCTAATGAACAATTTATTCAATAAAACATATTCACTTAAATCCAAGTAAATTTTTCAGCGAAATCCCAACAGAAAACTATATGCACATAATATAAAGCATAATACGTAGGTAGAGACGATGGTAAAAGCCTCCGAAATCCTATTAAACGCGCGATGGCGCGGTCTACCATACTTGAGTGGGCTCGCGGCCCAAATTGCATCTAAGCTGTGCAACTATTTATATGGCTTAAGGCATAAGATGTAGCGGGGAGAATCGTGTGTTTGGGAATGGGTGCTGTCCATCGGAATCGATCAGTTTTCATTTACATTTATTTTATTTAAACATTAATTTCATCCAAAAATACCTAGATATAGTCAGTAACGTAAAATTTAAGATAGCCATTTGTGATGTGAATATATATTATTATTATCCTATTCTATTGAATTCATTGTAATATTATTCACACATCAGTTTAGATTGATAAATAATATTAATCCCTGTAAATAAATATTTTAAAGACGCTTTTAGTTTTACTTAATATTTTAACTAGATGGCGCTCGCGTTTCCTAACTGATGAATTTTAGAAGAAACGTTGATCATTCTCACAATAGCAGAATAGGCAGCATGGTGTAGCAATGGTTGTAATTATTTTTTTTATTCGTTTTTGTGTCTATGACCATTTGGCTTGGATTTTTTTTAACCTCACTATGCGTATACTTGTCTTACCTACTGTAAAATCATTATAAATTATGAAAAATCGTTTATCGTATTATTAAGTATCGCAAGCAGCAGAATTAATTGCCAAGCAGCGTTAAGGTAATATCTTCGTTAAATTTGCTCGTTGTCCTCTGTCAAATGTTTAATTGACAGGTCCTATCAATTACACATTTAACAGAAGACAACGACAAAGTTTGATATTATATAGACATCGCCGGCTCCCTTGCATCGATAAAATCGCTTCCGCTTATGACTCGCACTGCATCGTTGGCTAGGGCGAGTGGTGTAATTATCGGCCTCACTACACAAATTGAATTAAAACGTTATTTCGTTTTTATCACACGTGCACTCTTGGAAGGTGAATATAAATACATATTTGCGCGACGGCTTAAGAAACAATTTATGAAAATGGGGGATGAAAATTACAAAATGTTGGGCTTATCATTTCTTTCATATTATATACATAATAAGATTAAAAACAAGCATACGGCGGCCTGTTGGTAAGCAGTAAGCTACCAACAACACTATTGGCATCACTTAAGCGTTGTCATTTTGAGATCTCGTTTGTTAAGTCTCATTTACCCAGTTTATTTATTTATGCCAGGAAAACAAACATACTGATGGTAAGCGGTTACCGTAGCCCATTTACGCTTGTAACACCAGGGGTAGGTATCACTTGCGCGTTACCGACCCTATAAAATGAAATAGGAATAGTTGAGTTGACAGTATACTGGTCAGAGTGCCAACACAACGTTACCTTGCGGACCTCTGGCAACCTTGCTCACCGTAAGACACAGCACAGCTCATAGCAGTGTTATCTCACTTCGATTTTCTGCAAGGTGGACAGCTCGGGCGGTTCAATTTTAGTGGAACACATTAGTTTCATGGAAAACTGTCTTTTGCCTGGGGTTTCACCCGCAACTTATGGACTTCTTGAGACAATAGCATATGTCCTTCTCCAAGGAGTCTATCTTTGTACCAGATTTCATCAAAATCGTTTCTGCGTTTTAGGCGTGAAAGCGTAACAGACAGACAGATAAACAAATAGAGTTACTTTCGCATTTGTATTATAGTATTAATAGGGATTACCTTTTATCTAAAACAAGAAAGCACAAATTAATTAACTGAATTATTCATCAAATAGTTCATTCGTTCAGTCATAACATTCGTTCATTAATTCATGAGAAAGGTCACAGTGAAAACTAGAACAACACATTTAGTGTTATCCTAATTACTAATCCACTCGCGTACTAATTAGTAATCTTACTAATTGGACAAAGGTAGATAAAGCCTAGTAATTTTATTTATGAACTATTTTCTTTAATTATTGTGTCTTCTGTATGCTGAGAAGGAAAAGTCTTGCACCCACGCTGAAGAAGAAATCATTAGTATTTCTTTTTTTTTATATCGAGCATTACCGTATACTTAACATTTTCAAAGAAATAAATTTTAGCGAAAGGATTCGAACCTCGATTCATTTAAACTCCAATGTACACTTTGTTGATGTCACCTTAAAGAAAAGAAAGAAAGAAAAAACATTTATTTGTCGCAGAAATACATACAAGCAAAGTTAATTAAGCACGATGTACAGAAACACTTAACAAAATACAATTTACAACACAGGATTTTTTCTTTCACAAATCTAATCTATCTAATACCTAATGGTTGCATGTCGTGTCCGCGCCAAAACAGGCTACCACTCAGCATTATGCTGTGCTGTGGCACGAGACCACAAGCAAGCGCTGATTTTCAGTGGCCACCTAGTGACGTACAGACATCAAACCAGCCTATACATGACGTATATATGGATGAGAAATTCGATAACACAAGTCTCTGTAGCTTAGTTTGCTAGTGTCCAGTGTAGTTAACCAGAGACGCAGGTTGGAATACAGTCTAAGCTCGAATTTTACTTCCGCTAAATTCTAAGAAAAAAAAAGCTTAATTTATATACATAGGTATTTAAAACCGCTCACCATCAGGTGGCCCATATGTTTGTTTGTCATCTTATTAATTAAATTTTAAAAAAAAGCCTGCACCACAGAATTAACTTCTTCTTTCTCCGAGCCTTTTCCCAACTATATTGGGGTTGGCTTCCAGTCTAACCAGATGCGGCTGAATATCAGTATTTTACACGAAGCGACTGCCATCAGACCTCCGCAACCCAATTTTTGGGTAATACCGATACCCTGAGGATAAACTGGGTTTTGGGCTTCTGACTACCACTAACGATTCTCATAGGTGTTCTCCGAGGCACGGAGAGGTCTCGACGTGTTAAGAATGGTCACCCATCCACAGACTGACCGCGACTAGCGCAGCTTAACCTTGTAGATCGGTTGATTAGCTTAGTTAATACTGAGCCACGAGCTCCTCACCACAAGCCCGTAATCACAGAATTAACAAATAGTAGAAGTAGTAATTATATTACACAAAAATTCGACCATCATTGAGAGCCTCCTCCCTTTATGAATAACATTAGGGTAAATAATTAGCATAATTGCCAAATATTTAAATCTTCACGCCTGGACATTCATTGGTAACTTTACCCTACTATTGCTTTACTGAATAAATATTGGCAGTGGTCAAATATCGGTGCAACTACCCTAACTTGAACGTCAAAGGGCTCTGTATGTATCATGAGAGATTAAAATGGTGGCGAGAACGGCTGGTGAGTACGAAGTACTGGGTTTGATTCCCGGTATGACTTTATTTTATTTATCACATGCGAACCGCCCTGGCCTCGTACAAGTACAATGTACAGACGCCAGCAGTTCAAGCTACCCAAAACTGTCAAATTTTTCAAATTGAAAATGAACCTTAGCATTTGGTATTAAAGTTGAAAATCTATCAAAGAAAATTGACAGATTGTGGTAGCTTGATGTGCTGGCCTCTGTACTTAAAACACACCGTGTTTTTTTGTCGTCTTACAGCCGAAAGGAAATACTTCTACTCATCATGATCATCAATTTCTTGTATAGGATGAACCATGAAGTGCAAAAAAAAAAACAGATACATTTTATCGGTAGACCTGAACTTTTTTCTAAAAAAAGCTCTATTTTTTTTCATGATTTCAAATTCAGTCCCATATCTAGTAGAAATGATATTGAAATAATGGTTTCCTTTCGGCTGTAAGACACAAAAAACACACGGTATGTATAATAAATATTCTTGGACAATTTTACACAGCACCATCTAGTCCCAAAGTAAGCAGAGCTTGTACTAAAGGTACTAGACAATGGATATAATACTTATATACATGATATAGACTTATATTGTAAATACATGAAGGGCCATAGGGAAAAACTGGCTAAGTCCATTTTTTTTTAAATTGATTTTTTGTTGTCTATGACAACAAAAATACGCAGTTCATCCATACGACTATCATAAACAAGGGTAAAACTCGTTGAGTGACAAGTTTTTTTTGCTGAATTTCTACATAACGAGGGAATAACCGGCTAAGTCTATGGACTTGACCACTACTTCCCAACAAAAATAAAAAACAAAACGCAACCAAGTGTCAGAATGAAGTTGACAAGCGACATTATTTTCTTTTCCGTCTGTGTTGATTTCTACTGCTTGAAATCGTTATTTAATAGCTTTTTAATAAAGAAAGTGAGCGAAGACGATGAAGGTAGTAGGACGATGATAGTTCTCAAAACAGGCTAAGTCCTGGACTTAGCTTACTTGTTTCCCAGATGCCTTGGATGTAATTATGAAATTTCAGTTTTTTATGATTATTGATCAATTTTTACACGGAAAACAATTATACATACATGTGATATACTAAATTTACTTTTAAATTCAACTGCTAATGTGTGAGTAGATTTTTCAAGTCGGCCATTAAATGCTTTCACAACTTGAATTGTCTGTACTGTAAAGTTTTGTGAATGTGACTTAGCCTGTTCTTCCCTTTGGCCCTTCACATAGTATATACTCATAATACATAAGAAACAGCCCGATGAACATACGCTTATGTTCATCACATAATATTTGTGTTTCGTTGGAGTTGAACCCACAACCTCGTGGTCACTAATCTGACACTCGAATGTATTTACTTATAATACATAAGAAACACCCAGACAAACATATGTTTATGTTCCATTATCAACCCATATACTGTCCCACTGCTGGGCACGGGTCTCCTCTCAGGATGAGAGGGTTTAGGCTATAGTCCACCACGCTGGCCTAATGCGGGTTGGCAGACCTCACACACCTTCGAGAAAATCTCTAAGGCATGCTGGTTTCCTCACGATGATTTCCCTCACTGTTTAAGCGAGTGATAATAAATAAAAAAATAAATTAATAATATTCGTGGACAATTTTACACAGCACCATCTAGTCCCAAACTAAGCAGAGCTTGTAGTATGGGTAATAGACAATGGATATAATACATATATATCCTTTGTTTTGTAAATACATACTTATAATACATAGAAACACCCAGACAAACACAAACACTTATGTTTTAACCACACAATTATTATTGTCCTTTTTACTTTATAATTAATTATTAATACGCACATAATTTCGAAAAGTCAGAGGTGCGTGTGTTTATGTTTCATTATATAAATATATGTCCTGTGGGAATCGTACCCACGACTTTGTGATCACTAATTCGACAGTCGATCCACTAGACCGGAGATGTCGTTTGGTGAGGTATTTTACACTTTGCTTCTATTCTTCTTCAATACGTTTCAACGTATAAACCGTTATAGTTATATAGGTACTAAATACTGCAAGCCGACCTACATTGAAACCTCACATCGTTCTGAACGTGACTTCAAACACCGCCAACACACGTCGAAGCCGAATAGAATCGTTCAATACAACGTTCATTGAATAAACTTACAAACAACATACATTCATACATGTATCTGGAACAGAAATGTTGCTTATCGATCGAATGTATGATGTAAAGGAGTCGTTTGGTAGCATAATTTTAGCAAAGGTAAGGTTCCACTGCACAGAATACGTACAATTGAAGTTTTGAAGCAGGAGAATGTTGCTGCTGATGTCGATGAGAGAACCACGGGATTGGAAAACTCCTAATCCGTGAGTGGTAAACGTAGCTAAATAATAACTAGGTACGCTGATCGGTCCCGTTTGTCGTACGAACACTGATATCCCAGTCTTTTTATTTAAACTACTAAGGTGGCAAACAAGCATACGGCCATGATGGTAAGCGGTTACCGTAGCCTATAGACGCTTGTAACACCAGGGGTATCACTTGCGTGTTGCCGAACCTGTAAAACGTAAGAGGAACAGTTGTGTGGGCAGCATAAGGGTCAAAGTCCCCCCACTGCCAACACAACGTTTCCTCGCGGAACACTGGTAACCTGCTCACTGCTCACCGTAAGGAACACAACACAGCTCAAAACAGTGTTATTTCACTTCGATTTTCTGCAAGGCGGAGGTATTTCCTCAGTCAGGCAGCTCCAATTTGAGTGGAATTACCCCCATTATGCGCTACCTCTCTTAAAAATATTGTGTGGAGGATTTGTTTGCTCAAGGTTGCTGGCAGCTATCGGTGCTTTAAGAGTTGTCACAGCCCAGTCAAATCCTTTCTAAAATCTTTCATCATCCTTCATCTTCTTTGCCCACCTATGTTGGGGTCAGCTTTCAGTCTAACCCGATGCGGCTGAATATCAGTATTTCACACGAAGCGACTGCCAACAGACCTCCGCAACCCAATTTTGGGGCACTGATATCCTGAGGATAGACTGGTTGTCATGCTTTTTGGGATTCTGACTGCCACTTACGATTGTTATAGATGTTCAAATGACAACAGGGACAGACGGCTGTGACATGGTCCGCGCTCGCAGCTCCTTCTCCGCGCCTCAAGCCTCACCCCGCGCGTCGCTATAAATAGATCTGCAGACGACGTGCGGGTCTCTTCTGGCTGGAGGCATTTGGTGCCTTGCCACCTAGTCTGGTTAAGTTTTTAAAGTTCCCTCGAGCTAAAAACTATGCCCGTCCTAAAAAAAAAAAAAACGCGCGGGTCTCCTTCTTCCCGCTGCAGCTGCACAAGTTAAGTGCCGCCCTTTACCGGTCAGACCTCGCCTCGAAGCCTTCGCCGAACTGGGTGGGTTCGGCGAAGGCTTAATGTACTTTAAATTTTAACCCTAGTGTCAATAAATTTGTATATTTTGTGTTCCGAGTGTAATTTATCTCCAGTAAATAGTTCCCGGTCGGCCAAGTTCCTAAAACGTATCCACCACGTTACACGGCTTTACGTGCTCACGGAGGTACGGAGGAGTGTTTAGAATGGTCACCTATCCACAGACTGACCGCGGCTATCACAGCTTAACCTCGCAGATAGGTTGATCAGCTTCATCATTACTTAGCCACGAGCCCCTTTTTAAAACATTTACCAAATTAAAAACTCTTTCAATCTTTTCACAGAAACGTAATTTAGACCAAATTTGGATTCTCAAAACGACCCAAGGCATCTGTTTACTTTAATACTAATACTGAATGAAGCATCTAGATTGAATCGACCTAAAACTGGGTTTGACCGGCTCGAACCAGATCCAATCCTGATTTTTCCAGTTAATTTTTTCGACAGGATACACATAATAAAGAAATTCAGAAGGTTCGCCAGTATACATAACTTTTATCATAACATTCAAAATCAAAGTCAAATGTTATTTCAATTGGACCATTAAAATAGTTTCTTTTGAAAAGTCAACATTAGTTGCAAAAACTTTTACTTAACTTATTTTTAAAAAATCGCGTGTTGTCGTTGGACAGTCTGAAAGAAACTAAATGTAATAATCAGACAATGTAACTCACGTATTGATTCAAACAAACACAAAAAAACACAAGCTTTATTGTTATTAAAAAGTTTTAATAAAGTTGTTAGTTATTGAAATACCATTTAATTAACTGGAGTATACTCTGAGCGTCAGACAAAAGTCACATGATGTAAACAAGTATGGCGGACAGCGATTGACGATAATATCCGAACTAAGCCGAACAGAACCGAACGTCTTGAGAAGGGGCATAACATAACGATTTCTACCAGACATCTCCTACCACAAGCCGTATTAAAGAACTTTGTTCTAATAATCCTTACTAATATTATAAATGCGAAAGTAACTCTGTATGTCTATCTGTATCGCTTCACGTCTGAACCGCTCAAATGATTTTGATGAAATTTGGTACAGAGATAGATTAGACCTTGCAGTTGTCTCAAAAAGACCTTTTGGAAACGGGTGAAACTGCGGGCAACAGCTATTGTTAATAAATAATATTTATTTCTGTAAATAGATCTTATAAAGACACTTTTACAAGTCAATATTTTACATTTTTAAGCTAGATGGCTCCGGCATTTCCTAGCTGACGACCTCTGAGAAGAAACAAACTCACAGAATCATAGTCTCTCTTAAAGTCAAGACATAAAATAGTAAAAAAATTGTGTCTTACAATGTAGGGCAGTCTGAAATGGCCTTTTGAAGAAAGAGCCTTAGCGGCTTTGAGTAGACCAGTCCCAACTGACGGCACGCATGCAATAATATAGGGAGCTCAATATATTATGTTACCTATGTTATATTAATAATATATTTTATTCCTTAACAGTTTTAAGAATACCATAGAGTAGATCTTCTGCTTCTATTTATTGATAGTAAAAAGGTAACATTCCTCGCGAATAAAACAGACAGCTTGTTACCACGAAATTGGTGAGGAAACGGCTAAAAATAATATAGATCTCTTTGAGGGTTAAAAAGATTTGGGCCGTACCTTTTATTTGAATAGGTATGTTTTGAAAAATTCGGTGAAGGGTTACTGTTCGCTTTTGTTTTTATCTGAATAGATTAAAACACGGAATTGATTAGAACTGGATTAATTAAGAGGTGCGCACTGGACATTCTGCGAATTGGACATTTTGCGGTAAACGGTTACCGTAGCCTAAAGACGCTTGCAACACCAGAGGTATCACTTGCGCATAACCGACCCTGTAAAACGAAAGAGGAATGGGTTGGCAGTATAAGGGTCATAGTCCCCCCACTGCCCAAACAACGTTTCCTCGTGGAGCACTGGCAACCTTGCTCACCATAAGAAACACAACACAGCTCAAATCAGTGTTATTTCACTTCGATTTTCTGCAAAGCGGAGTACCTACTTCCCCTGCAATCGGGCAGCACCAATTTGAGTGGAATTACTCCCACTATGCTCCACCTCTCTTAATCTTAATTTTGCGAATTGGACATTGTGCACCTAAAAGGATAGGGTGTGTCGATCTCCTACAGACTAAAAACCGCTGTTGCCTTCACTAGCTCTATATGTCATGAAATAAAATGATATTTATTTTCTGTAAATAGATATAGAGACCTCTGAGAAGAAACAACGATACAAACTCAGAGAATCATGGTCTCTTTTAAAGTCCACACATAATAATATCAAATAAGTGAGTTTCAAAATGAAGGGCAATGTCTGAAAT
Source organism: Acronicta alni (assembly GCA_964056405.1). Taxonomy (NCBI): domain Eukaryota; kingdom Metazoa; phylum Arthropoda; class Insecta; order Lepidoptera; family Noctuidae; genus Acronicta; species Acronicta alni. The sequence goes on from OZ043939.1 coordinate 9,187,880, forward strand.
TACCTTTTGAAGAAAGAGCCATAGCGGCTTTGAGTAGGCAAATCCCAGCCGACGGTACGCATGCATCAATCATTGTGTAGCTCGACCATATTAGAGTGACATTCCCCACGACCATGATAGGCTGTGGTCCAGTGGTGGACCACTTCAAAGGGCGAGGCCTCTCCTTGCTTCCTACTAGAAAGCCCCCTTTCAGGGCCATTGTCTGTTCGAACGTCAGACTCCTCAAATCAGCCGCCCACAGACCACAACATGGGATCCTAGGACCTCAAGCTTAACAGCCGTTAACACTAAGCTATTAATGAGGCATCTCTGTCTACCCACAACTATATAAAAACCCACGTTCCACCGCCAATAGACACGCCCCGGTAATAAAACTACAATGAAGGAATTATTTCTACCAACTTGCGTGGCAAAAAGTTTTAAAGTTGCCATGTCGGGTAATTTTCCCAGCTTTTTGGGAAAAATAGCTGTTTTTAGCATCCAAATATTTTATTGCTATAATTTTTATACTTATAAAAAAATCTACCAGTGAAAAACTCACGAACAGTAAAACAAAACAAACAACTAAATAACTTAACTATAGCAACTAAATCTCATTTATTTGTAGCAAACTTTCAGGAATCAATATTAAAAAATATAAATTTTAAATAATAAAATATTTAAGACAAAAATATCTTTAAAAAAGAAATAAATATATTCTATAAATGATATATATTTCTGTAAATCAGATCTTTTAAAGACACTTTTATACATTGAAATAAAACTACTTTTTACGGATTTTATCGCGTATATTGATATTATTAAAAGTAGTTTTATTTCAATGAATAATATTCGCGTAAATGTCAGAAATCAAGACACTTTTATAAGTCTACTAACGACCTCTGAGAAGAAACACCGAAACAAACTGTTATGATATACTCATATCTTGGTTATTATTCTCAATAGATAATAGCGTTAAGTGTTACATTGTGTGTAGACATTTCTATTGTACAATTTGGCAGAAATAAATCTTTTGTTCTTCTTTCTTTCCAGGATAAACTTTAACTCCACAGCTGGCAACCCAGCGCGCTCAGAGCGCCGCTAACTACATAATCCGGGATGTTAGTTAGTTACTTGTTATAATTCAACGCGATCGGTCCTCAGTCGTGGATTACTATAATATTGTTCTTAGGTATTATTTATTGCTTGACCACACTGACCACGTGTTGTGATGGTACTTTTGTAGATAAATAATGATATACCATCACGTGTGTATGTATTCTGCTAATGGTTATGCAGCGGTGGACTAATATACACCCAAAGTTTGCCGGTATATTTAAATCCCATGTAATAGGAGGCGACCGTATTGCCATTCACCAACTCATATACTGTCCCACTGCTGGGCACGGGTCTCCTCTCAAATTGAGAGGGATTAGGCTGTAATCCACCACGCTGGCCTGATGCTGGTTGGCAGACTTCACACACCGTCGAAAAATCTCTAAGGCGTGCAGGTTTCCGCAGGATGATTTCCTTCACCGTTCGAGCGAGTGATAATTTACGCACATAATAAATTTGAAAAGTCAGAGGTGAGAGTCAGACGTGCATTGGATTCGGACTCGAGACCTTTGACTTGTCAGTCAATGGTCATACCACTAGGCTATCACTGCTGTCCTTGCCATTAACTGAGCATAAATCCTTAATGAGCACACCTCTGCCTACCCTTCGGGACATACAGGCGTGATGGTATACCTAAATATCGTTCTGTATGTGCATAGGTCAGCTTAGGCTGCAGATATTTGAGAAAAGTTAGTAGTCACACGAAGAACAAGGTTTTTAATAAGTACAAAGTATTGACAGATACGCTATCTACGCCTTGAAGGACTAGGCAAGGCATATACCTCGTAGGACTGATGGCCACTGGGGCAATAAAAATTATTCCACTTTGCCCCACCAACCGGCCCACTGGTGAGGCAAAGTGGAATGTCTTAAAGTTCACAGTGGAATCTGCCCTACGAAATAAATTTTAGTGGGGGAGTCACTGCTGGCTTGCTCATATTAAAAAAAAAACTTACTAACTAACCTAGTCTTAGTAGAAATTAGATTAAGTAAGGTTGTTACGAACCTACCTACACAAACTAAGTGCCGACCCTGATGTAGCGAAATCTACCAAATTTTAACTAGTGGAAACTGCCTCTCGAAAATCTATTTAGTAGGCAGACTCCACTGCGAACTTAGACATTTACGGCTTAATGGGGCAGAGTGGAATAATATAGCAAAAAGCGTCTTTAGTGGAGACTACGCACCGGAAAGCGCAGCGTATTAAGGCCTCCAGCAAGATGGACAGACGACCTTTTAAAGATGGTGGTGGTGGGAGTTGTTGGATGCAGGCGGCATATAACTGGTCTTTGTGGAAGTCTATGGAAGAGGCCTTTGTTCAGCAATGGGTCACCGAATTCTTCATAATTATTACAAAACCAATCAACAATAAGTATGAAAAAATTAAAAACCATTAACTATACCAGCGTACAAAAATGGGCGAGAAATAAAAAATTCATTCTGCGTACTAATGAACTTTCAAAGCTTGCAATTAGTGACGGAGTTATTTTGCGGAAAAACGCAATTAAGGATGGGCGGTAGGCCGAAGGCCGAACGGTTTGTTCCCCTCTATCGTTTCCTCGGCCCATTGTTAGGTTTGTGAAAGGAACTAATCGTGCGCTCACTAAGTACGTGGCCTCGGATAATTCATTTGTTCGTGTTACGGGGAATATCTGTATAGTACGGAGAGTATATACATATTATCTATGGTTCACCTGAGAATTCATCTGCAAAAATAAATTAGATCCCATCAAAAACATACATGTGAAATGAAAGCCGCTAAGAGCTACCGCGTGTCTAGATAAGAGGCTGTGATAGCCTAGTGATATGGCCATTGGACTATGGACTGCCAAGTCAAAAGGTCTCGTGATGTTGGGTTACACCTCTGACTTTTCGAATTCAGGTGTGTATTAATAATAATTATCACTCACTTTAACGGTGAAAGAAAACATCGGCATGTCTTACAGATTTTATGGCATATCAAACTATACAATGTAACTTGAAAGTTCGTTCTATGTTTCCATTGATTAAAGACAAGGACTGCCTCGCTATTGAATGTAAGTGCAGTTGCGAAGCGTGAGGTCCTAGGTGCAAAATTTTTAAGGTTTGATAAAATCAAATTCCTAAGAACCTCAGAAAGGTTCTAGAAATTTGCAAGATTGTCTTCTTCTATTTTATATTTTTGGGTTCGGATGGAAAAGAATTGAAATCTTTTGCACAGTTGCATATAGAAATAGGTCTGAGGAAATTGTTCTTTGCAAACAAGACCTTTGCAAATTTTACCATCAAAAAAATATAAATATAATTTCATGTAATACTTAGTCATAATCAGCACTAGTGTAAAAAATACGTATTCTCCGTAAAGAAAATAGACGAGGCCGAAAGCCGAACATATCCCGACCCTAGTGACCTTATTATTCTAGTGAACGGCCAACTCTCGGCTCTAGTTATTTATTTCTAAGTTCTTGACGTTTTTTGACAGAAATTATAAATATGACGGATTTATTTTGATTATGAAATATATTTTTTCATGATTCCTGCTATTAAACAGCAAAGGAATAATTAAGATGCTTAAAGGAAAATATAGGAGAGAGACTTACGTGAATAAATTTTTTTAAAATGTGATTTCGATGGTTTTTTGCCGTGTTTTGAAGATAATTTTAGGTCAAGGGTTACTTCAGAGAAAACAATATTTAATTTGTGTGTAAATATATAATTATATATTTTTTGTTTACTTTCTTATTAAAATTTATTCGCATCCGTGACACCTCACTTACAACCAGCGCCAGGCATCTCACGAGTGGTCTAGCATTTAGTTAAACTGGACTTATCTAAATAAATAAATAAAAATATTTATTAACACTTTTACAGTATTTCTATTACAGCTAAAATACACTATGTAGTACCGTTATATCCGATGCTTGAAAGTGTAATTGAAATACAATAATTTAAACCTCTGGTATCCAAGCTAAGATTGAACTTGTAATATGGATGCGAGGGTTTTCTCATGATTAATAAAAAAACATTTTATTTGACGGAGCCGTGGGGCACAGAATATATACAATATGATAATGCACTTAATTATTTTTTTTATGATAGAGTGAATCCATGACTGACAATAAAACTTTTTTCTTTCATTCTTTCTAATTACAATACTTAGTTTTAATGTAATTCTGCACAGCAAGAACACTGTTCATTTGTTTTGTTTAATCCTAGACACACACATTTCTATGGATATTTCCATCCGTCCATCCGTCCATCCTCACAAACTTTCACATTTATAATATTAGTAGGCTTACGTGCTCTTCGAGGCACACCGACAAAGGGGTTTCATGGTTACCCTTCAGACTGGTGACTTGCAGATCAGCGTAGTTACTTTTATAACTTGACAACACGTTTTGCGTAGCGGCTGAGCAATCGGCTTCTGCGCCACGGGTTGTGGGTTCGATCCCTACACGGAACAAATATTTCTATGATCTACATGTAGTTGTTCTGGGTCTGGGTGTTTGTGCATGTGAAAGTTTGTGTTTGTGAACGCACCCACGACACAGAAGAAAATCCTAGTGTGAGGATCGTTTAAAAAAAAATAGCCACAAGCTCCTACAAATTACTATATTTTTTTTTTTATTTAAAAAACATGTAAACTCTTCTCATAAAACAAATTTCAAATCATCGTTTCTTTTACAAGCTTGCGAAATCCGTGACATACATACATAGACGATAATTTATCAATACTTAAATATTCTTGATACATTATCGGTGTCCATAAAATTCTAGGGTACCTCCCTGCATAGAAATAGCCCGCTTAATATTAAATTATAGCCGTACCCAGGCGAACCCTTAATCAGTATTGTACAGGTTTAGGGTAAGCAGAAGTCTAAATAATGTGCGTTGTAGGCGAAAATATGGTAGACGAAATTGTCTATGGGATAGTTTTATAAAGGTATCAATAATTTTATTAAAAACTAGCTATTAATAATTAAGTAACACTCGCTTAAACGGTGAAGAAAAACATCGTGAGGAAACCTGCATACCTTACAGATTTTCTGGACGGCGTGTGAAGTCTGCCAACCCGTACTAGGCCAGCGAGGTGGAATTATAGCCAAATCCCTCTCATTCTTTGAGAGGAGACCCGTGCCCAGCTGTGGGACAGTATATGGGTTGATGATGTTAGCAACTAGCACGGGTATGTTCATAAATTATAGCCTACTAGCTATTGCCTGTGGTTTCAACACTGGCAACGTTTTGCTCACCGTAAGGAACACAACACAGCTCAAAATAGTGTTATTTCACTTCGATTTTCTACAAGAACTTCCCCAGTCGGGCAGCTCCAATTTGAGTGGAATTACTCCCACTATGCCCTACTTTTTGTTATAGCTGAGAAAATACTTATTATACATTTAAACCTCTTTCCATATTATAATTTATCCTCATAATATTACATACATATTTACATATGGTGTATTACATCCCTCCATCCCTCTTCGGGGATGAAAAAACGAGTTAGATCATACCAAAGCAATATGGTTATCAAAATGGAACACATCATGGTCTCGTCAGCAAAAAAAAAACAATTTTAATCTGCCTAATGTCGGTAGTTGCTTTACACCTCACGAAAAGTCGTACTAACAACGGTGATACGACCTTTTCTCCTTTTTATGGCTTCAAACTACCCTCGTTTTTCTGTCACAGAAAAAGGAGGATAGTTTGAAGTCGTCACGCCTGTATTTCCTAAGAGGTTAGGCAGGGTGGTTAGGTCAGCTCTCACTGTCAATAGCAATCATTTTCTGTTTATTTATAACTAGCAACCCACCCCCGTTGCGCAAGGGTGCAGTTTTTTTTTTATTCACGATAGGCCTACGATTTATCGCTAGTTCGCCTGACGTTAAGCGACACTGCGATCTACGGTGGAGCGCGCTTGCCTAGAAGAAACTGATTCACTCGAGATTTAAAGACACACAGATTATAGTTATTGGGGAAGACCCACTCAGGAAGCTCATTACACATTTCAGCGGCATGCATGATAAAACATGATTTAAGTACTAATAACATACATGTATTATACATATAAACCTTCCTCTTCCATCACTCTATCTATTTAAAAAACCGCATTAAAATCTGTTGCGTAGTTTTAAAGATCTAAGCATACATAGGGACAGACAGGCCGCGGGAAGAGACTGTTTTATACTACATCTGAATTCTCATAAACTATTCAGAACAAAATTATAAAAAATAAACACCGTAAAGTTTTTTAAAGGAGTTTCTATGGAGTTTATTGCTACATAGAATCCACAGGTTTCAAAAAGTGCCTAGTACTGAATGCTCTCATTGAACTATCACATTTGACTTTGACACAAATCCAAGCTTCGTAATGTTTCTGAGAACTTCACACATAGCAGCGAAGTGTAGGTGTTCATTGGAACAACTACCTCGTGATGGTGTTTTATGTGCCTACGCAAATGTTTCTCTGATCTGGTATCGTCGTGCGACGGGCTGTTGAGCTCCCTAAATTATGGTTGAGGTACACAATGACTGATGCATGCGTGCCGTCAGTTGGGACTGGTCTACTCAAAGCCGCTATGGCTCTTTCTTCAAAAGGCCTTTTCAGACTTTGCCCTACATTGTAAGACACATATTTTACTATATATTGTCTGGACTTTAAAAGAGACTGTGATTCTCTGAGTTTGTTTCGGCGATTCTTCTCAGCGGTCGTCAGCTAGGAAATGCCGGAGCCACCTAGCTTAAAAAAAAATGTAAAATATTGAAACTTGTAAAAGTGTCTTTAAAAAATCTATTTACAGAAATAAATATCATTTATCAACGTGCTGTGCAGACATCTACACAATTTTACATCAGCTACGAGTCGTAGCAATTCGTAGAGCGGCTACGAATATGCGTAGACATGACACGTAGCATCTGAATGCTACGAGCGATTCCGTAGGCATCGTAGTCGTCATTATCAACCCATATACTGTCCCACTGCTGGGCACGGGTCTCCTCTCATATTGAGAGGGATTAAGCTAAAGTCCACCACGCTGGCCTAGTGCGGGTTGGCAAACTACACACGCCGTCGAGAAATTTCTAAGGCGTGCAGGTTTCCTCACGATGTTTTCCTTCACCGTTTAAGCGAGTGATAATTAATTATTAATACGAGCCTTGGATTCGAACTCGTGACCTTTGACTTGGCAGTCCAATGGTCATATTACTAGGCTACCACTGCTGCTGACTGACTGACTGACTACTACCTACTACCCTTCAAAGCTGAATTTATTGTTTAACGTCATCGGCACGTGATATAGCTAGACAACCTATTTGTGATGTATCGAGTTTTGTATTTATTAAAAAAAAACCTTGTTAAGTTTTTTTTTAATAAATATAATTCTCGATGCCAGTTTATATTAAAACAAAGCTATTAACATAACCTAGTCTAAGTAGGATTTTTTTATCATCTAGTTTTTATAATTCCTTGCATATTGAAGTTCAACGAATATTATTGACCACAACGCGTTATGTTGTATGTTAAACCTTAAATAACAGATGAGGGTATATATTTCTTATAGCAGATCTTAGACCATTAAGTGACGATTCCAACCAGATAACTTCAACCGTAAGCAGCATTAAGGAACTTCTTTCTCAAAATCGTATCGTAGTCGTACGTACTAAAAAGCTCCCCATTCCTCATTCACGTTTGTCTTACCGAGAACCAATTTTCATAGGTTCAATTTGTATTGAAACTTACTGCTGATGTAGAACTGCTCGACCCTCATAAGTCATGTCATCGGGATTATATGGGGGGTGTTTGCAGGCTGTGTTTCTATTCGGAGGAAAATTGCAAGAAAATACAAGCTACTAAATAGTTCACATTGTGGAATGTAAGTAAATGGTTACAGCTGATCATGATGAACGTGGAATCGATTTGCATAGGATACAAATATCGTCAGGCATATTCTAATACTGCGTAACTATTTTTTTTTTTTATGTGATAGGGTGGGCAAACGAGCAGACGGATCACCTGATGGTAAGCGATTACCGCCGCCCATGGACACCCGCAACACCAGAGGAGTTTCAGGTGCGTTGCCGCTCTTTTAAGGGGTTTGGGCCTCCGGTATCCTCACTCACTCGACGAAACACAACGAAAACGTTATTTGACGCCGGTTTTCTGTGAGGCCGTGGTATCAAGCCCGGTCGAGCCGGCCCGTTCGTGCCGACGCATGGCTCTCCCACGGTACTACTATAAGGCCTGTCTTTTAGCAGTTATTGACATACGGCACAGAGACGTGGTCGCTCACTATGGGTCTCTTAAGGAAACTCAAGGTCACTCAGCGAGCTATGGAGAGAGCTATACTTGGTATTTCTCTACGCGATCGAATCAGAAATGAGGAGATCCGTAGAAGAATTAAAGTTGCCGACATAGCTGAAAGACAAGTTTAAGTGGCAATGGGCCAGGCACATGGCTCGTAGAACTGATGGCCGCTGGGGCAAAAAGGTTCTCGAGTGGAGACCATGCCACGGAAAACACAGCGTACGACGGCCTTCAACGAGATGGACGGATGACCTGGTAAAGGTAGCTGGAAGTCGTTGGGATGCAAGCGGCATATAACCAGTCTTTGTGGAAGTCTATGGGGGAGGCCTTTGTTCAGCAGTGGACCTCCTGTGGCTTTTTTTTTTTGGTATGCTCAAGTTAGCTAGAACTGTGTTGACCCTGATACTAACTGCGTATTGACTGACGTGGACAGATGGCGGCCATTTGCAAAATACGACGGATCTCTATACCTACATAGAGATGTCGATATATCGATAGTTTTCAATCGAAATAAATTGTTGTGTCCCTTTTCATCGGTGTGTTAAATAAAAAAAACATTGAACTGTTTTTACAGTTATAACCTTATGATTTAAAAAATATATATAGACATATACATAAATAAATAAATAGAAGTTTATTGATGCGAAAATGTTGTGACCAAATTAAAGCAACTGGAAATCTAATAGTTCCTGCTTATCACAATGGGCAACGCATGAAAATATCTATATGTATGTATTAATAAATAATATATAACTATTTACAAGTTCCAGAAGGAAAAGTCATATTATAACTCGAATTAGTAAAAATTTACTTTGAAAAAGACAGTTGTCCCCAAACTACACCGCACCTGTCTCACTGCCTAAATTATTATGACTAATTATATATTTCTGCTTTTGAAAACACAAATATGATATGTTTATATTTGTGTTTTCAAAAGCAGAAATATATGCCTGTCTAAAGGATTAAGCAGAGGTGTGTGATGAAACCCACACTTCGTTGGTATATTCACATCCCATATAATTTAATAGACCATTAATGGGGACCACAAATACAAAATCCGAGCAGCTACTGAGACATTTTTTTTTTTATGTGATAGGGTGGGCAGACGAGCAGACGAATCGGGTAAGCGATTACAGCCGCCCATGGACACCCGCAACACCAGAGGAGTTTCAGGTGCGTTGCCGCCCTTTTAAGGGGTTTGGGCCTCCGGTATCCTCACTCACTCGACGAAACACAACGAAAACGTTATTTCACGCCGGTTTTCTGTGAGGCCGTGGTATCAAGTCCGGTCGAGCCGGCCCATTCGTGCCGAAGCATGGCTCTCCCACGGTAAAAAAAATCCAATAACACTTTATTCGACCTGGGCATCGAACCCAGGATCTCTAATTTAGCAGTCGAGTTTACAACCACTACTGAGGTAGCCGAGATGAAATAATTTTAACTCTCACAAAAAAAAACTTATTCTCATTCATCGATATTAGCATAATCACATCACTACGTTAGACAAAGAGCCAGCAATTTGTTTTAAAGAATGTTTTTTCTTGATTCCTCTGTAAGAGGGGTTTCTTTCCCATATTACGACGCGATTTATATCTTGAACGCTATTTTATTGAGACAAGAGTATTCAGATATCTCCCGACATCGGAGAATCTGTTGATAATCAGAATATCTTGGTGGCGTCGGCCTGTCTTACCGGATGTTGCTAAATATCAGTATTTTATATGAAACTACGGCCAATAGATCTCCATAGCCAGAACAGGTTAGCTCAGCTCAGTATCCATATTGAAGAAAAGGCGTGAGAAACCTAACGGGGCGGGGGTCTCCCAACCGCATATTATTTTTAAGTATTTTTAATGTTGTTCTGAAATCTGTTGGAGAAGATCAGAAGAAACTTTCTTCTGATCTTCTCCAATAGATTTCAAATCTTACGCTAAAATCTAATAAAATACCTTACCTTACATAAACACAAAGAACCTTGATCAAAACTAAAAATCTCACATCAAAAACCAATAGACAAATTTAAAAATTTAAAATGTAATACCAACTACTTGGAAAATGGGACAAAGTTTTTAAAGTACAAGCAATTTCACTTAGTGGGCGCTAGTGTGGCGCTAGTCACTATAATTGAGATGGGTTCCGTGGAATATTGAAACAGCCCTGAATTATTAAAGGGACTGTTAGAATAGGAAACTAGTTGCGAACCCTGAGTATGTTTGTAATTGAACCATGTTTAATGGCGAAATACCTTTGTACCTTGTTAAATATAGGGCTGCTTCCAAACTTCCAATATCGCATAAACTAAGTATAACATACATATACAGGGTTAATTTTCAATTACCGGCTAAATTTACAGAGACTGTTCGGAATTGATAATATTTTCGATATATGTAATTTTTCTTAAATTTTTTATTCCTGTCCGCTTCTAAAAAACAGAACGAATGGATAGGTACGTAGATACGAAGGTACGTAACCACGTACTGAAGCGCGCCACACGTCGTAGGTAGTTAGGTTCAGAGGCCAGCACTTCAAGCTACCCCGATCTGTCAAATTATATCATATTTTATAGATTTTTATAGATTTGTATTAACAAATCAAAAAGGTTCATATTCAATTGGGAAAATTTGACAGTTTTGGATAGCTCGACGTGCTGGCGTCTGTACCTACACGGAGAGCTAGGTCGATGTCCTTATTGCGTATTAATGAAATTAGCCTTTTATCGCACTTTTTATATGCATTTTTATACAATATAGTTAATTAATTTGACAATAAAGTTTAAAACACACTTTGGGTTTGTTATCTTAATTTCTTAATTTTTAATTCTGGCTGGTTTTTAATAATAAATAATAAGAAATGTGACCCTGTATATGTCTTGCTGATCTGTGTGACGTGTCGTTGAGCTCCCTAAATAATGGTTGAGCTACACGATGACTGATGTATGCGTGCCGTCAGTAAGGACTGGTCAACTCGAAGCTGCTATGGCTCTTTCTTGAAAAGGCTAGTGCAGATTTTGCCCTAAATTGTACCGAGACCTTCCTTCCCAATGGTCTTAAATAATGGTGCATCCACACCGTAGTTACTTTTTGTGGAGCAAAAGAATGCAACACGATAACGTTAGGTAACATTCTTCAACTATCACGTCGACACGTTTGACCCTGTCCAGAAACGAGCAGTTAGCATTGTCAACGATCCCAATCTCACAAAGGGTTTGGAACCTTTTGCGTCTCTCTGTATGTTCTACCGTTTGTACAACGGGCGGTCTTCTGAGGAATTGTTTGAGATGATGCCAACGGCTACTTTCTACCACCATACCTCTCGCCATCGGCGTGGAGTTCATCCACATACCCTGGAAACACTTTGGTCTCATACCGTGCGATTATAGAGGCATTTTCTCCCACGCACGCTTAGGTTGTGGAATCAGCTTCCGGTCCAGGTTTTCCCGAGAGACTACAGCATGAGGTTCTTCAAAAAGGGTGTGAAAAGATTTTTACAGGGTCGGCAACGCGCAAGTGATACCTCTGGTGCTGCAAGCGTCTATAGGCTAGGGTAACCGCTTACCATCAGGTGGGCCGTATGCTTGTTTGCCATCTTAGTGGTATAAAAAAAAAAGCATATACTAACATCAAATCAATTTTTGTTATCGGATGTTGCCCACTAATACTTGGAAACGTTGCTCCACAAAAAGTAACTCCGGTGTGGATGCATCATAATAATGCAATGAAATATTATTATTATTAAAGCTATACTCAACTGAAAAGCCGATAGTTACAACAAAATCCTATATATATCAAATTCACGTCAGCGTTCGTTGCGGTGGCTTCGCTAACCGCAGAGAGCCAGTCATTTGACCACTAGCACATTACAATTCAAATTGCGGCCCACCACTCTATAGATATGAACTATTAAATAGACAATGTTTTGTAAATGCTAAGTAAAACTGATATATTGTTTAGCTGTGTCTTTAGCCTATGGGCTTAATCTTTTGACCGCCATATCAAAAACGAAAATCCGTGTTCTCTACGCCAAGCGACAAATTCTAGTATCTAATAATAGGTAAAAAAAAACAACAACATTTTGTATAGGTATTTATTTTGAACTAAAAAAATTTGGTATTTTGACGTGCCATGACGTCGTTGGCGTCGTGAGCAAGTTTTCATTTGACGTCTATACACGTCCGTGGCGGTCAAAAGGTTAAGCACAACTCTCTAGCGTAGCAGTCGTGCTTAACCTTTTGTCCTGGGTTTGTTTTCAGCTCTATCAAAGTGTTATTGGGTTTATTTTAGCAAAGGAAAAAATCGACTGCGAACAGGATTCGGACCTGCGTCTTATGGTTCAATACATTGACGCTATAACAAACTAAGCCACTTAAGCCAATTTTAGAATTAAATTGTATCGAAGGTTTTTGCTCTACAATCGGCTAAGTAAGAAGTAATAGTGGGCGAGCCCATTGCCATTAACCGGGCACAAATCCAAAGTCCGAGTGGCATTTAAAATAACACTGCTTGAAATAAAACTACTTTTTACGGGTTTTTAAGGTCACTGCTTGACCTGGGAATCAAACTCAGTGGTAGCAGTCGTGCTTACCATCACTAGGTTGATAAGGCAATAAGGTTTCATAAGACCTGTTATGACCAGCATAGACCATCGTGTACACGATGCTAACCATCTCTGCAGGTATGGGGGGTATATGTCAACACAGCACTCTTAATTAACAGCAGCACAAAGAGTGGGGACTTTATGTGAATCATGAGTGATAGCCGACATGTGCGCAATGCGTAGAAGAAGGGAAGCTGTGGAGACGGTGTGCGGGCTAAAGAATAGAAGAAAACAAAATAGAATATACTTAATTATTAAGCAGTGCTAGCCTAGTGTTATGATCTTTGGACTACCATTTTTTTTTTGCTTAGCGTGTGGAAAATTCCTCATGGACTTGAGCGTTTGAGCGATTGAGCGTGTCGGACTCCACCCAGAGTGGGTGACCTACCGACTAAAAACCACACGGTGTTCCTTCTCGCACCTGCTGCGTCGGGGGCTACGGGAACAGAGCATTCTTCCGAGGCCCTCAACCTGTGATGGCCCGCCGCAGCGGGCCCCGTCTTTGAGTTTGTAGGGCGTAGACTCCCCCCCGCCGTTATGGAGAGGCGCTGGAACAACGCACCACCGTCTCGGGTCCTTGATGGGGAGCGACAGACGTTCTCCGCGTCTGTCATGTCCGCCCTCCTCCGGCGACGACGTCGCCCGGCGCGCCTTCTGCGAAACGGGTCAGCGCTAGCGCTCTCGCGCTCCCGCTCCGCAGCTTCCTTCTGCAAGGATGTCATCTCGAGATCACCGCGTTCCAAGACGATCGAAAGATCGAAGAGATCGAAAGGAACGCACCTCTGACTTTTCGAAATCATGTGCGTATTAATAATTAACGCTATGACCACTAAGCCACCGCGAGTCCCACCCGCCAGGCCGAAATTCATCTTCAGATTCTGAATTTACGTCTTTATGGTAACGTCTTTCTTCTAATTTATACTTCGCTAAAATAACTTTAAAATCCTAGCATGCTTTTCCATGCAGTCTTTGTGCCAACAAATACAAAAGATAGATATACTTTATTGCACACCATGATATGAAACAACATTGGAATAAGTAAATGTAAGGGTCTATCCACTGGATAGACAAAACTTTCGAATTCAATTTCTGCTATACTGTCAATGGTTTTTGATAATAAATGATAATTTGAAAGGTACATTACAAGGAGTATTCATGAGTATCGAAATCAAAGTTTAATGACATTTCTGTCTCTTAGGTGTGTGTCACGCTGTTTATTTCAATGTTTTTGAATCTTCAAAACCATTGAAATAAACAGCGTCCATGGTCACGGATAGACTCACGATAGACTGACCATTGACGCTTTAAAGGGTCTGAAACTTCGGGATTAATAATGTAGCGACATCTACCGCGCTACATAGAACTACGAAGGCCTGAATCGCGCAAGCAACATTCGCAACGAAAAGTTGCACATATACAACCGCCCGACATCAACCGTCGGGCCGTGGCCCGCCAGGCAAAACACCCGCCTGGTTGGAGGATCCTCCCTTACCGTTGGAGGGGCAATACACCTCGCCTCTCCACAATAATAATTATCAATTTATCGTGATAGATAATCGTAGTGGGGTCTACAACTTTAAACTACATTGCTGTTTATTTATTTATTTTATAGTGTCGACTCCACACATTTCGCTGTGCTATCTCATTACGACAATGTAATAAACCGGGGTGTGCAGCACGTAATTTGTGTCTTTTGATATTATGTACACACTGTTAGTCTACACATGTGTGTAGAACAAGTTCCTTATGTGGTAAGCAGGGATTTAAGATTTAAGACAATTTTAGTTCCGAGCACCCTAAACCAACGGGATGAGAAGGTTAATGAACGTAGATAAAGTAAAAGTTGTGTGCCCAATTTTTTTTTAATATTATTAAGCAGTGATAGCCTAGTGGTATAACCATTGGACTGCCAAGTCTAAGGTCTCGAGTTCAAACCCAGAGCACGCACCTCTGATTTTTCGAAATCATGTGCGTATTAATAATTTATTATCACTCGCTTAAACGGTGAAGGAAAAAATTGTGTGCCTTGGATTCGAACTTGAGACCTTTGACATGCCAGTCCAATGGTCATACCAGGCTATCACTGATGGCAGTCGCTTCGTATACTGTAATACTGATATTCACCCGCATCTGGTTGGACTCAAAGTCAAAATCAAACATTTTATTTCAAGTACCTAGACCATTATAGCATTTTTAAAAGTCAAAACTAGTAACTAACCAAAAAGTATGTGTTTCTATCTAGCTGGCCCCCCATATGCTACAGCAACGAAACCGGTGCAGACTGATAGCTTGTTCAATGTACCTCTCCGAAACAACAATAATATTCAATGTACCTCCTCCAGAAAGACAGAAATTCCATTTAATTTCGGTTTCTGCCAACGGGCCCCTCCGTTATTTGATTACTTAGAGAATTGAAAAAAATATAGGATGTACTCCTTCCAATGTACCTTCCAAATTATACATTTATTAACAAAAATCTTTGATAGTAAAGCAGAAATTAAATTTGAAAACTTATATGGAGAAGAACCGGCAAGAAACTCCATAGACACTCTTTTTAAAAAAAGAATATGATGACAGTGTTAATTTTGGTTTACAATCTGAATAGTTCATGAGAACAATGCAGTTTGATGTGTACTAATCAATTAATTCAATATAATAAACAGAAATAAAAAATGGAATATAATAAACCGCGCATCAAAAATACTGATTGAGCGACAAAATTACTGATTGAGCATCAAAATATAGATATCAGTTAGAACTGTGACCACACATCGCCAGAACCAAATCAGAATGATACCGAATCTGAAAACCAAGAAAATGTATATAATAACACTTTGATGAGCAAATTTAGTGTGCAATTCAGTATTTTTGGTGCTAATTTCGAATATTTTGATTGAAAAAAGGGGATTTACAGTTAAAGTATTAAATACCACCCATAAAAAATTGCCATTGACAGTAAGAGCTGACCAGCCCCGACAGACGGCACCAGTTATAGTTGGGAAAAGGCTCGGAGAAATACGGAGAAAGATAGTTCAAGCTCTTTTTAATTTGAGACTAGGATGGTGCTGTGTAAAAATATCCAAAATGTCCAAATTATTATTTCATCATCATCAGCCCATATTCGTCCACTGCTGGACGTAGGCCTCTCCTAGTGAACGCCACAGAGCCCGATCTTCGGCTTTCCTCATCCAGTCACTGCCAGCTGCCTTCCGCAAGTCGTCACTCCACCTGGACGGCGGGCGAGGACGCCCGCCGTCCAAGTGGAGTGTACGACGCTGGAACTGGAGACTGGAACACTACGCTTACCTATCCGCGGTCGCCACTCGAGAACTCGTTATAAATATTATTTACTTACTAGCTGTTTTTGAGACAAAAGGTAGTCTACATCCTTCACCAATGTCTACTCTATCTTTGTAGCAAATTTCATTAATCAGTTCGGCGGTTTAGGTTTGCAACAACTGTCTTGCTTTCCAAGACACAGTCTTCACAAGTCTTGTCGGCACAATAAACAATAGTATGAGCAATATGATCAAATTCCAGTGTTCGGAGCTAACGAACAAATATTTGTTTGACGTCATTGCACCTTTGCCAACTGTCTGAGAACAGCAAAAGCAATACTTTGAATAAATATTGTCTAGCCTTATTTGTTTTGTTTACTTGTTCGTTTTGTGGATTGTGTTTGTTTTGTTTTATTATGTAGTAAAAATTCATACAAATATTATTTCAGTCAGTATTTTTTTTTAGATTTGGCATTCATCATCATCATATCAGCCACAGGAGGTCCACTGCTGAACAAACTCCCCCATAGACTTCCACAAGGACCGGACAAGCCGTCTGCATCCAACGACTTCCAGCGACCTTTTTACCAGGTCATCCGTCCATCTTGTTGGAGGCCGTCCCACGGTGCGCTTTCCGGTGCGTGGTCCCCACTCGAGAACTTTTATGCCCCGGCGTCCATCAGTTTTACTAGCTATGTGCCTCGCCCATTGCCACTTAAGCTTGCTAAGTCTTTCAGCTATGTTGGCAACTTTCGTTCTTCTACGGATCTCCTCATTTCAGATCACGCATGTAAAAGATAGTAATATTTCTTCAATAGATGTCGCTGACGTTAAAAGTCTTAAAAAACAGCATACGGTTGATGTTACCGTAACCTATAGACGCTTGTAACACCAGGAGTATCATTTGCGCGTTGCCGACCCTGTAAAACTAAAGAAGAATAGTTGGGTTGGCAGTATAAGGGTTAAAATCCCCCCACTGCCAACACAACGTTTCCTCGTGGAGCACTGGCAACCTTGTCCACCGTAAGGAACACAACCCAGCTCAAAGCAGTGTTATTTCACTTTGAATTTCTGCAAGGCCCTCCGCCTTGCAGAAATTTACTTCCTCAGCCGGGCAGCCTCAAATTGAGTGGAATTACTATAGTGGGAGTAATTCCACACAAATTGGAGCTGCCCTAGCTCTCTCAATAAGTATGTCGGATTCATACCGACTAAAAACCGTACTTGGCTTAACTTGCCCTATATTCATGGCCATAGGATCCGTAAAATTCATCACGACCATTACAGGCATGATAAACACGATGACAGATAAGTAGCTATTCCATTTCCTCCTCACGAGAGACGATCCTCAACTCACATCAAGAATTACAACAGGCTATGTTTCCGAGCGGTTAGCTCGTTGTTCGTGGTCGCATAAATCTGTCCCAGACCGCACTAAGATAGATGGGTAAATTGTTGCTAAATTGATTTATAGTGTTTAAAACTTTAATCTTGAGCTGTTGAACCAGTCGTGGGTTTGGTTCCCACACGGAACAAATAAATGTTATATTTATACAAGGAATTTCTCCTTTAACTTGAATGAGTCCACAAACACACATACAACACAGTATATTTTGAAGACGTGTGGTTCGAGTGCCCGACTGCTGAGCACGGGGTTGTGGGTTCGATTTCCACGGCACACATATTTTTATGACTAACATAAGCGTGTTTGTGTGGGTGTTTCTTATGTAGATATTATAAGTATGTATTTACAAAAAACTTCATTTTCATGATTCAGCGGTTTAGGCTTGCAACCACAACAGACATTTACTTTCCAATTTATAATATTAATAGGGATTATACCGTCACACCAGGAAAATCCACCTGTAGGTTATGTAAATATTACTTTCCTGCGGGGATCGAACACACAACCCGTGGCGCAGAAGTCGATAGCTCAACCACTACGCTAAACGTCAAGGTTGTGTAAATGACATACATTTTAGTTTAAAAAGTTATAACATAACGCCAGTTAGTCGTCATCATAAACCCATATACTGTCCCACTGCTGGGCACGGGTGTTCTTTCATATTGAGAGGGATTAGGCTATAGTCCACCACGCTGGCCTAGTGCGGGTTGGCACCTTCACACGCCGTCGAGAAAATCTCTAAGGCGTACAGGTTTCCTCACGATGTTTTCGTTCACCGTTTAAGCGAGTGATAATTAATTAAAAATACACACATGATTTCGAAAAGTCAGAAGTGTGTGCCTTGGATTCGAACTAGAGGTTTTTGACTTGGTAGTCCAATGGTACTACTATGCTAACAATGCTAGCCAGTTATTCCTGGCGAGTCAATACTAACCAGATCACTTATGTAATTCTCAATAACAGCCAGGAAGTCAGATTTGTCCGGTAAATGGTAAGAGGCTTACTTGTTACATGGAAACTAAAAAAATACCGGCGAAATCTCCACCTAACGTTTCGGGGAAATACGGTAGGTAGGTACCAAACATACATATTAACATACTGGCGGAATGTGGGTGTACATTGGTACACCTCAGCCAAACCCTTCGGGGAATACAGACTTGACGGTTTGTTATATTAACAGGTTAACCCTCAAAATACTGTAGGTATTATCCGAAAAGTTTACAACAACCAAAATTCACGATTTTAACGATGTCAGTGATCCAGTGTTTCGAGTGTGTGACTGCTCATCACGACGTCTTAGGTTGGATTCCAACAGGATACAAATATTTACGTGATGATCATAAGTGTTTGTGTTTATATGGGTGTTTATTTTGTATTATTAGTAAATGTAATATGTTTGTACAAGAAAAGTAATTATGTCTGTTTGGGATTAGATGGAGATCTGGAAAAGGGTTCCAATAATAATAAAAACTTTAACATTCAAAGTCAACGTTATTTTTTTTCAATTAGACCATTAAAATAGCACTTTTAAAAAGTCAAAACTAGTTGCACGGTTCCAAAAAGTGCGTCTTATGGAGAAGAACCGGCAAGAAACTCCATAGATACTGTTTTATTAAAACATGATAATTGACATGACATGTTAATCTTGGTTTACAGTTCATGAGAATAATCCAGTTGGATGTGTACAAATAAATTAATCCAGTATAATAATTAAACAGAAAAAAAAGATTGCCATAGTAAGAGCTGACCAGCACCGACAGACGGCACCCGTTCACGAGTATGACGTGCGTATCGGCGTCGTTCGACTCAACCATGTTGTTGTGAATAGCCTGACATAGTGTGTGTATCCTCATTAATACATATACACAGTCTGTCCACATTTTTTTTTAATTTAAATACATAATGTACTTTTAGTTATACATAATACACCTCGCCAAACTTTAACGTTTAATGGCGAGACACGCTCATTTACTTAGTACATAATACATCATATTCTTACACTATCATGCAATCTCAGAATAATTTTCTTTTATAGTAGGACTATTGGAACAGTGATAACATAGACACGAAGAACACATGAGTTCCTATTTCTCAATGGCAAGTAGACGCTGTCCACTTGTCATCGAAAAACAAGTTCTTCAGTTTTGCTTTCAACATGCCTTTACGTTACGTTTAACCTTGTATATTAATTAATCAGCTTAATTATAACTTAGCTACGAGCCCCAACATAGAAACTATTGAAAAATGTTTAGAAACGAAGACGGAGCCGAACGAAAATGGTTTTAATCAGTATTACAGCTCACAGAGCAAATCTAATTTCGGAAACCGACAAGCGACTTCCACAAAATGCGGTTTGCCGAGCAAACGGATTAGTGATGGGGCAGTATCGATATTAAAGACAAAAAGGATATCGATATAAAGTTATTTTTTTTAATTAGTGTGTTTTAGCTAGAATATAACTATCAGCTTGGAGTACTATTAGTGTGTGATGTTATATTAATTATAGACTCGTTTTTATTATTTATTATATTGGATATAGGAAGTACGTAAAGAAAAACAATGACAAAAAATTTTCATAATTAGGTATCACATAATAATAACATTAAGTTAGGCTAGGAATCGTTAGATATTAGTACATCTGGCTACTGATTGAGATTGATACATGTATCTCTCAAGACAAGCTATAAAAGGCCACCACCTGACTATGGCAATTTTTAGCTTCAAAGATTGACCGATCTGTATGCCATAGC
Organism: Acronicta alni; assembly: GCA_964056405.1. Taxonomy (NCBI): domain Eukaryota; kingdom Metazoa; phylum Arthropoda; class Insecta; order Lepidoptera; family Noctuidae; genus Acronicta; species Acronicta alni. Next base: position 9,208,283 of record OZ043939.1, read on the forward strand.
ACACGTGAGCAACAATATAAGTAAAAAATATTTTGTAAATTTTACACAGCACCAACTAGTCCCAAAATAAAGCAGAGCTACCTTAGGTCCTAAACAATTGATATTATTATTACCTAAGTACTTTTTGTAAATAGATACTTATAATACATAAGAAACGCCCAAACAAACACAAACACTTATGTTAGCCACATAAATATTTGTTTCCTGGGGGAATAAAACCCACGACCTTGTAACACTCGCACCAATAGTCCACGGAAGTATCGTCTATGACTCATTAGTTTAGTTTTCGTAAACGTGACTGCCACCCCAGGGATTCTGGGTTCAATGCCCAGATCGAGCAGTGTTATCGGGTTTTTCTAAAATTCTCAGGTCGAAGTATGACTTGTGCATGAGCAAGTTTAATTAAATTTAATTAAATGGGACCTCTAAACATACGGCCGAGCGGTATACAGTATTGTAGACATTGCTACAAGGAGTCAACATCAGCGTTTGACTGACTGGTTTTATTAAGAAGAAGTAATCATTTGAATTTTATATAGTATAATGTCTAGAGAAAGAAGTGATCGATGGTTATGTCACAGAATTCCCTTGACTTTTGAAGAATACAGTTCTCTAATAGTCCTAAAGCGAGAGATTCAAATCAAATCAAATCATTTTATTTGTGTCAAACATGTGTGATAATACAATGTTACATAGTATTTTTGGTGTTCAATAAGTAAAAATTATAGTCCAGCATGTTTTACCTATAAAGGTGTACAATGAGTAATCTCAAAATAATAAAATCAATCAGATGTAATGGCATGTTGTGTTAAAACGTTTTTTTAACTATCGACACTTTCCCATCCCTAATCTCAAGCAAAGAGTCTCTCTCTCAGTGAACGTCGGCAGGAATCTGACTTGTAAACATAATATAACGTTCAGGCACCTTCAAGAGACTACCCTTCTGATTCTGTTACACCTTACTATGCCATTATCATCTACCTAACCTGACCAAGATACCTTTTAGAATTAAACTCTTCTTCAAAATCATCAAAGTCTTCTTTGTTTATTGTAAAAAGATGATAAAATAGCAGGTGGTACGCATAGTGGTCGACGCAACTGTGGTTGACGCCCCCGATCTGTTTAATTTGATTCAAAGCGATTTTTAATCAAGTGTACTTACATACAGGCAGACAGAAAAATGTTTTACTAAACGAATAAATTATTTTATTTATTTATATTCGGAAAATTTATAACACTCGTTAAATATAATATTGAAGGCCATTTACAAGTTTTCACATGTAAACATTCAGTTAAAAAAGAAAAGAAAAGTGCCCGATAAAATTCATAGAATTTAGAATTAGTTCTGTGTAAAGAAACTTTTTATCAACAGATGCTTAAGCTGAGAATAGTTATTATAATAATAATAAACATTCTTGGACAATTTTTACACAACACCATCTAGTCCCAAACTAAGCAGAGCTTGTACCATTGGCACTAGACAATGGACATAATACTTATATACTTTTTTTTAGGTAAACACATACTTATAATACATAAGAAACACCCAGTCAAACACAAACACTTTTGTTTTAACCACACAAATATTTGTGTGCTGTGGGAATCGAACCCACGACCCCATGATCAGCAATCTGACACTCGAACCACTAAACTGCAGATGTCTCTCAACATATATTTTAATAAATGAAATATATGTTATAGAAAGAAAGGTCAGATATCTGAGCCTCGTGGAGCACGGGGATATTTATGTAAGACTCGCTTTAAACCCCGTTTAAGTGAACGTAAACACAGATAATATTTAAATTATTGTTTATCCATTATTATATGGTACGCAGAGTTAAATTTACTAGATGTGACTTTCGTTTGAGAGATTTGAAATGAAGATTTCTATTGACGAAGAGTGATTGTTTGGGGTTTGTCGCCGCTATTATTGTGCTTAGTGTCATGGGTTTGATTTCCAATACAAATATTAGTGTATTCTACAGATACATAATTGTTTCAATTCTGGATGTACTTAGTGTCCGTTATTTGTAGTCTCACACGATACATGGCTTGTTCCCTAGTACGAGTCTGTTTTTTAATAATACAGGCTGTATGTAATTTATATTTTTACATCGTATTTTTATTTCTTTTGAGATACTTACTAGAACTCTTCTGCTGAGTCCGTTTAGCTTGATACGAACATATTACCAAATAAACTGCTACTAAGCAGTGTAGTAGTGTTTCTATTTGACTTGGTGTTTTTAATGTATATTAAAATATATATGTTTACAATAAAAAGTATTATAATTTTATTATCCTTTGTCTAGTACCCGTCTTATGTACAAGCTGTACTTAGTTTGGCACTAGAGGGCGCTGTGTCTAATGTCTTAAGTATTTATATATGATTCTATTCCGGTTTTAAGGGTCATGTAGCCAGTGAAATTACTGGTCAAATCAGTCTTGACAACAGCTGACGTCTCAAGATGACAACGACCAAGTGATACCATTAGTATTGCTAGCGTTTTAAGACTACAGTTATCGTTTACCATCAGTGGCCTAAAATAAAATCAAAACAATTTTATTTTCATATAAACCTTAAACAGGCAGTTATGAAATGTTGCGTCTAGGTGCACGGTTGCAAATTAGTAGTTTCCTATAGCGAAGAACTGACAAGAAACTCCATGGTTACTCTTTAAAATGATAGTTTTTTTGAATTTTCGATACAATAATAATAATGGATACTTATTCAGCAATCATTGTACTAATCGTTGTGTCAGCCAATGGTCTAATAGCCAAGAGCCTCGACCAACATCTAAGGAGGCTCTCGTTGGATGGCTGGATCAAAGGCTTGATACAGAAAGCAGTACTCTTGGACACGGCCCGTATCGTTAGGAGGTTTCTTTCTCTGGGGCCCTGACCACCGGTAGCTTGGACCCTGCTCCCGATGCCGGTGGGTTTCTATTTTTTATATTTTTAAATGTTTTTTTTTGTTTATGTGTTACTTACGATGAAATATTTAAAAAAAAAATATGTATAAATATAAATAAAGGCAATAATAATGGATACTTACATGACAGAACAATTTTCTTTAGGAATTTATTTGCGAAGATTACGAATATATAAAGGTTTGTTTCTTATCTTAGTCTTTGTTTTTGATTGGACATAATTTATTATTTCGAGAGATGAAAACTTAACCGAACTTGTTGGCAAGCTACCGTGTGCCTTCAGCCAGGAGCAATTATAAACTAATCAGCAACTGCAGCTAAGGGTGTCCCCTAACGGGACTCGGGACAACTGGGGACAGCTGGATCACGGTTTAAATTATTTAGGGGCGAATTTAAAGCTACTGGCTCGGCGCGGGCCGGCTCGAGCAAGGGTCCGGGGAAAGTTACCATTACTGGGGCTTCGCGACGAGCCTTGCCAGCGAGGACGGTATCTAAACAATAACTACGTATCTTTATTTGCATATTTTTTGCATTTTCCATGCTAAGATGTTAAAGTTATTTTAGTGAAGGAAAAATTCGACCGTGGGCAGAACTCAAACCTACGTCTCTTGGTTAAATACACTAGACGCTATGACCACTAAGCCACTGCGAGTTCCACCCGTCAAATCGAAATTTGCCTTCACATTCTGAATTTACGTCTTTATGGTGACTTCATTGACAACAAAAGCAAGGTTTTACTTTTCAACCGACATGAATACAATTATATACAGTTAGTTCGATGTCGAACAATGCCACCTTACCTATTGACTATCTTTTTTGTATTTTGTTTCATTTTCCGTGCTAAGGTTTTAAAGTTATTTTAGCGAAGGAAAAATTCAACCGCGGGCAAGATTCGAATGATTATAGGGCCACATCCAGTACTCAAAAGTCTCGGTGTGTATAGTTATGCACGGGCACGTGTTACTAAACTGACTTACTCGACAGTCACTGCGTATTTTTGTGTTTATACTCGACGTGTTGCTGTGTTGTAAGTCGTGACTTGTAACTTGAAATGTGGAAACACATCATGTGTGATTTCAAATTAAAAAGCTAGAACAATACAGAGCGTCGGGTTTAATATAAATTACGCGTATAGGTATATTTTACGCTCAAAGATCGAAAACAGCTCACAACGCGTTGTGGTCAATTATATTAGTTGAGCTTCGGGTCTCCTCTCAGAAGAAGAGGGATAATAGTCCACCACGCTGGTGTAGTGCGGGTGGACAGGCTTCACACACCGTCGAGAAAATCTCTCACGCATGCAGGTGGTTTCCTCAAGATATTTTCCTTCCCTGTTTAAACGAGTGATCATTAATTATTAATCCGTATATAATTGGGCAAACTCGAGTCTCGAGTGGAGACCGCGTCTAGGTAACGTCTAGGACGCCCGCCGGCCAGGTGGAGTGACGACTTGCGGAAGGCAGCTGGCAGTGACTGGAAGAGGAAAGCCGAAGATCGGGCTTTGTGGCGTTCACTGGGAGAGGCCTACGTCCAGCAGTGGACGAATATGGGCTGATGATGATGATGATGACGCACATAATTTCGAAAATTCATGAGCGTGTGCCTTAGTTTTGAATTCGAGACCTTTACAAATCAAATCAAAATTATTTATTTGTTCAAAGTATAGTATACTATACTTTGAGCAAATAAATAATTTTGCTCAAAGTATAGCATAGTATACTAATTTTGATTATTAGCAGTAATACAGCAATTCTTATAATTTAAAGTTGTCCATATACTTTTGCTTATAGTGTAGCATGCAAATGTTTTGTTTGTCCTACAGGTACAATAAATAGAATGTCAATATTAATACTAATATATAGGTAAATGTCACTAATTTCCAATAATAATTATTATTATTTTATATACCTTCTATTACATTTGACTTGGCAGTCCAATGATCTAGTATACTTGGTCGAGTATACTTATTTTAAACCTTCTTCAGAATAAATTAATAAAACTTGTCACAACTTAAAAAAAGCTTACAGCAAAATATAAGCCTCTCATAGAATGACTCGCTATAACTTTCAACCTAGACCTATATAATGTCGTTATTCTGGAAAGCGAAAACAGTGAAATGGTTTTCTTAAGTCGGATAATCCTGTTCCTCTCTTCATACAATGCACTCTTTTATAACGTTTCGTGACTATAATACCTTCACGCCTGTAATCCCTGAAGGGGGAGGCAGATATGCACTGCTGTACATTCACAGTGCGCCGGTATGTTATAAGTGAAAGAAATTTTAGGAGTAAGAAGGAAAGGACGGTCACACATCGAAACCTCTCCGTAGCTCGGAGAGCACTTAAAGCCATCGTTCCCGTTTCTTATACGAACACCTATGACAATCGTAAGTGGTAGTCAGATGCCACGAAGCCTTCAATTAAGGCTCTTAGCACCGTCTACACGCAGGATTCCATTTATAGTACCTACACGCAGTGATAGCCTAGTAGTATGACCATTAGACTACCAAGTCGAAGGTCTTGAGTTCGAATCTAAGGCACGCACCTCTGACTTTTCAAATTCATGTGCGTATTAATAATAATTACTTATCACTCGCTTGAACAGTGAAGGAAAACATCGTGAGGAAACCTGCACGCTTTAGAGATTTTTCTCGACGGTTTGTGAAGTCTGCCAACCCGCACTAGGCCAGCGTGGTGGACTATAGCCTAATCCCTCTCAATATGAGAGGAGACCCGTGCCCAGCAGTGGGTTTTTGAATATTGCTACACCCGATTGGGCAGACTGTTGTTACCTGACAAAATTTTGTTAAGCAACTGCTACATAGTTCCAAGCAATATTATAGACTTTGTCTACTTTCAACGCAAATGCAATCATTCATTTCCAGAATAAGGCCGCTAGCTTGAAACAGGCTTGGAATATAAACTGAAGGACGAAGTTTAATATATGCATTTTGCACCCCCGCTGCACTCCATACAGGGTCATACACATGCATAACATGACATACATGCAAAATGTATGTATATTTATGCATGGAATCTCATTATACACTTTTAGCAAATTGCAAATCAATGTTTCATGTTTAGCCGGCAGATGGCGGTGGTTTTATTTCGGGGACAAGTTTCGTCAGTTGTTTTCTATAGTTTATTAGTCTCTACGCTTTGTAAATGGGAGAAGGAAGGCTACCATCAACTTTACAATAACTATTCAAACGCGAGGCAGTTGAGTTTAGGTGCCTAAATTGAATCGCTTTCTATCATACCATGACATTCTTAAAGTTGAACCGAGTTTCAATCGTTATTAGTGAATGAATGACCGATGTTTGTCTCTGATCGGCATTTAAAACGCCTTTTGTGTGAAAGTGACAGAGTTATAGCCGTACCATATAAGTGTGTCTCGTTCTCACAAGACTGATGGATACATTAAAAAACTAATATGCTATAACTTGCTTTCTTTTATGTCTAGCTGTATTTTATATATTTTTAATCTTCGCAAGCATTCCGAAATTATTCTCTCAGTTAAGTATCAAATCTATAATTATTATTGTATCGAACATCCTTCTACAGAACGATAATAAATTTAAAAGTAACCGTGGAGTTTCTTGCCGTTTCTTCTCCATAGAAAACTTATATAATAATATATAATAATTTGGAACCGTGGACCTAGATTCGACATTTTCATAAGTGTCTGTAATTATATGGTTTAATTATCTTACTATTATTATAAAGAAGTAAAGTTTGTGAGATTGTAGAGGGTATCTCTAAATCAACTGGAACGATTTTTTAAATTATTTTACCAATAGAAAGCCACATTATTTTTGTGTCGTAGTTACTTTATATTCCTAGAAAAAAAGTATATAAGTATTATATCCATTGTCTAGTACCTACCCATAACACAAACTCTATTTAGTTTGGGACTAGATCGTGCTAAGCAAAAATGTCCCAAATATATAGCTCCAAAAGCTCACGTTTTGACTTAGGTACTCCTGTATTAGGAGCCATTAAGCTTGAGTTCACTAATTGATCTTGTCAATACGTGAATAAGGGTTCCGTCTGTTAATCGAGTAATCTGCTTTCAGTCGTGTGTTGCGGTCTTTGACTCGGTATAATCTTACTGATGTAAGCAGTATGTTAGGTGGAATACCCGACTAATAGGCTTACTAAGTAGATTGTTCTAGACTTAATCTAACTTGTCAGAGAACAGGCAAGATGGTAAGGTAGGGTTGTGTTTAAAAATTTAACATACCTACCGTTGACGGCTGTCTGAAATGACGTTGAAAGTACTAGGTACCTAGTAGTCTATCTTGAAATAAGTTATTTTAGCGAAGGAAAAATTCGACCGTGGGCAGAATCCTAAACTTTTTTTTTTATGCGATAGGTGGCAATCGAGCAGACGGATCGCCTGATGGTAAGCGATTTCCGCCGCCCATGGACACCCGCAACACCAGAGGAGTCACAAGCGCGTTGCCGGCCTTTAAAAAGGAGTACGCTCTTTTCTTGAAGGTTTGAAGGTCATATTGGTCCGGAAATACTGCAGGCGACAGTTCATTCCACAGTTTAGTTGTGCGAGGCAGAAAGTTTCTAGAGAAACGCACAGTAGTGGACTGCCAACCATCTAGATGATGTGGATGGAACTGCTGTCGCGTGGAACGATGGCGGAAAGTAGCAGCAGGGATCAATCCGAACAATTCCTCGGAGCATTCCCCATAGTACATGCGATAGAAGATGCATAGCGAAGCCACATCTCTACGCAGCGCCAAGGGTAGACCCCTTGGCCGGTTTGAAATATCTTGGCAGTCGACGATTCGAATCGCTCTCCGTTGGATGCGATCCAGAGGGAGAAGTTGGTACTGGGGTGCCCCTGCCCAGAGATGCGAACAGTATTCCATATGGGGCCGGACCTGCGCCTTATAAAGTAGTAGGCGGTGGGCCGGAGTGAAATACCGTCTCGATCTACTGAGCACGCCAAGCTTCTTTGAGGCTAATTTAGCCTTGCCCTCTAAATGACCGCGGAATTGGACTTCATTCGATATGTCGACACCAAGTATTCCAATACTGGTTGAGGCAGTTAAGGGGATGCTCTCAAAACGAGGTGAAATGACCAACGGCAGTTTTTTGGCGGTGAATACGCAAGCTTGCGTCTTTGTGGGATTAAATTGGACCAAATTAAGTCTGCCCCACTCTGAGACTTTTTCTAAAATGGTCTCAATTTCAGACACAAGTTTGTTTCGGCTCTCGATGACGTTTTCCCGAGAAATGTTAGCGCGGCCGGTATAGAAAGTATCGCCTGTGCTGTCATCCGCATAACAATGAATGCCGCAGGTTTGCAACAGGTCATTGATATGGAGGAGGAATAGAGTAGGCGATAGTACACAGCCTTGAGGGACACCAGCATTTATAAACATAGAGTCAGAGCATTCACCGTCTACTACGACCTTTATGCTTCTGTCTGCAAGAAAGCTGGTGACCCATTCGCATAGTTTCTCGGGAAGCCCATAGGAAGGGAGCTTCGAAAGAAACTGCATCTTTTGCTTAGGTTTGATTTCCAATACAAGTATTTGTGTGTTCTAAAGATACTTGTTTCAATTCTGGGGGTTACCAAGGGCCTCGAACGGTAGATGGCATCTTAGTACAATAAAAACAATGACTACAGGTACCTTTTTTTTGTATTATTTTTTTATTTTCCTTGCTAAGATTTTAAATTTATTTTAGCGAAGGAAAAATTCGACTGCGGGCAGGGTGTTGTCAAAAAATACTCTGTCTGAAAATGTAACAATGACGTTCAAAAAGTACTACCTAGGTGTCTATCTTAAATAAATTACTTTGACTTTGATACAATCACGCCTGTATTCACCGAATGGTTAGGCAGAGGTATAAGTACTAGAAAGAGAGAAAGAAAGATGCATTTACTAATGTATACCGCCGCTTTCCCTTCCCTCTGCGGCCGTGGACGGTGGCGGGGCCACATATTTTTCTGCGCAAAGAAGGCCTTGGGCGGCAGACTCGGGGTCGTCAGTCGCCCTCCGGAAGGTTCCATCAATGGACGTCCGCGGTGGGATCGCGGATCACGCGAGAGTAATTCCCGTGATCCTACCACTAAGCGGAAGGTGGTAGTGGTGCTGATTTTAGTCGGTATACTGGCCACCTGACTGGAGAAACCGACATAACCATCCCGCATCCCCGAGCGGCATGCGGAAGGAGCATCCCCACCCGAAAACAAACAAAAAACAAAGTCGTCAGTACTCCACGGGGAAACGTAGTATCGGTAGTGGGGGGACTTTGACCTTTATACTGCCAACCAAAATATTCCAAATATTCGTGTATATGCACAAACTTATCAATGGAACACTAGACAGTCCCTCCTTACTCGATAGATTAAACCTAGTTGTTCCACGAACAGACAGCCGTCTTCATAATCTGAGAAGTACTTTTAGTTTGCCCCTCTGCCGCACTAATTACAGTCAGCACTCGCCGTTTTACCGTATGTGTTCAGCCTACAATAACGTTTGCAACGAGATTGATATATTTAATGTATCTGTTCGTTCTTTGAAAGGTTACTTGTTCGAAAATTGTAATACTCTTTGATCAGGTATTCTATCGTGATGCACCAAATTTTTTAAAATATTGTATGCAGTGTTCACTTCTAGAAGGTCATACATAATATTGATTTACGTAATCATTTATAAAATTGTACTTGTATAGTTTTTTGTCCAGTTTAGTGAACCATTAAAAAAAAAACCTCTTTCGTTTTACAGGGTCGGCAACACGCAAGGGACACCCCTGGTGTTGCAAGCGTCTATAGGCTACGGTAACCGCTTACCTTCAGGTGGGCCGTATGTTTGTTTGTGGTATAAATATATATATATCAAATGCAAACACAAGTAGCTGGCCGAATATTATGAAAACCCTATCTCAGCCCTTCCGTATATACAGGCCGATAAGATAGAACAACACCCGTAAAAAGATATCATTAAAACCCGTAACAAAACATAATTAACCCTTTCAACCCCCAGATTTCAGCCCGAACAACTTCGGGGGCCACCCCCTAATTTATTAAAAGGAACATTTCGCAATATCCGCTGTGTACCGGAAGTTGCGACATCAAAAACAAAATCCGTTCCATCTTTGAATTCTGTTCTTGTATTTGTTTGTGATTTGTTGGTTCCGCAGGACTTAAAGCGAATGATTTTGAATTAATCTCATAATTCCCGACTGCGTTGAGTTAAATTAGGGTGACATTTGTCACGTGTCTAAAGATAAAGACAAAGATAAGTATTTATTTCTGTAAATAGATCTTTTAAAGACACTTTTACAAGTCAATATTTAACATTTTTTTAAGCTAGATGGCTCCGGCATTTCCTAACTGACGACCTCTGAGAAGAAACGCCGAAACAAACTCAGAGAATCATAGTCTCTTTTAAAGTCCAGACATAGTAGGTATAATAAAAAATATGTGTCTTACAATGTAGGGCAAAGTCTGAAATGGCCTTTTGAAGAAAGAGCCATAGCGGCTTTGAGTAGACCAGTCCCAACCGACGGCTCGCATGCATCAGTCATTGTGTAGCTCAACCATAATTTAGGGAGCTCAACAACCCGTCACACGACGATACCAGATCAGAGGAACATTTTCGTAGGCCACTAATTGGATAAAAACATATGGTCTCTCATTGGATTAGTTGTAAGCAAGGCTGTAGTGCGGGAGACCCTGGATTCGATTCTTAATCGAGCAAAATGTTTTGCAGACCTATGCGGTGATCGAAATGCAGGTCGCATTTCGACCACCGCAGCGTAACTTAACCGCATTTTAGGTTTGAGTGTGAAAGGTTCTTTTGTCATAGTCAATTAAAAAAGTAAATGATATGATGTTTGACATTGGCAGCATGAACGCAAACAATGAGTGCTTATTTCATATAGTTTGAATCAGGCCTCCACAACCCAATTTCTGGGAGCGAATAAATATACATAAATACCGATATCCTGAGGATTGGCCAGTCTTTTTGGGCTTCTGGCTACCACTAAAGACTGTCATAGATGGGACCGATGGCTTTAAGTGCTTGTGTTACGTAGAAAGCACACAAAGCTGTCAATACCCCTGTCTCGATGTGTTAAGAATGGTTACCCATCCACAGACTGACCGCAACTAGCGCAGCTGATTTTAAGGTATTTTGTATCTTTAAAACAGATGGTCAGACACCAGACACACAAATATACGGGACCAACGAGGAAGTACATGATATTATATTTAATCACATAAAAAAAGAAACATCGAAATCTGTTCATGATCCACAAAGATATCAAGTAACATATGTGTATGTTACCTAGTTGTTCCACGAACAGACAGCCGTCTTCATAATCTGAGAAGCACTTTTAGTTTGCCCCTCTGCCGCACTAATATCAGTCAGCACTCGCCGTTTTACCGTATGTGTTCAGCCTACAATAACGTTTGCAACGAAATTGATATATTTAATGTATCTGTTCGTTCTTTGAAAGGTTACTTGTTCTAAAATTGTAATACTCTTTGATCAGGCATTCTATCGTGATGCACCTAATTTTTTAAAATAGTATTTTAATAGTATTTTTAATAGAGGTTCTTAATTCGACTGTCTTTTGTGTGCAAAAGACAGTCGAATTAAGAACCTCTTCCTTCTTCGAAGTCGGTTAAAAAGACTTTTATATTTTCTCGCGGTACCCTGAAACTGATGTTAAATAATCGATGTCTCCAATGGATTAAACTAGGTTGTATCTCTAACAACAAAGTGCGTCGTGAACTCGTGATAAACCAGTTCGTGACCTCTGCATTCTGTTTCCGCTATTTTTGTCTTTTTTTTCAAAGTGTTACAAAATACCCCGTAAAAAATATAATTAAATTATCAAAGCCAAAAATTTTGACAGCTGTCATGTCAGTGAACCAGATTATTTAACAGAAAGGCCTACGTACCTATTTTACTTAATAATTGTCTAATTTAATAGTTTTTGTTAGGATTAAGATGGCCTTAGAGAAAACAATCTTCAGATATAATAATATTTTATTATTTAGTTGCACAGCAAGAACACTACAATGACATTTCATATAAAACAATTGACACAACTTGACATAACAAAAATTAAATTTTCATTCTTTTTTTAATACTCCCTTTAAAATTTAACTTTCATAAAAATAAACATTTTATTTAACCAGATAAAAACTTATCTCTCAGATAGGCAAAAGTTTGAACTCTGATTATCAACATTTAATGTAATACAATCATAACTTTCACCTAAATCCAACATCAGTTGCTGTAACCAAATTATCTCTTTGGCAGATTCACAAGCAGCTACATATTCTGCCTCAGTTGTGGAGAGAGCAACAGTCTTTTGTTTTTGACTGGACCACGTGATTGTTCCTCCATTCATTAAAAAAATATAACCAGTGGTAGATTTTCGTGTATCTAGGTCACCAGCAAAATCAGCATCCGAATATCCATAAAGACCACTGTTTTCTCCATATTTTATATTAAATATGTTATGTTTACTACTCATTAGATATTTAATTACACGTTTAACCGCATTTACATGTTGTTGGCCTGGATTGGTAACATATCTGCTTAATACATTTACAGCAAATGAAATATCTTTGATCTGCTTGAACCCACGTGCACATAAACGAGCCTTATAGCGTACAATTTCATTATTCTCATTTTTCTTAATAGTAAAAATCCACTTTGTAGTAAGGGTTCTCTGATCAGTTCTCTTAACTGTAGTCCATGTATTATTTTCTTTATGTGCTGATAATTCTTCTTTAATAGCTTCAGACCATTCCTTTTTCTGTTGACTATTCAGTGCTTCATCATATGTTTGAGGTAATGACAATTCTACAAGATTTGCTTCAATGTTTCTGTTATGTCGTGGTCTTAAATTAATATTCCGTACCACTGAATCATCCAATTCTCGAGACGGTTCATATGTTGGGTCATCACTATTACAACTCAACAAGCTGTCTTCATTCTCTGTTGATGAATTTTCATTTAAAGCACTATCTACATCTCTGTCTTGGTCATTACTCTGGTTCATCAGCATTTCTTCATCAATAATACTTATTTGTGCAATATTTTTCCTTGTGGTTGGAACTTGATGTTCATCGAATATGACATTTCTTGATATCTTTATTTTTCTTGTATTTGTATCATACATCCTGTAGTTGGTATTATCATAGCCAACTAGTATCATCATTTCACTTTTTTTTTCTAATTTTTTTCTTAGTTGGTCTGGAACATACACATAACCAACACTGCCAAACACCTTTACATGACTTAACTGGGGTTTGATGCCATTCCATAGTTCAAAAGGTGTTGTATTAGGAGTTTGGGTAGACGAAGTTCTATTTAATATATATACTGCACAATTTACCGCTTCTGCCCATAGAACCAATGGTACATCTCGTGCATACAACATAGAACGTGCACTCTCCATTATCGTCCTATTTTCCCTTTCTACACGTCCATTCTGCTCTGGCGTATATGGTGCATTGCGCTCCTGAACTATTCCTTCTTTGTCCAGATATTCCTGGAAAGCTTTATTCACATACTCAGTTCCATTATCAGTATGTATTATTCTGACACTGTGCATAAATTTATTTTTTATTATTGCATTGTATTTCTTAAATACTTCCATGACATCACTTTTATTTTTAATGAAATATACATGCCTGTAACTCGTAGCAGCATCTTTGAATAATACAAAGTATCTCATACCCTGAATTGATGAGAAACTCATTGGACCACATACATCACTGTATACAAGGTTACCTGGCTGTAATTCTCCTCTCTCGGATTTGTGAAATGGAAACTTGCATTGCTTTCCATATGCACATGCCTCACAAACAAAACTATTTTGTTCATTGTCATTCAATTTTAAACCTTCAACAACATTGTTTGCACTCATGCTTTTAATTTGTTTCAAATTAATGTGTCCCAATCTCTCATGCCACATTTTAATGTCACTGTGATTGTTTTGTACCAAGTTACAGGTATCTGGAATCACTGTTTTTATGTTCAACTGGTACAAATTATTTTCTGTGATATTAGCACTCATCACAAGTTCATTTTCTTTATAAATTAAAGCACTTGTGTTTTTCTTGACAATAGAATATGATTTTCGTATTATCACACCTTCTGAAAATAGGTTTCTTCTCAAGCTTGGCACATACAGCACATCATGCAATTTGCTTGTCTCCCATTGTCCATTGACATATCTCTGTATTAATACTTTGCCAACACCAGATACTTCGACTGATTGTTTATTTCCCAATGTCAATGATTTCTGGTTACATTCAAGCAGTTCAAAAAACAAATCCTTTCTAAAAGTCATATGCGCAGAGGCACCACTATCTAAAATCCAAGTATTTTCTTCAGTGTTACAAGCATTATTCTCTACATAAAATGCTAACATATTATCTGCACCTTCTTGCTGAGGTTTTCTGTACTTGAATTTCTTTGGAGCACGACATTCTTTAGAAAAATGGCCTCGCTTTCCACAATTATAGCATTCAAACCTATGTTTGAAATTTTTAGTTTGATTCATCCCACTACCACACGGCATCGGTTCATTTTGTTTTGGCTTCATCTTCCAACTTTTATTAGCAACAAGGAAAGCAGTCTCTTGTTCTTCTTCATTTGAAAAACTTGCTTCTTCATCCAACAGACGAGCAGTTAAATTTGCAATAGTCTGTTGCTTAGAGTCTAATGACATCCACGCTTGACGTAATGATCTGTACTTGGGCGGCAATGTACCCAATATTTTTGTTATGATAGCCATGTCACTAACCGTCTCACCACATTCTTTTAGTTGTTTTGCCAAGGTTTCCACTTTCGAAATATGTTGAGCTACATTATCACCCGACGCCATCTTGTACTGATAAAACTTTTCATGAATAAACATTTTGCACATGTCACTCTTTTGTTCATATATCGATTCAAGTTTCATCATGATTTCCTTGGCAGTTTCACAATTTTCTATTAATGTTATTTGTTTGAAATCCATAGACGAAGTTATAATGTACATAGCCATACCATCATTTTTCAACCATTCAACAGTATTGTGTTCTGTTTTTGGCATTCCAATATCAATTCCTTTTGCCTTTAAAGCGCATTTTATCTGGAACTTCCATTGACGAAAGTTATTTCCATCAAATTTTTCAAACTGCATTGGTCGTGTGGGATCCATTTTGAAATTATTTCAACAATGATTGAAAAATTTTTCTTTGCTGTTTTCTTTCGATATTCTTCTAATTTCTAATACCAAAGTATCCTGGGCCCATAACCTGTTAGGATTAAGATGGCCTTAGAGAAAACAATCTTCAGATATAATAATATTTTATTATTTAGTTGCACAGCAAGAACACTACAATGACATTTCATATAAAACAATTGACACAACTTGACATAACAAAAATTAAATTTTCATTCTTTTTTTAATATTTTTTTTATTCTATTTTTCATTCATAAATGTTGTTGTTTTCCTTTTTTTGGGGTTTGTTATACAGCGTTACCACGGTTCTTAAATATTGTGAATGGACTCGTTATAAGGCCCCATTTAACCTCCTCTCGGCTTTACGGGTAGTTTTGTAACATCCTGTATAAATGTGACCAACCTAATAAACACTAGAAGCTGAAGAAAAGATTTTTGCTTCCATAACATACCATTACGCCTGTGTTCCTGGAATGGTTAGGCAGAGGTGGAATTATCTACATCCACAGTTCGCCAGTATACTTAGCTTACTCCGAGCCTTTTCCCAACCATGTTGGGGTCGCCTTCCAGTCTAACCAGAGGGTCTACTCCCTATCTCCATCAACGAAGTCACGAGCCGTTTGAAAGTTCTCTGAAACTTTGGAGTCCGATAAGACAAGTTGTGTCAAATTTAATTTTTCGAACGGGTAAAAACACATCGAGAGTCGGGACAACTGTCAAATTGTGTTGTCATTCATTCTTAGTTCGGGCCCCGAACGAATCATCTATCCGTAGGTGATACGGAGTAGGAAACGCCCGTAACGAAGGTCGAAACTACGGACTTCTTGCTGAGGGAGTAGACCCCCAGATGCAGATGAAAATAAGTATTTTACACGAAGCTACTCCGCAACCTCCGCAATCCAAGATCTGGGCAATACCGTTATTCTGAGGATAGACTGGTTGTCAGGCTTTTTGGGCTTCTGACTACCACTGTTGTTCGTTTACCCGGGATCGATGGGTTTACGTGCTCTCCGAATCGTGGAGGGGTTTCGAAATATTAAGAATGGTCACCCATCCACAGACTGACCGTGGCTAGCGCAGTTTCACCTGATCTCTTGATCAGCGTAATTATAAGCCAAGAGCATGTTATACACTAAACAGTGTATCGGTTTTGAAAATATGCACCAATATGCTTAAAATCGATTTTATCTTTCTAAAAAGATATTGAACAGTGATAAGATTAAAATGCTCCAATCTTTGCACTAAACGCTACCCTAACAAGACCCACAACTCCTTAACAAGATAATAATATACTTACAAACAATTAATACAGACTACACAAGGAGCCCTGCATCTCTTTGAAATAATACACTAGATAGGCACTTGGTACTCTGTCAAACTAACTTGCGAAGTCGTGACCGCAAAGTAAGAAGGAACAATGGACCGCCATCCGATGCGATAAGGTTCCAACTTATAATAAGGAACCTTACTTTATGTAGGCGGAGAGCTCGGGTGCTGGTTTTAGATTCATGTTTTTATTTTTTGTTGTTAAAAATTAATATTTTAAAATTCATACATATAAATTTAAAAAATACAGAAAACGTTACTGCCATTTTCGCTTGTTGAATATATTATTGCAATATAATATCAATAAAAAAGAAAATATCGTCTCACCAATAAACTATTCAACTGTCATAATATTGTGTATTGAATGATAATGTAACAGTAATCGTAATCTTTTAGAAATCACGAAATAAAGAAGTGAATTTCAACAATGACTAAAATAAATAAAATTATTGAATTTCCAATATATTTTCTACAAAATGCATAAATTTGCAACTAAAATCAATCAAGACCCGAAAAATATTTAAATCATAAATAAGAAATTGCGTAAAACCTTCTCATTTTATTTTTATTGAACATAAATAATAAAATACACACCTTTTTATGGCAATAAAAACATTATTGTAACTAACAGTTTCCTGATAAAATTTGATCGACATACACAAAAACAAGTTTAAATCAAATTTTACAGGATGCGTTGTGAATTTGATTTATTTACTGTGTGTCATTATTTTATAATTTATTAATGACATGTGATAAAGAAAATTTCAAGTTCCGTTTACTTTCTTAGGATTTTTAGGTGAGATTTCCATTTTTTTTAATTTTTTTTACCTCTTTGGTGTCACACTGCAGGGCAAAGGCCTCGTATCTTCATATATCAGCAGTTCGACATAAATTAAATCAAACATTTAAAATGTATATTGACAATATCATTATTATAATATACATATGAATTATCGATAACTATCCACTAGAAATAAGTATGCATGTATCATAACAAGAGCAATCTTCAGTTTCTCCCTTCCCATATGAAATAAGATGTGAGATAATAAAATAAATATTTTTTATTATGCTTCCAGGAATGTAAACTTTAACAAAGATACCGTCGGTATTCAAATTATCCGGCAGTTTTCATATTACTACTGGATACTATCAATACCTAGTAGTAATCACTTATATCAAATCAAGTAATCTTGGTAGATACCACCCACCCTATCTCTTGGTCTAGGCGTAAGCCGTACTTTTGTAATAAATAACAGTGAATGCTGCGTAGCCGTCATTTTCCTAGTAACAACACTACTTCACACTTGTATAAGATTTTGAGTAGTTTTCATTCAATCAATCGTTATTTAATATTGTACTACATTGCATTTCGATCGAGATTTTTTATTATTTCTTTTTTTTATTTTGTGTGTTTAGTGAAGTGATGTGATAAAAACTATAATTATTATTTGCTGAGAGATATTATATTCTTTTCTTGGTAAGTTTTCTTTATAATATAATATTTATTGAAAAAATAATGTAAAATGTTGTTGTTTTAATAAAAAATATTTCAAAAATTAAGCGATCGGTATGTCTCTTTAAAACTCCTTTTAAAAGACCTGATGGCTGGGGACGAAAATGATTATAAAGATGCCAACAAAATAACATTTTCATGGCTTAGAAAAATTAAGAATAGCACAATTAAATCATTCTTATCCAACATAAAAATACCTACTCAAATAAGTGTTTGTTTTGAGATGAAACAACCCTATTAAATTGGGCACCGAGCAAATTAAATCATGAAGAATCGAGCTTATTGCTAATAACCAAACAAAAATCACTACTCTCTGTTGCTGAAAATTTTCCAGATGAAAAATATAATAACAATTTTCCCGACTTAGAAATCGAATCCAGTATCTCATAGTATAACGCTATGACCATAGTATGTATACTGTATTAATATTTTAGACTAAATATGACGACGTCTATGATCTAGTGGTTCGAGTGACGGACACAAATATTTGTGTATGTTTGGGTGTTTTTTATGTATTTAAAAGTATATATATATAAGTGTATAAGTGAAAAAGTATATAAGTGTTATATTCATAGTATAAGCTCTGCTTAGTGTAGATAGATAGATACTAGACTGTGCAGTGTAGTGTCCTAAAAAAATATCATATTATTATTTAAATAAATATTTTTGAAACAATTTCACACAGCACCGTCTAGTTCCAAACTAAGCAGAGCTTGTACTATGGATACTAGACAATGGATATAATACATAATATACTTACTTTTTTTATAAATATATACATATAATACATAAGAAACACCCAGACAACCACAAATACTATATAATTATGTTCACCACAGAAATATTAATAGCATGTCCCTAACTCCTGGACTAGGTCTGAGCCACGCTCCAGTAATAAATATCACGGACGCAGCGCGGCGTCATTTCCCTGCAAACCCGACCGCTTTGCACTTGTACTTACAATATAACATAGCCACCCTGTATAACATAAAACATAGTTTTTATTCTTTATTATAGTTCAAGGAGTGTGTTTCATTTATCATCCTATTGGCGTCTCCATACTTTTTATGTAGTTTTCATTTATATAATTTTATTTTTCAATTAATGCTGAATAGAATTTCTGTAAATCATTACATAGCCAATGTAAAATAGAACCGCCACCAACCACCTCGGTCACCTCATCTCGCCATTACCGTTGCGCTGAGTGTCGTGGGTTCAATTCCCACTAGAGACAATTATTTGTATTTTTTTATACTACAAACAAACATACGGCCCACCTGATGATAAGCGTACCGTAGCCTATAGACGCTTGTAACATCTATATGACTTGCGTTTTGCCGACCCTGTAAAACGAAAGAGGAATAGTTGTGTTGACAGTTAAGGATCAAAGTCCCCCCACTGCCAACACAACTTACTCATTAATTTAACTTCGATTTTCTGGAAGGCGGAGGTTTCGTGTAAAATACAGACTTTCAGCCGTGCCTGGTTAGATTGGAAGCCGACTCAAACATAGTTGGGAAAAGGTTCGGAGGATGTAAGTCCTAACAACAAAAACAGTACTGAAATATCAAAGTGCGGAGCATCGGAAGTTGCTCTGTGGATAAAGCCAAGCATGCCTGTGTTTGCCGCTACTTATTGAACTTCGTCTTAAAGTTAGGCGGCTCAAATAGCACGATGGGTAAACAATCCCGATCCGCGCGATTTCTACCGAAAGTCTTTTCATAAATTTAAAGTTAAAAAAACCCGACTGAAAAGAAAAAAACAAGATGTCAGGAACACAGTGACATTAACAGTCAGGACGCAATATGGCGTCTGGTTGCCGCCATATTGAATTTTGATTACTGTCATGTCTTTAATGACACACATGATTATTACAAATCGATTGACGTAAGAATCATCTAAATCGTCCCACGCGTTTGGTCTCTAGAGTGCCACAAGGAACAAACATACATAACTACATACCTAGGCTGATAAACACATTATCCTCCTTTGCAACGCGCAGTCGGGTAAACATGAACATCCCCACTAATAATATAAATGCGAATGTAACTCTGTATGTCTATTACGCTTTGATGCCTAAACCACTGAGCCAATTTTGATGAAATTTGGTAGAGAGATGGATTAGATCTTGGAGAAGGACATAGGCTATCTTCTCAAAAAGCCTTTTGGAATGCGAGCGAAACCACGGGAAATAGCTAGTATTCAATAAATACACACACTATCAAAAACTCCAGTAAGTAGATAATCCTTTTAGTTCGCAGATCGCGTTATAAAAAACAGACGGTGATATTGTGCCGCAAGGTTAATTGCATTTTTTTTTATTGAACTATAAGGAATGACTGGACTTCCTGATGGTAAGCGACCACCAAAGATAGACATTAAGGAAATTAGCAACACCAGTGGTATCACTCGAGCGTTGTCATCTTGAGACCCCAGTTTTTAAGTCCTATTTACCCAGTAATTTAACTGGCCTTTTTAAACCACTAAGGTGGCAAACAAGCATACGGCCCACCTGATGGTAAGCGGCTACCGTAGCCTAGGGTATCACTTGCGGGTTGCCGACTCTTTAAAACGAATAAGGAATAGTTAGGTTGGCAGTATAAGGGTCAAAATCCTCCCACTGCCAACACAACGTTTCCTCGTGAAGCACTGGCAACCTTGCTCACCGTAAAGAACACAATATAGCTCAAAGCAGTGTTATTTCACTTCGATTTTCTGCAAAGTAGAGATACTTCCCCAGTTGGGCAGCTCCAATTTGAGTGGAATTACTCCCACTATGCCCTAGCTCTCTTTAAATACCATAATGTAATCCTTCAAATCAAAACAGAAATGGTTGCTTAACGGCAGAATATTTTGGCAATGCGATACAGCCCAGACGAATTCAACAGTAGAGTCCTCAGGTCTACCTCAAATTATCTACCTCCAAGCTTTTGCCCATCTATGATGCTACTACCATCAGACCTCAACAGATCCAATTTCTGCAATACCGATAAATATCCTGGGGAAAGACTGAGTGTCAGGCTATTTGAGCTTCTGGCACCACTAATGACTGTCATAGATGTTCTATTGACAACTGGAACCGACAGCTTTATGTGGTCTCCGAAGGAAGGAAATCGAGTGTTAAAAATGGTCATTCATCCCCAGACTGACCGCGACTAGCACAGCTTAACCCGGCAGATCGATTTATCAGAGTACCTAGTTATTACTTAGCGAGCCCCTCAGAGTTCTATGCATTAAAAAATCACCATTTAAGTAAACAAAAAGAATCGTTAATTATGATTTAGTCAAAAACAAATCCTTTCAATAATTACTTTGTCCCAATCAATCTTAAAACAATGTGTCACACATTAATTTGATTCATTGTAGCGTGGGAGACCGCGTGTCACAAATATCCGCCATATTGTCGTTGTCATGGCAACCGATTGTTCCCGCGCTCCGTGCGAACGTCCGCCATTTGCATTTGGCGTGGCTTTTGTTAGGATTTTTGATGAATGAAAGAAAATGTAGGTACAGTTTTTATTTACATACGATGATAGATTAATTTGTTATTGTTTTTTTTTTTGCATAAAATATAATATACTAAAAAATCTTCCATTCACTCGCAATTTTTGATGCAATGTTGCATCAAAATTGCGAGTGAATTTAGTAGTCGATCCGTTACCTAAGAAATGTCATCCATTTAGAGTCCGAAATAACCCTCCCCGAACGAAGAATATCATTGAAGATATCGAGCAATGACAGTACATGTATATAATTAGATACCTAAATAAAAAAGGAAATGTTTGTTCGTTCTTGAGAACAACTGGACCGATTTGGCAATTTCATTTTCAATATGATCGTAGAATAAGGTTTTTATGTAAATGAATGTGCTTTGTTGTATGGTATTTTTGTTGATTTCTTAAAATTTACCTTATTAGCTTAGTGGTAAGTCCGATTACTACCCCTGAGGTCCTGGGTTCGGTTTCCAGATCGGGCAATGTGTTATTGTATTTTTTATAAAATATTCAATAGCAGCTCAGTTTGGATTTGTGCCCCGTTCATGGCAATAGGTTTATCCCCTGTTACATAAAACCGACATCTAAACATAAAATAAAAGTTATTTATAATATATTTTTACCCGTGCAAAGCCGAGGCGGGCCTCTAGTATACTATGAGATCGTTATCACATCACGCAAGTTACGCGTGAGAATAAGGTAACTGTTACATCAATACGATGAGCTAACAAACTTACTATTTAGTGGAAATGCTGTATGCAATATATATCTATCCCCATTCACACGTCTCCAGTGATTAGTAGTGTCTTTTTGCTTGGCAATGTACCCAAAATAATTATGTTCACATCACCTCTCACCTTGTGCGACTACACATCGTCAAACATAGCTTGACACCGATGACAGACGTCAAGAAAACGTCAAATTCATAGATTGAGACCCCGTTCTTAATTTAAACATTTAAAAAAATCTAATGAGGAAAATAGTGACAGTTGTGGACTACACAATCACATATTATTTAATATTAAGACCTTAGAGTAAGAAAATGGTGTAACTGTTAATTTTTCCTGAATAAAATAAAATAAAGGCTGGAACAATTTTTTCTAATAATGGGTCCCGACTGTTGTCTCTGTTTCGCATTAGAATTTGTTATTTGTTTTATGTGTGTATCGATCATGAAACTATTTCAAAAGTGTAAGTAGTTATTCAATACTAGCGGTCCATCCCTGCTTCGCACTGTTGGACATTGTTACATTAGTTTATATGTACATACCCTATTTGAATGGTATTCAAAGGTTTAATTCCAAAAAAAATTAGGTATGTGTTAGTATACAATAAACTTATTTACACTACTTACTAACAAACTAAAATTTAAAAACAAAACTACGGAGTAAACTAAACTAAAACTAGACTAAAAAAGTGCATCAAAAAACTATTTGAATCGGATATTGTTCACTATTTCATTGGTTTTCAATTTTCTTTACGTGGAACACTATTTTTTTTTCTAAAATTAAAGCAGTTACTCCTTATAACATCAGCTATCTGCCAGTGAAAGTTCCGTTAAAATCGGTTCAGCTATTTCAGATATTAGTCGGAACAAACAGACAAATATATTTGGGAAAATGTTCGGAGAATGGAAAGTCGTATATTACAGCGCCTTAATGACTCCGATTCTACACGAACTTAAGTCGATCGCTAATTGTTTAATTAAAGTTGCAAAATGGCCACGCTTCGATTCTCACATTATTCTATTATCATTGTAGTTTTTACCTCACTCAGGCAGTGAACGGATTACGCTATGTGAGGTAAACCAATAAACCTAATAACCGTGAGAAATAAAGTAACAGTACCCTAAAGTACGTAGTTACTATCAACGTCAAAAATTCGATCTCAATTCAATTCAATTCTTTAATGCATTCCATAATGTACATAATGAAAACAGATGGTAAGGTTAAAACTAAGGATTAATTTTATTATGGACCCTGTTGAGCTCAGCACAGCTCAGTACAAGAGAGAGAGATGTACCTATGCATGTATTAATAATTTAATTTAAATTATACTTTCCTAAGTTATTTTTCACTTTTCAATATTTATTGCACTATTTGTTTCAGGAATATAATAAACCGCGTATCAAAAATACTGATTGAGCAACTAAATTACTGATTGAGCACCAAATACAGATATCGGTTAGGTTAGGTTAGAACTGTGACCACACAACGCCAGAACCAAATCTGAATGTTTTGAGTGTATATAACAATATTTTGAGGTGACTTTTATATAGATGATTTATTTGATGAGCAAATTTAGTGTGCAATTCAGTATTTTTGGTGCTAATTTCGAATATTTTGATTGAAAAAAGGGGATTTACAGTTAAAGTATTAAATACCACTCTTTTTTTTCCACCGTTTAATTTTACAATTTTACATCTACATATTTAGAAACTATTTTGATTTTGATTAAGCTTCTAGGAGTAAAGCAAAACTGAGAGACGTAACTAGATACATACTATCAAGCATCCATATATCGAGGACTAGCTTCTACCCGCGACTTCGTCCGCGTTGAAAAGTTACTTTTAATTATCATTGTAATAATCGTTATAAATTATAGCCTATATGTTATTCTGATGTATAAATAATAATACTATAAAGTTTCATCAAAATCAGTTCAGTAGTTTTAGCTTGAAAAAGTAACAAACAAACATCCAATTTTCTTTCTTTCTTTCTTTCTATCCATCATTTTGACGACGTCTGTGGTCTAGTGGTTCGATTCCCACAGGACACAAATATTTGTGTGGTTAAAACATAAGTGTTTGTGTTTGTCTGAGTGTTTCTTATTTATTATATGTATGTATTTACAAAAAAAAGCTAACTAAACTAGCTGCCCTCGCAAATGTTGTTTTGCCATAAAAAAAAAATTTAGGGGTATGAAAAACAGATGTTGGCCTATTCTCAGACCTCCCCGATAAGCACAAAAAAATTCATCAAAATCGGTCAAGCCGTTTCGGAGGAGTATGGCAACGAAAACTGTGACACGAGAATTTTATATATTAGATACATTTCTGTGGTCTAGTAGTTCGATTGTCGGACTGCTCACGAGTTAAAAAGAACGGGCTACTAGTAGCACTTCTAGTAGGAGTTCGACATACCCTGCCACCTCCCCAGGTGGTAGTTTCTCCATGAGGATTCGCCGTATTAAAAAAAAAGAAATTCGATTCCCAAAAATTGGATTGCGGAGGTCTGATGGCAGTCGCTTCGTGTAAAATACTGATATTCAGCCGCATCTGGTTATACTGGAAGCCAACCCCAATATAGTTTGGAAAAAGGCTCGGAGAAAGAGATATTTGTATTTCACTAATGGCAAAACAAAGCGCACCACATGTTTTTTATCTACAATAAGATATAAATACATAAGTTTATGAAATAAATTATTCTATTCTAGTAGTATATAGTGCGGGGTCTATCTTTTCTAAAAACATAATTAATCTCAATTTCTCTTTTGCAGATAACTACGTAAGAGATCATGTTCTTCCTCCTTCTCCTGCTTCTCCCAGGAGTGAGGAGCCAGGTACCTACTGCTTCCAGCCTCTTGGGACCGGGGAATTACCAGCGACTTCCATTCAACACCGTTCAGTTCGTGCAACCTAAGCCTACCAAGTAAGTATTGATCCATGCGAAAGGTATCATCATACTGCAGCCTTTATGCCAACTTCTTGGTGTCAGCGTCTCTTTACCTGAATGCGCCATGCAGAGGAGGGTAGTTGTGTTTATCAGCTTATGTATGTATGTAAGTGTGTATGTTTGTTCCTGGTTAGTCGATTTTGATAATTCTTACGTCAATCGAATTCTTTTAATCTTGCGAGTATCAATGAAGACATGACAGTAATCAAAATTCAATATGGCGACAACCAGACTCCTTAGTTGAAAAAGTGATTTAAAAATAAATTTATAGGTATCTTTACAAACACAATTTCATATTTATATAAATATATGTGTCTTTGCAAAGATTGCCAAGAATGTCAATGAAGTAGACGTTATTTATTTGAGTTGAAATAAAGAATCTTTGAATTATTATTGTTAAGAATTCTTACTGAGTATTTATCTGAATAAAGCCTAATTCCAATAAAAAGAAAAAAAAAATAACGAATTATGTTAAATTCAAATTCAAATTATTTTTATTCATATAAATGTGGTTACATAGACCTTATACTTATAGGGTTTTGCTCAGCACATTTGTCATATAATTTTTATGACATACAATTTTTTAAATACATGAAGACAGACAGACTTATATTTTATATTTTAAATATTCCTCAGTCGAGTAAAAACAGCGTTCACATAACCACCTGAAAAGTTGTTTTTTAAATTTATTTATAAGGCAGATTATCTTTGGTAGTAGGGTATCTTTGTATAGATATTTGAAAATAATAATAATATATATAATTTCTCTCATAAAGGCATGAAAACATAGTTACATAATATCATAGTTACATAAAATCATCTCCCTTAAATGCATAAAGTTGTAAAACTGCAACATACCATTCAAACGACCATAAAATTATTAGTACGAGTTCATTGCATGCTGTTGCAGGATTATCACTATCATGGTTATATATTTAATATATTTATTTAATAGCTATGAAAAAATATTTACGATTTTTTTTATTATTTTTCCCTGAATCAGCATATTCATGGCTCCAAAATATTTTTTTCTCGGTCTAAAAATAAAATCATGCATTTAATGGTTAAGTTTCTTATTTCGCATGACCATTTAGGATCTAAGCATATCTTAAAATGCTACTCGTATCTTAACTAAAAATGAGAGAATGATTCGAGCGGATATATTATAGTAACTTAACCGTGTGATACCTTAACATACTACAATATTTTATATCCAGCCCTCTTAACATAAAATATTATTGAATCTTCACCGTCTGTGACGCCCTTTACGCAATTCTTTTGACGTCATCATAGAAAAAAATGAGATTTGTATAAATATCTCAAATACATAACATTAATGTTATAGTTATAAAGCATCTCTTGTAGAAATATTATGATTAAATTATCTACTTAAAACATTATGAAAATCAATGGAATAGGTTGAAATATATTATATTTTTTAACATAACATAAACAACATACCCCGTATTGTATTCCCCGAGGGGTTAGGCAGAGGTGTAATAATGTACAGACGCCAGCAAGTCAACCTATCGAAAACTGTCAAATTTTCCCAATTGAATATGAACCTTACTATTTTGTATTAAAGTTGAAAATCAATCAAAGAAATTTGACATATTGTGGTAGCTTGATGTGCTGTACACCCACATTTCGCCGGTATGTTCAGGTCCTATGTGACAGAGGCGAGCCTATTGCCATTAACAAGGCACAATATTCCAAGTTCCGAGTTTCACAGATAATTTCATAACACTTTGACGTCTGTGATCTAGTGGTTCGCGTATGGGACTGCTTTCACGAGGTCGTGGGTTCGATTCCCACAGGACACAAATATTTATGTGATGAACATAAGTGTTTGTGTGTGTCTTGGTATTTCTTATGTATTATAAGTATGTATTCACAAAAAAAGTATACTTATTAGTATTATATCATAGTACAAGCTCTGCTTAGTTTGGGACTAGATGGTGCTGTGTAAAATCGTTCAAGAATATTTATTTTAATTATTATTATATTTTCACTTTGCTGGACCTGGGTATCGAACCTAGGACCTCAAGCGTAGCAGTCGCTACTAGGCTAATGAAGCAGATACACACTAAACATTTTTTTTAAGTCTATATATTAATACACGAACGAAACAGTCATTAGGTTCAATTTTTCATTCCTTATTACGTACCAATGCAACCGAGATGTTATACAACATGAAAATAATGGCATACTAATGTGAAATCAATACTGCAGCTATCTGCTTTAACCGATGGTTTTAACTGTTCGATTTAAACTTAGCGAGTTAACGCTAATGACCTTATGTCATTCTCCTCCGCACCTTTTCCCAACTGAGTTAAAATGAAATGATATTTATTTTGCTGTAAAAGACACTTTTACAAGTCAATGTTTTTAATTTTAATGCTAGATGGCACTGGCATTTCCTAACTGACGACCTCTGAGAAGAAACACCGAAACAAACTCAGAGAATCATGGTCTCATTTAAAGTCCAGACATAATAATATCAAATATGTGTCACGATATAGGGAAATGTCTGAAATAGCCTTTTGAAAAAAGAGCCACAGCGGTTTTGAGTAGACCAGTCCCAGCCAATGGCACGCATGCATCAGTCATTGTGTAGCTCGACCATATTAGAGGGAGCTCAACAACCCGTTGTACGATGATACCAAATCGACGTGACATTTGCGTACCTATGCCTCATAAAAAAAATCTCAATGACACCAGACTGTTAAAAACTGTGCATGTTTGTATTTTTTTATACCGCTAAGGTGGTAAACAAGCATACGGTCCACCTGATGGTAAGCGGATACCGTAGCCTATAGACACTTCTAACACCTAATGACACTTGTAGGGGTATCACTTGCGCGTTTCCGATCCTATAAAACGAAAGAGGAATAGTTGGAGTGGCAGTACAAGGGTCCAAGTTCAAGGTCCAAGTTTATATAGCTTTATTTTTTAAAACAGTAAAAGTGTTCTTCTAACGAATAGGTATTTGTGTTCTGTGGGAATCGAATATACTACCGTGGTCAGCAGTCCGACCCCAACCAATAGACCACAGACGTCAAATCTGTCTTGCTTTTCATCTTAGCTTTCATCTTTTAAAAGGTCCAGTTGAAAACCAGCGCCAGGCAGCTCACCAGCGATCTGGCATTTAGCTGAACTAGAGCCTATTTGACGCAGTCGTGGGACACACAAATTTTTATCCTTTAATTTATTTGTTTTTTTAATACTACTACTGTGTGCATTGTCCATGACTGTATCAATAAATATTTTTCTTTTTTTTAATTTATCGCAGACACTGTTATCAAGGTACAACAATCTCGGCAGCCCTTCACCAGTGAATCTTGGAACAATAGCGTCTTAAGTTTTTCTGATTTCGTGGGAACTGTGCGCAACTGTTAGAAACACTAGCTGTAATATAGTAATAGTCCTCGCCACAACATGGGACCTAAACATACCGACAGACTGTGAGGGTATGAATGTAGACGAAGTGAGAGAAGTACAACTACAATCGTAGCAAGTTTCGTGCTTTAGTTTTTGCCTACCCCCATGGGAAAAAGGCGCGAGTGTATGTATGTATGGAGTATATTTGAGAATAGTAAGTTAAAGTTTTAAGAGAGGTGGGGCATAGTGGAAGTAATTCCACTCAAATTGGATCTGCCCGACTGGGAAATATACCTCCGCCTAGCAGAAAATCGAAATGAAATAACACTGCTTTGAACTGTGTTGTGTTCCGTATACTGAGCAAGGTTGCCAGTGCTCCACGAGGAAACGTTGTGTTGGTAGTGGGACTTTGAACCTTATACTACCCACCCAACTATTCCTCTTTCGTTTTTGGTCGGTAACGCGCAAGTGATACCCTTGGCGTTACAAGCCTCTATAAGCTACGGTAACTGCTTACCATCAAGTGGGCCCTATGCTTGTTTGCCACCTTAGTGGTATATAAAAAAAAGTAAACACAAAATAAAATAAAGGAAGCAGTCACGCTTATTGTGCCTATCATGAGGGGGATTTCGCCCTAATCGCCACGCTGGCTAGGCGGGTTGGCGATCGCAGTAGGTTGGTGGTGAGTCGGAATAGCGGCACTGCTGCCCACCGCTACCATGTATTTTCCCTTAGTCGCCTCTTACGACACCCACGAGAAGAGAGGGGGTGGATCAATTCTAAGCCGGATGTATCCACGTAGCAGTGGACGTCCGTGCCTGATAGATAGATAGTCACGCTTACAACCACTATAATTTATAATTAACTAAAGAAATAACATTCTATTGCAGAAAAGGACCAATATTATTCCCGAACGATGCCCCCCCACCGCCACCACCACCGCTCATTGTAACCTCGCGACCACTCAGCGAATCCATCGCCAGATCCGAGCTGAATCCTAACAACAGCCTGGCAGCCCAGTCCCAACGCTACCAGGTCACCTTCAAACCAGAATTCCTGGCCCGGAGCAAGAACTACAGGCCTTTTTCCTACGCCCTGGCTACAGCAACTCCCGTCTACAACTTTGGGCAACAGTCATTTGCTAATGATCTATATCCAGTGAAGAATCAGAAGGATAATTATTATAATGATTATGAGGTAAGGAATACTATTATAAAATTTATCCACAGGATTATAACAACTAGTGTATACATATTAATTATTCTAGATAACAGAAAGGTTCACTAATAAGGAATTATTTACTTATGAAGTATTATTGTTAACATACTTTTCATCAAATATGAGACATGCAAGTAATTATGACTCGCTTAAAAGGTGAAGGAAAACATCGTGAGGAAACCTGCATTCCTTAGAGATTGTTCTCAACGGTTTGTGAAGTCTGCCAACCTGCACTAGGCCAGCGTGGTGGACTATAGCCTAATCCCTGGTAATATGTGAGGAGACCCGTACCTAGCAGTCGGACAGATAATGGGTTGCTCCTTTGCGATACTGTGGTTGTAGATTAGCATATCTCTGCCTTCCCCTTCAGAGAATACAGGCGTGATGGTATGTAGGGGAGAGTCGGCTATATTATACCGTTGGTTTAATCGTACCACTGCAGTATTTTCTACCAAATGACTTTATTTTTTTCAAATGACAACACTTTTTGGACACCCGCGCCACTCATTGAACGCAAGCCATTGGCCATTTAAAATTATTTTAAATATCTATATTTTATTTTATTTAGTGCTTGCTAACCCTTAAGGGGGACAATATAGCTAACCCTCCAATATAAATGTACTATTGTCCGAATCTAAGTTCTCCAGATATTTCCATTCAATAATTTGTGAGAACAGCCAGTATAAGGCCGACTCATATTTGTGCCCGTTCCATTCTTGCGGTGACTTGCCATCTTTTCTTAGATCTATGTTGCGGCGTGTGGGGCTATAGAAAACGCGGGTATTATTTTTCTTTTCTTTTTTAAAAAACGTTACCCCACACTAGGGTGTCGTTTTGTATCGTAGGTGCGTATACAAACACAAATTTTAACATACAAAAACACCCAGACCCGGGACAACTACACGTAGATCATACAAATATTTGTTCCGTGTGGCGATCGAACCCACAACCCGTGGCGAAGAAGCCGTTCACTCAGCTGCTACGCCAAACGTGTCATCAAATGAATATAGTAAATTGAGGCTTCCAAATAGTAGCCCCGAGGGTGAAGTGTACCGGTGTACCCCGTTAGATTGCTAGTATGTTTATAGGTCCTATGTAATAGGGGGCGAGCCTATTGCTGTCCTTACTTTCCTACTTAATAGTATAAATGCGAAAGCAACTTTGTCTGTCTGTCTTCAAGGACAGGCTTTCGCCTTAAAAAACCGAAACCGCGACCAACAGTTAGTAATAATATAATTAGGACATTACACAGCACCATCTAGCCCCAAACCACAATATCAGCATATCAAATACTAAAAGTAATTATGTTACAATTATCAGAAACGTCTGATGGAATCAATTCATGGAAGAAGGGACGGTGTCAACAGAGAACGAACGTTATGGGAACAACCAATACAACGCCGAAAGATCGACCAGGTTTTATACAATAACTTGTCTGCTCTGTGACTTCCCTCTTCTCATATCTCTTAGATGACAAACAAGAACCGTTTTCAAACACAAACACCCTGACCCGGAACAACTATATGTAGTTCTTACAAATATTTGCTCCGTGCGGAGATCGAACCCGCGACCAGTTGTGTGAACCAGTGAAGCCGATCGCTCAGCCGCTACAACAAACGTGCCGTCTTTTCTCTCTCTCTATTCTCCAGACTACTGAAACACTGAAACAGGGTGCCCGCAGGCCAGACGGAGTGAAGACTTGCGGAACGAACCTGGCAGTGACTGGAGGCTTTTTGGCGTTCACTAGGACAGGCCTATGTCCAGCAGTGAAAAAATTTATGATGATTACCATGATAAACGCCCGAATTAAAATGACATCGTTATAATTAATTTTATCTCTTAGCTTATAATAACGTTATCTTTGCAATAGAAACCTCCAAGACGGAATGCAAGGAAAACAATATTTGATGACGATGTGAATAGTATGGAAATTAAAGTTAACCATAGATCCTTATACAGCAGAGAAGTCAATGATGATGTCGATGATGATGTTGATAATAAGGATTTTGATGTAGTTGTAAGTTGATCATGTATACTTTGTTATACCTAAACGAGACACGCCCGATAAAAACCGGTAACTAGCCTAAGGACGTTACCAGCACTAGAGCTGTGTTATTATTTCAATTAATTACCCAGTAATTTCCCTGGCTCTTACTGTCATCAATGGAAAATACTGCGTCTTAGTGGCAGAATATCTGGCAATACTATGATTCATAACGATAAATAGGTTTGAATCAAATTCATATTAAGCTTTATGAAGCTCAAGATCCAATGTTCGTATCAGCAGGTCTTTATTGATTCCTATGACAAATGATTAAATGATATTTATTTCTGTAAATAGATCTTTTAAAGACACTTTTACAAGTCAATATTTAACCATTTTTTTTTAAGCTAGATGGCTCCGGCATTTCCTAACTGACGACCTCTGAGAAGAAACGCCGAAACAAACTCAGAGAATCATAGTCTCTTTTAAAGTCCAGACATAATAATAAATATGTGGCTTACAATGTAGGGCAAAGTCTGAAATGGCCTTTGTAAGACACAAAATACTATATATAGTCTAATTATCTGGAAGTTCAGGGATCAGCTTCTTAAGTACCATGAACTAAGTTGTAAACCTGGTACTAACTAGTCAAACATTTTCATTGTCATAATGGTAAGGAAAATTATTGTAAGTATTTTTGATCGTATCTACTTATATGAGAGGTCTTTGTCCGCAATTCCAGTAGAGATATTAATGCTAGAGTAATCATCTGAAAAATCATAATTTCACTTAGAATTTATTATTTATTTTTAATGATAAAAAATACCAGACCTAGGTCCAACATAATAAATTCATTTTTTTAATAACCAGTTTCGAAGATCAAGCAACGGAGACAGTAAACAAAGAATACCTATTCATAGATCAAAATACCAAAACTATTATAACGATAGAAAAAAATATAGAAGGCTATACGTAAGTGGAGAGAACGACAAAAAACCTAAAACAAGACCTATATACAATCTAAATAACTTAAACGCCAATGATGATGTTCGTCAACAAATTCCCGGCACAGAGCACGTGCAAGAGGATTACGAAAAATTTCGTAAGATGAGACCTCTGCACAGTCTAGAAAACTTAAGCGAGAATGAAGACACTATTCTTAAACAGAGAACTTTGCAAAATCTAAATGAGGATACTAGTAAAATTCAGAGAAGACCTTTGCGCGAAATAAAACACGCAAGCGAAGAAAATATAAAAAAGATCCATAGAAAAAGAACTTCTCATCGTCTTGGTGAGCAAAGCGATGGAAAAGAAATAATACTCAAGAGGAAGCCACTGCACAGTCTAGAATATGTAAGCGATAATAATGGGAGAGTTGCATATGAACATTCGCATAGCGCAGAGTACAATACTAAAAATCATGGTCAAGATAAAATACCACCTAGAAAAAAGCACCAAAGTAACATTCACCACAGAAGGCCTACCCATAGTGCTGACAGTGAAGAAATCGTACAAAAGAGACCTGTGTACAGCCCAGATAGCCACAGTCATTCTGAGGACAGTGAAGAAACGAATCAGGTTTTTGAATTAAGTTATTGGTTTTTTATCAAATTCACTGTGTCATAGTTACTTTTCATTAATGGTTAATAAACATCTTTATAGATATAAATTTTAGCGAAAGACAATTTCGATTTCAGGCAGAATTCAAACCTGCGTTCTTCCGTTACCTCTAAGAAGTAGAATGTGGAAGAGAAATTTCGATCGAATTTCTCCGGTGTACTTAACCAGAAGGACGCAGGTCCACATCCTGCTTAAGATCGATGGTTCTTTTGTTAAAATTTATATCTTTATCATTCTTCATTCTCTTTTAAACAATGAACTGTCTCGTTTCTTCAACTCCTAAACAAAACAAATCTTATACCTTCCAGTTTTTCTTACAGAGTTTATTGTCCATCCTTTAAAACTTATTATAAACTCTAGGTATATCAGTTATTAATGGGATTGGTAATACAGAGGCTGGCACATCAAGCTACCCTAATCTGTCAAATTTCTTTGATAGATTTTTAATACAAAGTACTAAGGTTAATTTTCAATTGCGAAAGTTTGACAGTTTTGGATAGCTTGACCTGCTAGTGTCTGTACTATCTAAAATATTCTTACGGAAAATACATATAATAATATATATTAGGTAATACGTTTGTAATTAAACTAGACGCATTTAATCATTATTTTAGCTCTTACTCGCGTCTTGCTTTCACATTATCATCATCATCATTATAATCACCATCAACATCTGCATCAATAATCATCAACATCGTTTATATCTATCGTATAACCTTGGTTATAATGTATAGTTGATGATGGAGGGTGATTCCGACTGAGGTGAAGTTTTGCATACCTACAAGTTTAGTTGCATGGTTAGCTAATTGACGTCATTCTAAATCGAATGTGGCGGTCTCCCAAAGATGGCGGACTCCCAAAGATGGTGGCCTAGTTATTTTTATGCCCATACATGTTTTACGGGTTTAAAAGGGCTAGCTGAGAAGAATACGAATAATAAAATGACATCACACTACACAAATTAGAAGCGTTTTTTTTTTAACTATATTATATTTTATTGCTTTTTGCATTTTCATGGATTATGCAAAAAAAGATTTAGAAGATTCAAAGTTAATTTAGTGAAGGGTAATTCGACTGCGGGCAATATTCGAACCTGCGTCTTCTGAATATGAAGGCAAATTTCGGCCTGGCGGATGGGACTTGCGGTGGCTTAGTGGTCATAGCGTCTGGTGTATTAAACCAGAATCGTGCCCGCAGTCGAATTTTCCATTCGCTAAAATAACTACCTATAATATATTTTGTTAGGAACAAAAATCTATTGAACTAAACGCTCGTTTCGTAGCCCAACATCGTAGAAATGAATCCGTGATATTATTTTTTCCATTCAACGCCATACGGCCGGTGATTGATTATGGCCGCCTTTGTGTCCGTGGACAAGAACAGGTGTGTTTGTTTATCCCGGGATAACTCTAAACGTTTCGCAGCCTGTGGTTATTGGTGATTAATTTGTGTTGGGGTTTTTGGTGCTTAGTAGGGTTCATACGTAATACCATAAAGTATTTAATTCTAAACTCCTTAGACAAAATAAGCGGACTTCATTAAGCATTTTGGGGTTAATCTACAATTTTTTTTACGATGCAGTATAACTATTTTATAGATCAATTAACATACCATCACGCCTGAATTCCTTGAAGGATTAGGCAGAACCATACTAATGTACAGACGCCAGCAGGTCAAGATATCCAAAACTGTCAAATTTTCCCAATTGAATATGAACCTTATATTGTTGTGATAAAGTTGAAAATCAATCAATGAAATTTGTCAGATTGTGGTAGCTTAATCACTTGATGAGCTGACCTCTGTACAACAGATTTCACCAGTATGTTTATGACCCATGTAATGGGATGGGGGACCATTAGGGCGAGCCTGTTACGATTAACGCACAAATCCAATAAAAACAATACCTGCTTAACTTTTAACACGACCTGGGAATCGAACACAAAAACTCGAAGCGTTACCGTTATGTTTACGACTACTCCGCAAATAAAACAGTTATAATACCTATATATAAAAGAGATTAATAATTGAGTGTTCTTGCCTACTCTATAATAGGCCTTAAGCGCGACTTGCTACGCTAGTTCCATTCCCAGGTCGAGTAAAGTCTGAGTCTATGAAATTCTCAGTCTCAACAGGGTCGCCTCCTATTACATGAGACCTAAGCATACCGTCGAATTGTGGGTGTACTACCTCTGCCTAACCCTTCGGGGAATACAGGCGTGATGGTATGTTATTGTGGTATGATGTCCAAAGCTGCTTAATAAAAAAAAACTAAAACATACTCAATACTGATTATACGTTTGTACTTTGCAGCAACGCCCAGTCCAACCACTCTACAGCTTCGCAGATCGCGACCAGGAACAGAAGATAGCGCCCAAACCAAGCCATTACAAATACCAGGTTGGTATTACGTCCATAACTATTTTTTTTATTGTTTGAAGGTGACGTACAGACCGCCAGATGGTAAGCAGTAAACACAGTAATATAAAGATTTTTTTTATACCACTAAAGTGGCAAATAAGCATACGGCCCACCTGATGGTAAACAGTTACTGTAGCCTATAGAAGCTTATAACACCAGGGGTTTCACTTAAGCATTGCCGAACCTTTAAAACGAAAGAAGAAAAGTCCCCCCACTGCCAACACAACGTTTCCTCGTGGAGCACTGGCAACCTTGCTCACCGTAAGAAATACAACACGGCTCAAAGCAGTTGTTAAGTCTCATGTGCAATAATGTCACTGGCTATTCCCTTCAAACCGGAATAAAATGATCTTAGCACATTATTGCTTAATGTTATCTATATTATTGGGCAGTGGTAGTCAGATACCCAGAAAGTCTGACAACCAGTCTATCTTCTATCGGTATTGCCCAGAAATTAGGTAGCGGAGGTCTGATGGCAGTCGCTTCGTGTAAAATACTGATATTCAGCCGCATCTGGTTAGACTGGAAGCATAGGTAAAGGTGCAAAGAATGATGATGATATATGTTACTTTAAAAAATTAAAGCTACAATATTATTTTTCAGCAACGCTTCAAGACCTTGAAACGCAAAGATAGGCAACCGGTAAACATTTCCATTAAATATAGATACTGTTTGAATATTAATCTTTTGACCGCCACGTCAATAACAAAAATCCGTGTTCTCTACGCCAAGCGACAAATTCAAGTACTTATAATAATAATAGGTTAAAAAAAAAACAAAAAGAATTGTATAGATACTTAAGTATTTTGAACTAAGAAAAAGTGGTATTTTTGACGTGCCATACCGTCGTTGGCGTCGTGAGCAAGTTTTCATTTGACGTCTATACACGTCCCTGGCGGTCAAAAGGTTAACTATTGTACAGAGGCCAGCACATCAAGCTACCACAATCTGTCAAATATATTTAACTGATTGTCAACTTTAACACAAAACAATAAGGTTCATATTCAATTGGGAAAATTTGACAGTTTTGGATAGCTTGACCTGCTGGCTTCTGTACCAGTAAAAAGAGGGTAAGAAAAAGGGAGGGAGGCCATGGCCCTGGAGTGTAACACTTGGAGCTAATAATAATAATAATTTTAATGTCTGAAATGAAATGATGAAATGAAATGATGAAATGAAATGATGAAATGAAATGAAATGATGAAATGAAATGATGAAATGAAATGATGAAATGAAATGATGAAATGAAATGATGAAATGAAATGATGAAATGAAATGATGAAATGAAATGATGAAATGAAATGATGAAATGAAATGACGAAATGAAATGATGAAATGAAATGAAATTATATTTATTTCTGTAAATGAAATGAAATGATATGAAATGGAGTTTTGATTGGTGCTCTTTTCTCTCGTCTAACGACGTCAGTGGTCTAGTGGTTCACGTGTCAGACTACTGACCACGAGGTCGTGGGTTTGATTCCCACAGAACAAAAATATTTATGTGATGAACATAAGTGTTTGTATTTGTCTGGGTGTTTCTTATGTATTATAAGTATGTATTTACAAAAAAAGTATAATATAAGTATTATATCCATTTTCTAGTACTCATAGTACAAGCTCTGCTTAGTTTGGGACTAGATGGTGCTGTGTCAAATTGACCAGGAATATTTATTTATTTATTGACAATAGACTCGCCTCCTATTCTATGGGCCATAAACATACCGGCGAGTAATGTGTGTATATAATAGTACACTCTGCTTAACCCTTTGGGGAATATATTAAAAAAAACAATTATAAACATATACACTCGCTAGCCTGTAAGAATGCCAGTGCCCAAGTTGGAATTATTTAGAAATTATTATTATTATTATTATTATATTATCTTTTTAATATTTTTGGCATTTTCCATGCTAAGATTTTAAAGTTACTTAGCGAAGGAAAAATTCGACCGCGGGCAGGTTTCGAACCTGCGTCTTCTGGTTAGGTACAATAGAATAATAATACAATAGACGCTATGACCGCTAAGCCACCGCTAGTTAAACCCGCCATGACGAATTTTGCCTTCACATTCAGAATTTACATCTTTATGGTGAAGTCAGTGACACCTATTGAAAAAAATCTTTCCCAAATGATTAGTTGTGTTGCTCTACGGACGTGGATACATAAACGTTTTTATACGACGAATGATTATCTGAAGAACAACTCCTGTATTTGTCTCAAATGTTTTCCGTAACTGCGGATAACATTCCATTTTGCAGTTCCAATTTTCGATGACGCGTGCGAGCATTTTACGCCTAAACCGCTAAACCAATTTTGATCAAACCGCGTTGACCACGGGCAAGGGCTTAGATTCATTAACAGAAAAATACAACGCGCTGTCTCCCGACTTTTTTTTCTTTTTGCTCGACTCCTATTGGTCTCAGCGTGATGTTATAGATAAATGGACTATCCAACACAAGAATAATCTGTCAAGTTGAATCAGTAGTTCCCAAGATTAGCACGTTCAAACAAATAAACAAACTCTTCAGCTTTATAATAGTATTTTATGTTTAAATGTTTTTTTTTTTGTAATGACCACACTTTTTGCACGCTCGCGCCACCCCTTGAACGCAACCCATTGGCCAAAATTATTTTCAATATCTAAGTATATATTTTATTTTTATAGTTCTGCTAACCCTTGCGAGAAACAAAATAGCCAACTTTCCAATATATGATGATATTTAGATACTTATTTAAATAAAACTTTCTTTCTTTTTTCAGAAAAATACAAATTATTACAACGCACACGACGGTGAACATGATACCAGCAAAGAATATAATCATGTAAGTCACCATTTGTAATAAATATTATCCTTTTTGTGAAATACTATAACTATAGCCTACAGGTCTCAAAAGATATAATAATTGTCTCTCTATAACGCTGGTGTGTCACGAACTCAATAAAAACTGCACTCCAAGGTTAAGCTTCTCTTATGCGGTCAGTCTTTGGATAGAAAACCATCCCTAGGGAAGAACATGTTAAGCTGTCCATCTCGGTTTTAAAATAAATAAAATAAAATTGTTAGAGTTTGTCAGAAACGGTTAATCTTGACAACCAATTTATACTTAGAATATCGATACTGTTAGTAATTGGGTTGCATCCTGATGGCAGTCACTTTGTGTAAAATACTGATATTCAGCTGCATCCAGATAGATTAAAAACTGTCCCCGAAATAGAAAAAGGCAAGTATTGTATTGAGCTGATCTATCTATATTTTTCTTTGACAGGGTGAGAACTATGCCTTTTCTTACACAGTAAAGGACCACAAAACTGGCGACGACTTCTCCCACTCACAACAGAGCACAGGATCTGCCACCAACGGAGAATACAGAGTACGACTCCCCGACGGACGCATGCAAATAGTTTCATACACAGCAGACGAAAACGGATACAAAGCTGATGTCAAATATGATGACCAACAAGAACATGATAATAGTATCGATGTTGATACCAGCAAAGAGAATCGATACCGAAATAATGATTTACCAAAATCATACAAACATAATGAAGGTGTTGCTTACCACGATCACTTTGACAGCCGGGACACATCTGATAGAGAATACTTAAGCCACGACCACAAAGGTGATATATCACCAAGCTACATAAACGAATACTCAAAACGTCCCACCGTTTACACAAACCATCAAGAATTTAACACCAAAAATGATTACGTAAATCCAAATCATTTTGTACATAAAACAGATTTTACTGATGCCACTAAAGTAACAGAGGATGATTTGAAAAGCGGTGAATTAACTGAAAACAATAATGATTACTTGGATCATTATAACGATAAAAATGTTGACAGTAATGACAATGTACTTAGAACTCAAAATGACGATTATTTCCAATTTACTGATGAATTGCCTTTATCTAAAGATATACTTGATTATTCAGCTGAATTCAGCCATGGCTATGAGCCACATAGAAGCAAATACTCTTCATTTAAACACCACAATAGTGCAAAGTCTACTGTCCGACCGTCTTATGAAGAATTGAAAGATCTTTTTGTAACAAATGCTCATGGACGTCGACAAGCTTCGTTGCCGTTGGTATCAACTGCAGCACCTCATTATGACACTACAACTGAAAATGTAGTCGTTATAAGTCCAAAAAAAACTAATTTATATACTAATATTAGAAATATAGCTGTACCTGTAACGTCTACCCCTCTGCCTTATTCGACCCCATTCGCAGCGACACCTAGCGGATACTTATTGTCAACAATCGCGAATTTGAAAAACAAAGTCAATTTAGAAAATAAACCTGTATTATCCCATGCCTATATTAACAAAATTAATAAATATTTATCTTATAAATAGTTTGTATTTAGTTTTAAGGATGTAAATAATTTATTTTTGTATATTAAACAGATAGTTGAAATTTCTTGTTTAATCTTATTTATTTTTTGAAGTAAGTAATCACATTTTTACTATACTACTAAGGTGGCAAACAAGCATACGTCCCACCAGATGGTAAGCGGTTACCGTAGCTTATAGACGCTTGTAACACCAGGCGTATCACTTGCGCGTTGCCGACCCTGTATTGAAAGAGGAATAGTTGGGTTGGCAGTGGGGTCAAAGTCCTCCCACTGCCAACACAACGTTTCCTCGTGGAGCACTGGCAACCTTGCTCACCGTAAGAAACACAACACAGCTCAAAGCAGTGTTATTTTACTTCGATTTTCTGCAAGGCGGAGGTACCTACATCCCCAGCTCAACTCCAATTTGAGAGGAAATACTCCCACTATGCCCTAAGGTCAGTTAAAGCCAGTCTATGTTTAAAGATATCTTCACAAGCAAGATGTTCTTCCGTAAAAGGGCAAGGCTTGTACAATATTAATTTTACTAATGCCCGGACATAACAACGGACTTCAGCAAACAGGGGGTGAGCAGTTAAATAGGTGCTCGTTCAACAGTCGTCAGACAACTCCAAACTTGTGCTACAATATGCCTAATAACGGAAATATTTTGCGAGGTCAAAACATACAGACGAATTGAAAGGCGAGCGAAGATTATGATTATTATTTGACGACACCTGTGATCTAGTGGTGCACGTATCGGTCTACTGATCACAAGGTCGAGGGTTCGATTCCCACAGGATACAAATATTTTTGTGACGAACACGACAGTGTTTGTGTTTGTTTGGGTGTTTCTTATGTATTATAATAAGTCTTAGTATGTATTTACAAAAAAAAGTATCCATTGTCCATTTTCTAGTACCCATAGTACAAGTTCTGCTGTTTGGGACTAGATGGTGATGTGTAAAAATCCAAGAATATTTATGTTAACCATCCTACCCGCCCGTGAGTCCCCAAAGTAAAATTACCTCAAGGCAGCGTTCAGGCTCAACTTAGATAACTGTTGAGTTAACGATGTTACAGTTATTTCGACTTATATTCCGGAGTTCAAGTTACAAAGTTATTATGTACTGTAAAGGATGGAGTTACAGGTTGAAAATAATAATGACGAACCCTTAGTTAAGTTTAAAGATACGCTTGTTTGGTATAACTTAGTAAGTACTTGTGGCATGTATTTTGGTTCTTACTACTTATTTAATCTGTGTTATTATAGGTATATAATATATAATTATACACAAAAAAAGGTAAATATCAAAGATATAACATAATACAAAGAGTTAGGCAGAGTTTTGTGTGTTTAGGTCCCATTTAATAGGGAGCGAAGCCAATAGCCGAAAGATTGGACAAGATTTCAAAAGAGGTAGGGCATGGTCGGAGTAATTCCTCTCAAATTGGAGCTGCCCGACTGGGGAAGTACCCCCGCCTTGCAGAAAATCGAAGTGTAATAACACTGTTTTGAGCTGCGTTGTGTCCCTTGCGGTGAGCAAGGTTGCCAGTGCTCCGCGAGGAAACGATGTGTTGGCAGTGGGGGGGACCTTGACCCCTAAACTACCAACCCAACTATTCCTCTTTCGTTTTATAGGCTACGGTAACCGCTTTAAATATCAGGTGGGCCGTATGTTCGTTTCCCACCTTAGTGGTATAAAAAAACCACAAATCCAAAAAGAGCTGCTACTGAGAATTTCACAATACACACTTTACCTGACCTGCTAATCGAACCTAAGGTCTCACACTCAAGAGTCGCGCTTGCGACTAATAAAACAATGAAGTAGACCGAGACTCAAATATAAATACTTTTCCTCTTCACTAGATTCACCAATACGGTTCAAAATATACCCTTCCAACTCGAAGCATTTGAACGGAACACCTCTTGAATATAAAGCAGAGCCCAGCATTCTGCTAACCCAGCAAGGAGAAAGCTTGAACATAAGAGTAGCAAGTATACGGGCTAGATAAGGCGGAGCTGCGGTCTATACGTAGTCGATTATTGACAACGATTCTCGTAGGGATGTGAACTTGGTATCGATAGAAGTTAAGCTTATCAAAGCGGCTAGGGCTCTTTCTACAAAAGGCCGATTTAGACATTGACGTAATTTGTGACATTCTCATACTTGATACTACTTTTTAGAATTTAAAAGACACCGGGATTCTCTTAGTTTCTTCTTTCTGCTAGTCTTCAAGAAGGGTGTAAAAAGATTTTTACAGGGTCACCAACGTGCAAGTGATACCTCTGGTGTTGCAAGCGTCTATAGGCTACGGTAACCGCTTACCATCAGGTGGGCCGTATGCTTGTTTGCCACCTTAGTAATATATTTAAAAAAAAGTTTGCTTCAGGGTTTCTTCTCAGAGGTCCTCAGCTATGAAATGGCTGCGCCATCTAGTGTTATCAAAATATTACATGAAGCAACTGACAGCTGACAAGCACACCACATAAACTGCTTTGCATCTTGGCTTTGCACCAGAATATTTGACAATGCAGTGTTACCAACCCAGACGAACTTAACAACACAATTTACCACCTCAATCAAAATGGTAAATAAATGTTTATTTAATCACATGCCATCACGTCTGTATTCCCCGAAGGGTTAGACAGAGGTGTAGTAATAGCCGCATTTCACCGGTATGTGTACGTCCCATGTAGTAAGGAGCAAGCCTATTACCATTACCCGCGGGCTCAAATCTAAACTTCGAGCTGTTACTAAGAATTTCATAGAAAACTGCACTCGAAAGTAGCGTAGCATTCGTTATTACTACTAGATTAATGAGGCAGTTTTTAAATTAATCATAAATTTTAAATATTATTAATCGAATTGAATACCATCCCTAATTCACATAACGTTATCTTAACCTAAAATCGTGCAGAGTCACGTTCGTTATCGATGAAAATTATCGATGATTGGTCCATCACTGGGCCAGTAGTGCATGCCTCGTTCAGCTGAGTCGCGGCTGGCGTTATGCCAAAGATGCGCTAAGACTGGGCTACCTACCCCTCACGTGGTAACATTGAGAAAAAAAAGGAAATCATTATTACGAACTGTGTTTTTCTTAGCTTTTACGAGAGACAAAAATGCAGTGATTTTTTTAGCGTAAAATATTTAGCGGAACCGGGATTGTTGGCGCTCTTTGGGGGAGGCCTACATTCAACAGTGGACGGCAATAGGCTGATATGATGATGAGAGCAGGGTCCCAACACTTTCAATGACTTCAGACGGCGTTTCACCGATATAATTGAGTTGGGCTTGCTACTACTATAATGATGCTTGACTATTAACTTCGATGCCAAAACGTGATGAGTATGCACTGGCTGACATATAACAATGAGTAAGTAGATCTAAGCAAAATTAAAATTTGTTTTACTTATTAAATAT
Source organism: Acronicta alni (assembly GCA_964056405.1). NCBI lineage: Eukaryota > Metazoa > Arthropoda > Insecta > Lepidoptera > Noctuidae > Acronicta > Acronicta alni. The sequence continues at coordinate 9,251,830 of OZ043939.1, forward strand.
AAGTTTTACACAAATCAACAGATAATGGGTGCCTGGGGACTTTGTTGCGCCGCTTCTTCTTCCCAGTTAAAACACTAGGAGGCGCTGAAAGCGGGCGTTTTGGAGGTTGTCTTGAATGTAAAAATAAAGTTCGAAAAGTACTACCTTCTATCTTGAATAAATTATTTTGATTTGATTCAGAGATTGCTCCCTACAACCTCACAAATACAAACTTTACCTCTTTATAATATGAGTATAAATTAAATCTATCATCTCTGAGCAATGCCGTTATTCGGAGTATATTTATTTAAGGATCAATAAGGATAAAAAAAAGCAGGGATAGCCTAGTGGTATGACCATTGGACTGACAAGTCTCGAGTTCGAACCCAAGGCAGCACTACTGACTTTTCGAATTCATGTGCGTATTAATAACTAATTATCACTCGTTTATACGGTAAAGGAAATCATCGTGAGGAAACCTGCATGCCCTACAGATTTTCTCGACGGTTTGTGAAGTCTGCCAACCCGCACTAGGCCAGCGTGGTGGACTATAGCCTAATCCCTCTCAATATGAGAGGAGACCCGTGCCCAGCAGTGGGACAGTATATGGGTTGATGATAGATAATAGAAGGATCTCGAACAGAGAAAGTACACAGTTTGTAAGATAAGATAATACACAATTAATTGGAGTATAGACTGTTTGTCAGGCTTTTGGGGCATCTGTATACCATCAACAAATTATTATAGACTAGCTTCTACCCGCGACTTCGTCCGCGTGGAAAAGTTACTTTTAATCAATAGTTTATTATGGAACAAAGAAACACGTTACAAACAGAAAAATAAAAGTGAAACGATTATAGCTACCAAAGTTAAAAAACTGTGGCGTAGCTATAACGCCGCGCTCCTAATAGATAGGTTAGATGTTCCAGACATTAATCTATAACAAGTGGGTAAGTACTTATCGAACAAACTTAAACAAAATACAAAAATATTTATTTCATTTCTAAAACATTGTTATTTTTACATTGGTTGAGGCAGCCCCTTTAAGTTACATATGCACTTGTGTTGGAGCTGTCTCGCTACTTCCCATTTATGGTAGCTAAACAATGATGAGACTAGTTTTGTTACAAAAAAACAGTTAAGTTTAAACAGTTAAGTAATTAGAATATTATAAAATAGTTGTGAAACAATTAACGTTGTAATTTAGCTAATAAACTCAAAATCGTTATAAATTATAGCCTATATGTTATTCTGAGGTATAAATAATAATACTGTAAAGTTTCATCAAAATCCGTTCAGTAGTTTTAGCGTGAAAGAGGAACAAACATCCATCCATCCTCACAAACTTTCACATTTATAATATTAGTAGGAAAGTAGGATATTTATAAAAAAAATTACACAACACCGTCGAGTCCCAAACTAATCCGAGCTTGCACTATATGAACTAGACAATGGATATATAATTTTATATACTATATCAGCAGATTAAATATATATTTCGGACATTTTATACAGCATCATATAGTCCTAAACCTAAATCTATAATTAAAGACAAATAAAAAGAGAAATAAAAATAAACTTATCTACACTACTTACTAACAAACTATAATAAAAAAGAAAAACAAAAAACTACAGGGTAAACTAAACTAAAACTAGACTAAAAAATTGCATCAAAAAACTCATCCGCATCGCCATCGTCTGGTAGCGTACCCAAGAGGCTGGCTGCATTGCCACTATATTGTAAATATAAACTTAAAATACATGATTAATACCCAGAACAACCAACAATGTAGGTACAACTTAAGGCTTGAAGGTCTCTCGATTTGTTATAATCAGATACTCGTACGGGCATCAAACCCATGGCACAGAAGTGAGTGAGCACTCAGCTACTAAGCCGTGTGCCGTCAAATTAAAACAACAATCGTTACCACGGTTACCACCGCCTATAGCTACAATCATGTCCTTGTGTACTTAATTACCATTAATATAATTACGTTTATATTGTACACACCAATTACAAGGGCTCATTAAACAATGATGAAATAATTAATCGATATACACAGCATCCCGCCTGTCCAATCACATATTGCTTGGCCTGGGAATCGAACACAGGACCTCTAGAGTAGCAGTCGCGCTTAGGATCTCTTGGCTAATGCTGTAGTCATACTAACAAATGTTTTCGAAGTCGAAGGTCTCGAGTTCGATTCCAGGGCACGCACCTCTTTCGATATCATGTGCGTATTAATAATTAATACGCACATGATTTAATTTTTCACTGCCGCATTAGTCTAGTGGTCCTAAGCGTGACTGCTACGCTAGAGGTCCTGGGTTCGATCCCTAGGTCGAGCAAAGTGTTATTGGGTTTTTCTATGAAATTCTCAGTAGCAGCTCGGAGTCTGGATTTGTGCCCGGTTAATGGCAATAGGCTCGCCCACTATTACATGGGACCTAAACATACCGGCGAAATGTAGGTGTACACCTTTGCCTAAGCCTTCGGGGAATACAGGCGTGATGGTATGTTATTAATAATTAATTATATCACTCGCTTAAACGGTGAAGGAAAACATCGTGAGGAAACCTGCATGCCTTACATATTTTCTTGACGGCGTGAGAAGTCTGCCAACCCTCACTAGGCCAGCGTGGTGGACAGCTTAATCTCTCAATCTGTGAGAGGAGACCCGTGCCCAACAGTGGGACAGTATATGGGTTGATGATGACGTCTTATATTACCTATTAAAACCATTCTACTCATCACCAAGTCTCTAATTCTACCTTTTTTAATATTACGGTAAATCCTTATGAATTTTCTACCACCTGGGAAAGTTGTAGCGTATGTTGGTGTCGTACCAACTACTTAAAAGCTGCACTTACCTTCACATGCCTTATAGTCATGGCCATGGGTTTCCGCGAAATTCGCGCGACCATGACAGGCTGTGTTCCACCCGCCGATAGACCCCTAATTCCGAAAAAAACAGTTTTGTTTTCCTTTAGTCATTAACCAGACTAACCGCAGTAAAAAAACCGGAGACTTGTCTGAATTTTCTAAACCAAACTTGTTATAACAATGAAATAAAACGCGCGCGATTCAGTTCATTTCTTAAATGGGAGAACACAATAACAGTTACTTGAATATTTAAAAATCATATTACAGAAGTACAACTCTGTTTTACAATTAACCTTGGGTGTTCCACTTCTGAGCAAAGGTCTTTTCCTCTTGTCTCCATCTATCTCGATCCTGTGCTCACTATTTTTTTTAAATAATTTTGGATACTAGAATTTTATCCTATATCGTGGGTACAAATACAACCTCTCACATACTCTAGGTATTTGTATGTAAGAAACCCGGAACAACGACAAATATTTGTTCAGTGTGGGGATCATACCCACAACCGGTGGCGTAGTTCGCTGCACCAAACGTATCATCTTATCATCATCATCATCATTCACAGCCTTGATTAACCCACTAAGCCTCCTCAAACCATGCCATTTGCCTCAATCCTGCACCACTCGCATCCATTGCTAACTGTATTCATCATAATAATAATTGAATCTTTTTGAAATCATCATCATCAACCCATATACTGTTCCACTGCTGGTCATGGGTCTTATCTCACAGAATGAGAGGGATTAGGCTATAATCCACCACGCTGGCCTAGTGCAGGTTGGCAGACTTCACACGCCGTCGAGAAAATCTCTAGCCGTTTAAGCGAGTGATTTATTTATTTATTTATTTATTTTCATTAAGGATCTCTGACAAAGGATATACACAAAAATATATTAGTAGTAAGTCACATACATTATAAGGCCAGTGTACTCCTTCAATTATGAGAGACCACAGCATGCAAAAATTATACAAAGCAAATAAAACTATTAATATGTTACTAGCAAATAAAAAATAAAATTAAAAGTAATGTATTAAGTAGTTACATAACTAGAAAGACTAAAAAAAAAAATTTAAATTTATGAAGTTATATAATAACTTTTTATAATATATATTAATATTTATTTTTAGTTAATGGCCTCGTAGACCCTTTTTTTAAACTTGGTTAAAGAGCAAGTAATATCGATATCACTAGATTTTGCCAGGACATTATAGCACCTACACATTCTAGGCACAGCAGCATTATATCTAAGATTTGTTTTAGAGTAAGGAATGTGAAATAGTTGATATACATTTTTTCGAGGTAAGCGAGAGGGGATATTTAGTTGCAATGTATTCAAGAGGTCACCACAATCATGAGTTCCATCAAAAAGTTTATGAAGAAAGATCAAATCAGAAAATTTCCTGCGATTTGCAAGTGTGCACATGCGGTAATATTTTAATCTTTCACAATAACTAGTAAGTTTTTTGGCTAGATGGTCATTATAGCTAAGATGGTAAAGGAATCTTCTTGTGATAATTAATTATTAATACGCACATGATTTCGAAAAGTCAGAGGTGCGTGCCTTGGGTTCGAACTCGAAACCTTCGACTTGGCAGTCCAATGGTCATACCACTAGGCTAATATTGCTTTTTTGAAATCATGTACGTCATATACAGTTTAATACTAATTCAGATACCGAAATAGTCCTAGATCTCTTAATGGTTTAACATTGACGACATCCGTGAAATAGTGGTTCGAGTTCTGAACTACTGATCACGAGGATATGGGTTCGATTCTCACAGATCACTAGGACAAGAACTGTTGCTTTATGAGTTTAGTCAAGTTTTTATTTCAAATAAGCTTTAATACACATTGATGAAACCGCATCGTTCCTAAAAATGATTCCCATTGAGAAAAAGAAAAAAATTCTAAGTTCAAATTGTGAGTACGTAGTTCTACAGTGACGACATAGATGTCGCTACCAACCTGTATTCTTTTATATCGTGCGTAGTAAAACTTCTACACTGTTCTACTTTACAGTGGCATGCATTACTGAAATTAGTACTTTTGTTTTATTATATTAACGCTAATTATTATTACTGGTAAATGTTTGCATACTGTAGGCAGCGTCGAAATGTAACACTCATTAGAGTTGTTTTATTTTTCCTAAAGTGAGGGTAGAAACACAAAATGTGGAAGCTTTTTGTTGAAGTCGTAAATGTGAAAGGGATGTTCTTTGGTTGGATAGACGATGTAAATAACCTATCAAATAAAAAAATATGTTTATTAGCAGTGAACTGTGAATATGCAGACGCCAGCCAGCAGGTCAAGCTATCCAAAACTGTCAAATTTTCCCAATTGAACATGAACTTTATAGTATTTGTATTAAAGTTGAAAATCGATCTAAGAAATTTGACAGATTGGGGTAGCTTGATGTGCTGGATTCTGTACCTCCGCCTTGCAGAAAATCAAAGTGAAATAACACTGCTTTGAGCTGTGTTATGTTCCTTACGGTGAGCAAGGTTGTCAATGCTTCGCAAGGAACGTTGTGTTGGCAGTGAAGGAATTTTAACTCTTATACTGCCAACCCAACTATTCCTCTTTCGTTTTACAGGGTCAGCAACGCGGAAGTGATACCCCTGGTGTTACAAGCGTCTATAGGCTACGGTAACAGCTTACCATCAGGTGGGCCGTATGCTTGTTTGCAACCGGAGTATAAAAAAATAAAAGAAGGAGGTGTAAAGCCGGTCGTGTCGCTAGTAATATTATAAAATAAAGGTTGTTCATCACGGTACCTACCTGTTATCATTGAGCTCTCGTAAATTTTTACTTCTATTCGAAACGCTGGAAATTATTGAGAATTGGAAAGTACTAAAACGGAGTTAGGTATTCAGGGGCTCCGTTTTATCGATACGACTCGGTGTTATGTTACTTTCGAGTTTCGACGAGTTTACTTATTCAGATATACCTAAAGAACTAAAATAAAACCGTTTAATTTTGTTTTGTTTTGGCTAAATCTAAATTTATTTCGTTGATCTAGTGGCCATAAACGCGACTGGGTTCGATTGCCAAGTCTAGCAATGTGTTTTGTGGTTTTCCATGAAATTCTCAGTAGCAGCTCGGAACTTTGATCTGGGTCCGGTTAATGGCAATAGGCTCGCCCCTGGGACATGGGACCCAAACATACTGTGCGTATATTATGTGGTATTGACTGAAATTGTATAATGTTACGAATAGAATAACTTTAAAATCTTAGCACAGAAAATGACAAAAAAATAACAAAAATATATGTAGTTAGTAGGCAAGGTGGCATCGTTCGACATTGAACTAACTGTAAAGTAAGTCATGTCGGTTGAGAAGCTAAAACTTACTTTTCAATAGGTGTTATTGACGTCACCATAAAGACGTAAATTCCCGGTGTGAGTCCCGGTGGCTTAGTGGTCATAGCGTCTGGTGTACCTAACCAGAAGATGCAGGTTCGAATCCTGCCCGCGGTCGATTTTTTCCTTTGCTAAATAACCTTAATCAAAGAAATTGATAGATTGTGGTAGCTTGATGTGCGGGCCTCTGTATATTTATTTACCTTTGCAATTTACCTTTTGTTTATCAATTCTGTTTTATAATATTCATAGGTCCCCATCAAAGCGAGGTACCTACTGTAGCTTACCCCACTATGATAACGCAACGCTGGCATAATTAGAGTTTCGATTAAGAAACAGATTACTTAGTTTAAAATTTTCTAAGCAACTAATTTTAAGTATATAATAGGGTTGTTTAACGTAATACAAAAACAGGGTACGTTGATAAGGGTTGTCGATAAGCTCAATAGTGGGGGCTAAAGCAGACGATTCCGATGCGACGCTTCGCTATGGACGCATCGATGATGAGAGTGCTAGGGATGGGGAAATGTCGATGATTTGAAGTAGCTATAGATATCGGTTTCTTATGAAAACAGACTATCATGTCCGTTTTCATCGAAAGGTTAGAAAGAGTTGTAAATTGTGGGCTTTTAATGTGAATTTTATAATTATTCGAGAAACTAAAATAATTAAACACTTTTCAAAGCTAGAAATCTAAGACCACACGCTCCGCAAGTATACTGGTAGCCATTAATACCTAGTTCCCTACTAATATTATAAATGCGAAAGTAATTCTGTCAGGTCTGTCTGTTACGCTTTCACACCTAAACCACTAAACCGACTTTGATGAAATTTGATACAAATATATGTAGATTAGAACTTGGAGAAGGACATAGCCTACCTTATCTCAAAAAGTTTTATCCCATTGAAATGCGGGTGACGCCGCGGCCAACAACTAGTAGATCGATAAGTCTAATATTCTCACAGGTTTCAGTCTTTCCGGAACTGAGCCAGTTCCAATGCAGTCAATGTGTAAAAACTAACATCACCTTAGGTGTCTATGCCTACCGCCGAATTCAGAAGGAGGACAACTCTACTGCTGCACAGCGCTGACCTCGTGCTAATTGACAAACTTCCCATATCATCATCAACCCGTATACTGTCCCACTGCTGGGGACGGGTCGCCTCTCAGAATGAGAGGGAGACCACCATGCTGTTAGGCCAGCATAATGGGTTGACAGACTTCACACACTATCGATAAAATCTCTCAGGTTTCTTTTCAATGTTTTTTTTCACCTTTTAAGCGCGCGATAACTAATTAATTATTAATACGCAGATGATTTTGAAACGTCAAGGGTGACTTAGATTCACACTCGAGATCTTTGACTTAGCAATTCACGACTCGTATTTTGATACCATCTAACTTACTTAAGCTGCTACACAGACAAAGAGATAAAAAAATTTTGGCATTAAAAAAAAAACATTTCAACATTTCACACATCCCCATACGCCCGACGATAACCACATCAACCAATCCAAAATCAATTACGTCTCAATTATCCATCGATATGTCCCACCTCTATTCGCTGGGGAAAACACTCTACAAATAAGCGAGCGCAGACGGGCGCAGTTTGCATAATTGCCGCGTCGGGTGCCACCTCTAGTTAGGGCTGCTACATAACAAAATATATTATGTGGGTAGTCCGAAATTTATAACGAGGTGTGAGAACTTACGTTTCTCTGATGTAGCATGTTAGGACAGTCAATATCAAAATCATAAAATCGCGCTTAGAACAAATAATTGTTCTCTTTGTAGGCAAAAGGTAAAAAAATAATATTAAGATAGATATTTATTAGTAAGGAAATACCTTACAAAAAGATAATTATAATAGTAAATTAGATTTAACTCCAAACCTAGGTTGCTTATTAACGCTGTTCAATCCATCTGCAAGGTTAAACTGCTTGCTGTGTGTGATAAGTTTAAGGATGGGTGACCATTGGTTACATCGAGACCTCCCATGGCGTCGGTCCTGGTTATCATACCAACACTTATGACAATTTGTTAATGGTAGCCGGAAGCCCGTAATGCCTGACAGCCAATTTATGTTTAGGTTATCGGCAGCGCCCAGAAATTGGATTGTCGAAGTCTTTTGACAACCGCTTCGTGTAAAACACTGATAGGTAAATAATATTTGTTTAGAGTGAAACCCGATCTCAAGATAGAATAAGGATAGGATTATGAGGATGATGTGAATACATATCTCAGTAAAAAGTAGCAACCCTATACGCTATGAGAGGATGACTTTAAACTCTTTTGTTTCTGGGAAATTACTATTAATTTTACAACACTATAGATGTCGTTTCCATTGAATAATAAAACCCAATCAATAATGGTTGACATAAAAATAATAATTTACGAAATATATACACTTTTTACTTACATAAGTAGGTACTCGGTAGGTATGTACAGTCAGCAACGAAAGTCGCTGAACACAGCTAAATTTTTTTATTGTCACAGCTCCAGAACTTGGCAACAGGTCTTTTCTACTAAGGTAACCTAAATATTTAATGGTCATCTATGCAATTATTTCGCATAACCTTCGTAGGTCAGTAACTTCATACTTGTTAAAAATCATATTGAAGATTGCAACATGTTCAGCGACTTTCGTTGCTGACTGTACTACATGAATACCAAAACCTTTCTACCGACGTCGTTCAAAAATACCAACGGTTTTCAAGTACCTAGGTACTGAAGATTTTCTTACAAATAAGCATAATAGGAAACGGATATAGGAGACCCCCAATTATACTGACGCCTCAATTCTCACAGTTAATATTATAATACTGATATCTTTTAAGAAGAATGTTTGGAACAAGAAAATGAGAAACAAACAATATGATGTTGTAAGAAAATACATTTAAGATTTTTATTACAAAATTTTTAATAAGTTTTTGGACGAACCAAAATATGTCTTGAAGTTGAAGTTTAACGTCATTAAACTGTCAACGTAGTCAAGACGATTCATGACGATTGCCAAAATGCCAAATCGAAATGTAAACAAACATGTGTTTTATTTTAAAACGTTTTCATTAGTTTTCTGTGAAAAGTGGGTTTAAGCAGTTTATTTAAACGAAAAGAAATGAATAACTTTCAGCAAAGTCCTGTTAAACTCTATATTCAAGATATTTTTCGCGCCAGAATAACTGAAAACAAGTATATTTACGAAATATTTGGACTAACATTCAAGAATGTCATGATACATGGCGTTATTACGTCTATTTACAATACTTTAGACAACACAACAAATATAGAGCTCTCCGACGCCACGGGATCTGTTCAAATTTATTACGATAGCACAAAAAGTAATGTAAACACATCACCGGCCATTTTGAAAGATTTATGTTATGGTTTTGCTGAAGCAGCGAGAAAAGGCAATGACAATGTTAACATTATGTCTACTTTGCTGGACCGTATTGCGAAAAAACCATTCAATTTTACGGAAGGGGACTATTTAAGCGTAATTGGAGATATTTTTGTTGACGATAAAAATATCAGAATGATATCAGCATTCCAATGTCTCCCAACATCAGTGGAAAGAGACGTTGTGTGGATGGAAGAACTTAGATATTTGTATGAAAAGTTTTACCTTTGGAATAAGTAATGTTTAAATAAATAGATTAGTTTTTTAAAGATTTCTGCTTTTAATTTAGTATTAATAATTCCATACAAGTTATGAATTACTCATAGAAGTAAAATTATTATATTAATGTAATACGATAAGATTTCTGCCTTAAACGAAAAACGAAGAAAGTTTACTACGGTTATCTTTCCTCTGTCTACGACTAGTACTACGGTGCACTTTGTCATCGAAATTCTAACTTGAAGAATAGAACATTTTTAACAAAAAAAAAAACACCGAATAGGGTCCCTAATCTAATTTTTTTAGAGTAATTTTATTAATTACTAGCTTTATTGGTTGACCTTGAAAATACAATACTAGCTGAACCAAATAAACAAGTTACCTGATTTTTTCTGTTTAGTAATGATGTTAAATTTTAAGCGAAAAAATTGCGACTCCTGCGCGGATTAAATTGATGTGAGCTAATTATTATACTCTGGAGCTTTGCTCTGCTTCGTAAGAGAGGCTGAGGAAAGTAAGTGGGTGGGGCGTCTCGATCGCGGAGGGTAGTTAGAACATTCAAGAAATACAACTTTGACGGTGCCGCGACGGTGTTGACGAAATTCTGTAACAAAATGAATTTATTTTATTATTATAATGTTATTCTTTATTAAATCACTAACTTCATGATTTATTGTGTCTAGATAATGTGTACTTTCGATATGTGAAAAAAAAACACGAAAAGTACACTGACAATTTTTGGAAAATAAAGGAAGTTTAATACTCGTTTTTTTTCTCAAATGGTGATAACGTACTGACCTCTCTATTACAAGCGTGTATTTTAGAGGTCAGTGATGACGTTTAGTGCGTGTTTATTGAATTATTATCCTTTTGACCGCCATGTCAATAACGAAAATCCGTGTTCTCTACGCCAAGCGACAAATTTTAGTGTTTAACAATAGGTAAAAAAAACAACACATTTTTGTATAGGTATGTATATTGAACTAGAAAGTGGTAGTTATTTAGGGAAGGAAAAATTCGACCGCGGGCAGGATTCGAACCTGGGTCTTCTGGTTAGGTACACCAGACGCTATGACCGCTAAGCCACCGCGAATCCCACCCGCCATGACGAATTTTGCCTTCACAATTTTTAATCTTCACAATAAAAAATTTTTCCTTCGCTAAATAACTTTAAAATCTTAGCATGGAAAATGCCAAAAAAAAATATAAAAAGTGGTATTTTTGACGTGCCATGACGTTGGCGTCGTGAGCAAGTTTTCATTTGACGTCTATACACGTCCGTGGCGGTCAAAAGGTTAAATTAAAATGAAGGTGGTATAATATATTTTAAAATGTGTAAGAAATGTCAGGTAAGAAAATAATTCAGCTGTATTATTTAATTTATTATTATACTCGCCATTCATGGATTTCCGCGGATTCTAACTATCCCTATTTTTTGCTTTTGGTAATTCCAATGCAGTTCATAGAATAGAATGTTGCTAGTGCTACTTTCTAGTTTCTAGTTTGGACTTTGACAGGTGTCAATGTCATTTTGTAACCCCGGACGGCTCACGGGCTGTTGAGATTTGAGATCTGATTCTTGCAATTTACTCAGCATTTAAAATAAAAATGTAAGTATAACTCAGTACACAATTAACGGCTAAGATTAAGAAACTGAAAATAATTATTCATTCATATCGTGCAAATAGTGATTTCATAATTTGGTTTCACTAGGTTAGATTCGAAGTGTTTATTCAAAAAGTTACATATTTGTTTTTTTTTCTCCAATTAGAACAATGACCAGCGAAGGAATTTCGCCGCAAGAGATCGAGGCTCTCTGCCAGACGCCTGATCCTTCGACCAGGGTAAGATTTCTGACTTGTAGTTTTGATTTCTGCAAGTTTTTTGGACATGTTCACTAGCTGCTGATATATACTATAACACATACACGCGTACTATACGCATACGGGCTACAAGATTAGATACAAACAGCACAATCAATATTACTTATCTAACCTGTCAAGGATTTTTTTAATTTTTTTTTTTGCTTTTGGTGTTTATAATAATCTATCATTGTCAAAAAATAATAAATAAATAACCTAAATTAGAAACCTGAATGATGAAGATAAATGGTCTTTAATGAAGAAGTTGACTTGTTACCTACTGTCAAACGGGGTCAATAGGGATTTTCAGCTTTAATTATTGTATAGTTTGTTCAAAAAAAGGACTAATGTTGTTCCTAAATTATAATAAACCATTAGAAGATCTTGTGGAGGAGGAGGAGGGGGTCAAAAACTGTAAAATATCATCTTAAATAAATCAAAGTCACTAAAATAAGTACCTGTAACAGTACTATCTATTTTGTGAATCAACAAAAGAAATTTATTCCAAGTACAACAGTATGGTTATTGTCAAACCATTATCTTGTAACAATAACATATCTGTGCTGTTATCAGTTGACCTATGACAAAAATTTTTGTACCAATGGTATGCTGTCTTATATTTAGTCAAGTCACATATTATACTCAGTCGTAGGCCATTGGTAATAATTGAAATGTCATTAAAATGATATTTATTTTATGTAAATCAATCTTATAAATACACTTTTACAAGTCAATGTTTTGATTTTTTATGCTAGATGGCTCCGGCATTCCCTAACTGATGACCACTGAGAAGAAACACCGAAACAAACTCAGAGAATCATCTATAGTCTCTTTTAAAGTCCAGACATAACAATATCAACTATGTGTCACGATGTAGCCTACATTGTGACACTCACATTATGTCTGAAATAGCCTTTTTAAGAAAAAGCCACAGAGGCTTTGAGTAGGCCAATCCCAGCCGACAGCAAGCTTGCATCAGTCATTGGGTAGCTTGACCATATGAGAGGGAGCTCAACAACACATCGCACAACGATACCAGATCGGAGTAACATTTGCGTAAGCCTCATAAAAAAAATCCCAAAGCTCACACAGAATACAGATTCAAGTCCTGCTTGCAAAACAGTGGTGCAAGTATAGATCAAATCTTAAAAATGATGATATAATAATATTAATTGATAATTTTATCATAAACATAGCATGTTATAGATAAATTTGTAGTCCCAATATAATCTTAGAATACATAGTTCCATGCTAAGAAATGATTATTCATATTAATTGTTAAATATGTCTTGATGATAAGATGATGGACGGGACGGCCTCCAACAAGAAGCTGGTGGCATGTAACCAGTCCTTGTGGAAGTCTATGGGGAAGGCCATTGTTCAGCAGGCATTTGGTTGCAACTCAGTAGCAGCTCAGAGTTTGGATTTGTGCCTGGTTAATGGCTACAGGCTACCCTACTGCATGGGACCTAACTATAACGGCAAACTGAATGTACAGTCAGCAACGAAAGTCGCTGAACATAACAAAATTTTGAAAACATCACAGCTCCAAAACTTGTCCAGAGGTTTTTTCTATTAAGGTAACCTGAATATTGAATGGTCATCTATGCAATTATTTCGCATAACCTTCACAGGTCAGTAACTTCACACTTATTAAAAATCATATTGAAAATTGCAACATGTTCAGCGACTTTCGTTGCTGACTGTACATCAATACCCTTGTGCGTATGTAACATATGTATGTAAGTACCTATAAAAAAAATTTCAGTGAACTACACACTACAATTTCTAAATATCATTTCAGGACTTCATGTTCCAACAAACAATGTACCGCATCAAGGACCCTCGCAAGTCCATCCCATTCTACACCGGAGTGCTTGGTATGACACTACTAAAACAACTGCACTTCCCTGAGATGAAGTTCTCATTGTTCTTCATGGGTTATGAAAATGCTGCTGAGATTCCATCCGATGAAGCCACTAGGACTGCTTGGGCTATGACCAGGAAAGCCACTTTAGAATTGACATAGTAAGTATACCATTGTTACCATCAAAAAGGTCTTCAGGTGCGACTTAACGAAAAACTTACTTATTATATGTGCCAAGCTGAGAGCTACGCTCGAAGCAATGCTTGTTTACGAGGTGGCTTGTGGAGCGCGTCGCTTATGCAAGTGAAGACGAAGATTCGAATCCTGCCCGCGGGTAAATTTTTCCTTTGCTAAATAACTTTAAAATCTTGGCATGGGAAATGCCAAAAAATACAAACAGATAGTTTCTAGGAAAGGTGGTATCATTCGACATTGAACTAACTATAAAGTAAGCCATGTTGGTTGAGAAGCAAAGACTTGCTTTTCAATAGATGTTACTGACGTCAACATAAAGACGTGAATTCTGAATGTGAAGGCAAATCGATAAAATCGGTAAAATTGATAACCTATGAAATTGGTGAAATAGATAAAGCAATATTCGACATGGCGGGTGGGACACGCGGCGGCTTAGTGGTCATAGCGTCTGGTGCACCTAACCAGAAGACGCAGGTTCGAATCCGGCCCGAGATCGAATTTTTCCTTTGCAAAATAAATAACAACCTTGTGTTTTGTAATTTCCAGTAACTGGGGTACGGAAAGTGACGACTCTAGCTACCACAACGGCAACTCAGACCCACGAGGCTTCGGACACATTGGTATATTAGTGAGGAATGTGGACGAAGCTTGTGCCAGGTATGTTGATGTAGACTAGCAACCTCTTAACCTTTTGACCGCCACGGACGTGTATAGACGTCAAATGAAAACTTGCTCACGACGCCAACGATGGCATGGCACGTCATAAATACCACTTTTTTAGTTCAATATACATACCAATACAAAGATTTGTTGTTTTTTTACCTATTATTAAATACTAGAATTTGTCGCTTGGCGTAGAGAACACGGATTTTCGTTATTGACGTGGCGGTCAAGAGGTTAAGGCTTTAGAACACAATAAAATCTAAACTTAATCCCAACATAATATTATAAAGAGGTAAAGTTTGTGTTTGTAGGGGGTAATCTCTGGATCTACTGAAAATTCTTTTTCGCTTTCACGCCTAAACCGCTGAACCTATTTTGATGATATTTGGTACAGAGATAGATTACACATTGGATACGGGCTACCTTTTGTCCCAAAAAGGCCTTTGGGACGCGAATAGCTAGTTAAAATATTTGCAGATTAATAAAATTGATCAGCATAGTGAGTATTTAAAATATACTTAAATAAATAAATAATAATTGTATTTAAAAAGACGAAAGTCTTCGAACAGGTGATCCACTAGGTGGATGGACGACCTAGTGAGGGTCGCAAGGAGTCGGTGGATGCGGTCTGCGCAAGACCGATTTTTGTGGTGATCATTGGGGGAGGCCTATGTTCAGCAGTAGAAGTCCGTGGCTGATAGATAGATAGATAGTATTTAAAATACAAATAAATAGTCAAATTTACATACCCGCGAACATACGGAACATACGGTGAAGATACTATAATATTTTATGTTAAGATGCCTGGATATAATATAAATGAATAGAATAGAATAATCTTTCTAACAAGGTGTTCAGTAACATAAATTAGTACAACATATCTCACCGTTAAATCGGTATACAAATTTTAAGTACCTTATTTAATAGTTAATAGTTATAATAATTATCTAAATTAATTAAATTTTGCAAGTCAAATCCAATTACAATTTTTTACATTTTAGAAAATCTGAAACCGTATAAAAACATTTGTTAAGTAACCATCTCTTAAGTTGAGTTTTAAATTTGGAAAATGGAAGTTCTCTAATAAAGGAGGTCATTAAAACTCCATACAACTCAGCCCAAATTTGTACCCGAGGTATATGACAGCTGTCAAGTTGACAGTTTTTACAATACAAACACTAAGAAACTGATACTACGTGCGTTTTTCAAACTTAGTTATTTTTTCTCATCCCCTAGTGAGCATAAAAAAAAGTTTGACGAGTTTTAACCAGCGTAATACAGGGTATTTTTTCCAATAAGTGTACCCTTAGTACATCATTTGGGCAGATTTTGGTGACATCCCTTAGGAAGTGAGTTAAAAATCTGTATCTTTAAATTAAATTTACGTTTAATTACATTTCCAGGTTTGAGCAGCAAGGTGTGAAGTTCATTAAACGGCCGAATGACGGTAAGATGAAAGGCCTCGCCTTCATCCAGGACCCAGACGGCTATTGGATAGAGATATTTACCAGCAACGTGGTTTAACCTTATCATTAACAACTCTTTGGTACAGTGTGGGGTCTAGGAGCCTAAGTCTAGAGCCTAATTTAGGCCAGGACTTGGGTACACGCTAAGAATATACAGCCTTTTCGCTTTTTCTTGTTACTTCACCTTTAAACCGTATAACAACAAATTACAGATTCAAAATCTATTATTATCCTTCTTGGCAATTGTTGCTCTTTTCCTTGTGGCAATTGACTCGATGCCGGTTGTTTACCCGACCGCCGAAAAAGGGTAATGTTTTTTGCTAGTGTCAAGATCATATCAATTTGTAAAATAATCATAAAAATATTAAAAATGTCTTGAAAACCAAAATAGCAATCCATCACTAAATTAAAGCTCTTGTTATAAAATATATACTTACTAAAAATTTTTACTAATTAAGAAACCTATGGGAAATATCACCAACATAGAAAATAAATGCATATTTTTTTACATTACATACCTACCTCCTAGTAGGTAGGTATGTAATGTAAAAAAAGATGCAGTGGTTCGTGGTTAACTAATAACTACGGTGATCAACCGGTCTGTAAGGTCAAGCTGCGCTAGCTGCGGTCAGTCTGTGGATGGGTGACCATTCTTAACATGAGATCGAGACCCCTCAGATCACGTAAAGCCGTCGTTACCGGTTGTCCTACGACAATCGTTAGAGGTAGGCAGAAACCCAAATAGCTTGATAACCAATATTTCCCCAGGATATTGGTATCACCCAGAAATTGGGTTGCTAGGTCTGATGGCAGACGCTTTGTGTAAAATAGTGATATTCAGCCGCTTCTGGTTAGACTGGAAGTTGACCCCAATATAGTTGGAAAAAGCTCGGAGTATGACAACCTATCTAATATTAACACTAGATTAGACAGAAGTGTACTAATGATGAAACACTCTTAAAATATTCATATCAATGTAAGCCCACCATCAAGCCCGCACTGTACTAAAATGTAATAAGATTATACCTACCGTGTATAAAAAATCGCCCATTATTGGGCAAACTTAAAATAACTTACTATAATGATACGTTAGCCTCTAATATTCCAGTAACAGTCCCACTGCTGGCATAGGTCTCCTGTCAGAATGGGAAGGGTTAGGCTATTGTAATTAGCCGCTATTATAAAGCACAATAGCTGAATTTCCCACTGCCGAACAAACGTTTTGTTATGACAATATGAATATTTAAAATGAAAATGTATTTCGAATTTGTGGAAGGTACAGTCGACAAAATAGTTAGGTAGATATACAGACAGCTGACGACATCTGTTTTGACAAAGATTGTGTAATAATGTATCACGCAATAAATAAGTCAAAACGCAGTTGTTGCTAGCTAGCCTACGTAACTACTAAACTCTGGTGGATGATTTATTGTTTTCTAGGTGTTGCCTCCGGTTTCACCCGCATCCCAAAAGGCTTTTTGAGACTAAAGGTAGGCTTTCTTCTCCAAAGTCTACCGTATTCTGTAGCAAATGACATCAAAATCGGTACAGAGGTTTAGGCGTGAAATCGTAACAGTTGCTTTCGCATTTACTTTATTAGTAGAGATGACGCAATCTATGTCAAGACGCTGTCGTTCGCTGCCTGACTACCAATTTGTTTTGTCGACTGTACCTACATAAATAGAAATATATGCATAAACTTTTTATATATGGAAACTAAGTCCATTTCAGACTGACAAATCATAGACAGCCATAAAACTATACAACGAAAACTGAACTATGCGTAGGTAATGGAATTAAGAGTACTTATAGCAAAGCTTGTGAAATCATAAAATTTAAAACTAGTTTTTAGAATGGAATTAAGTTTTTAATTGGCAATATTATTACCCACTATTGGGAAATCGTGAGCAATTTGTGATTAATAATTATAAGCATAATTTTGTATTTGTTTGTTATTCATGTGTATTGGTTCTTATGTGCAATTATCGATTAAATATTATAATACTGTTACTTATTATAAATTATTGTTTTATTATTGATTTCTGACAATTATATAAATAAGTATTAGACATTGAAATAAAACTACGATTTACGAATTTTATCACGTAATATTGTTATTATTAATCGCAAATTTCAATAGAGATGGCTGGGTCCTTACCACCGGATTGGAATTATATATTCTATTGAATCAAAATCCAGGCCCTCAACTGCAAGACCAAAGGATACGGTGTGCCAATTAATAAAAATGTAGGTTAGCTGTCAATAATTATATCATCAAGACCACCTTAGTCTACCAGTGACCATGGACGCAGCTGTAAAGGGTCCGAAACATCGTGATTAAGACATTCGGCGGTCCCTCCAGCTTTGAGGAGCTTGTGTGCTCAGTTTCAATGCAATGGGCAAATACTTAGATCGGACCAGAATCTATCAGGGTGGAGGCAATGGCGGTAGGTTACGGTCACCATATGTAATTCTCGGACTCACCTTAAACTGACAGATTGAGTTCTCAAAAGATCAAGTTATTAGAATAAATAATCTGCCTTCAAATCTAGAGACTATCTTACCTTTTTGTATTTTTATTATAATTCTATTTTAGCATTTAAATGTATCTCATGTCAAAAAACTAAAAGAGAAACAATAGAGTACCGAAAATCCCGGTTTCTTAAAGATACAATCCCGAAAATCCCGGTTCCTCTAAATAGAACCGGTTCTCGATTCCCTAGAGGCAGGGCCTCGCTAATTGAACGGGTCCAGCGACTGCACAGCTTGTCATGGTTGTGGCAAATTTCACGGATCCCAAGGCCATGGCTATAAGGCAAGTGCGGTTTTTAGTCGGCGAACGATCCATGAGGAGTTTCCGTAGGTACAGTGGCCAGCACATCAAGCTACCACAATCTATCAAATTTGTTTGATTGATTTTGAACTTTAATACAAAATGGTAAGGTTCTATTATTCAATTGGGAAAATTTTACAGTTCATATGCATACTTATTCTTTATTGCATACCCTATTGTACAATAAGATGTTGTAATTAGACAAGAATCATTATAGACCTTGTAGGGCACAGCAATTTTAGAAAAGTTTTGGATAGGTTGACGTGCTGGCGTCTGTACTATAAAAGAAGTACATGTCATGGATTTCAACCTGAGATTTCTAACTTTATAAAGTCAGTTCAAAGTCATAATACACAGCACAGATTTATTTGATATAATTTACTCAAACAGATTTATTCTAAATTTACCAGAAATAATGCATTATAAGAACAAAATTGTAGTTTAATGATCAATAAAACCTAATTTGGCTTCATGCACCAATTTAGGTACAAAGGACCTTACTAATGATGCTCTGGTATTGGTTGGTATTATTACCAATATTGGCCACACTTAAGCGTTTATTTCTGAGTTTGTATGGAAGATGTAAATGATATGAAACACGGTTAGTAATAGAGTTTATATAGTGTCTAGCGGACTTCGAACATTTGAGTTTAATATAGCATAGGTAGGATCTAGTAACCTACCATCACCGTCCCAAAAGACCCAAGACAGGGCAGGGCAAGACCCTAATTTGATGTAGTCAAGATATATTAGCGAGCGCGTTTAGGCACAAAACCAAACTTCGAGGTACAGAAGCCAGCACATTACGGTACAGTCAGCGTCAAATAGTTAGTGACACTCAGGGTATTCAAATAAATAGACGCAATCAAAAAGTCAATAATATCGGTACAAACAAAGTTTCCATAATGTTGTCAACATTATAGTCGCTCAAAAGGTCGAGACGTTTAAAACGTCATATAGATAGGTTCAGTCAAACCGTCATAAATATGGTAACAGTCATCCCGCCAATGGTATCCAAGCATTCTAAGTGTTCAAAAATATGGAACACATTAGAAAAATAAACTTTACTGCTATACATTTTAAATATTATTTCTCACATCAATTAATGTGAAAACATTTATACACCAAAATGAAAGGAATAGAAACTACTGTTGTCCTTTTCATTTTAAGCATGACGTCATAGACATGTCTTTTGTTTTGTAAAGAATTTCGTGCATAGCCGTTTACGATACTTAGCAATATACAGCTGACTGAAAATAGATGTACCTAAACCTCATTGATAATGAGTATGACTATACATATATCTCATAGAGCAAGAGTGCATAATTAAAATATATGATTCAATATCATGATCATTTTATTTTATTTTAATTAACAATGAACGTCGACAAAACTAGACTCGATAGTGTTTGCAAAAAAGAGGTGCAAAGTTTTCAACCTTATTGACTATTATTCAAAAACTGCTATTTTAAACATAAACAAGTTAATAGAGTGGATGAATAACTAAAAATAAGCAATAAAATAATGTCAATAAGGTCGATAATCGCTTGCATCTTTTCAATTTTCTTTAGTTTTCGACTGCTTACCATCAGGCGGGCTGTGTGCTTGTTTATACATATATGTGCGAATATGCAGAAATGAGAATCTAGAGAGATGAGAATAATTCGATAGGTAACTACACGTAACATCTAAAACGATAGGTACATAAGGATATTCCCAGTTCATTTGAAATATCTGATAAGGAGACACCTTCCTCCCTCAAATATATAATTCGATGTTTTGTGGTGTCACTAATGCGTAGCCATATTTCTAGCTTGCTTTAGTTTTGCACTTGACATTGATATTACTGATAGATACATATAATGACATGCAAATATCACTAGATTGCCTAAAGAGGTTTTCATCTTTGGGAAACCGTTTATTTCTATAACATGCTGGTTTATTTTTCGAATGTGTTCCATATTTTTGAACACTTAGAATGCTTGGATACCATTGGCTTGATGACTGTTACCATATTTATGACGGTTTGACTGAACCTATCTATGTGACGTTTTAAACGTTTCGACCTTTTGAGCGACTATAATGTTGACAACAATATGGAAACTTTGTTTGTACCGATATTATTGACTTTTTGGTTGCGTCTATTTATTTGAATACCCTGAGTGTCACTAACTATTTGACGCTGACTGTACCACAATCTGTCAAATATCTTTGATTGATTTTCAACTTTAATACAAGATACTAAGGTTCATATTCAATTGGGAAAATTTGACAGTTTTGGATAGGTTGACCTGCTGGCGTGTGTACTAAAACAAACTGGCGAACTGCTAGGCGTTCACTACGTTCTTGACGACGTTTGTTGGCCTGTAGTTCGAGTATCGGACAGCTGATCATGAGGTCGTGGGTTAAATTCCCACGGCACACAAATATTTACCTATGCGATAGGTACACATTAGTGTTTGTTTGTCGTATTTACAAAAAAAAAACGGCAAGGTGTGGTGGCTGAGTGACTCACTTCTGTCCCACGGGCTGTCGGTTCGATTCCCGTACGGAATTAATTAGGTACTGACGCAGGTCAAGCTATCCAAAACTGTCAAATTTTCTAATTGAATATGAACCTTATTGTATTGTATTAAAGTTGAAAATTTATCAAATAAATTTGACAGATTGGGGTAGCTTCATGTGTATACTGCTTCTCTGTATCTATAAATACATCTATTTATCTAATGACAGCACATTGAGAGTACTCATTGTTAGTTTTTATACGAATATCTAGGTGTTTTTAAGTATTATAATGAATAAAAAATTCTTTTTCCGAGCCTTTACCCAACTATGTTGGGGTGGGGTTCTATGAAGAAAAGTATAATAATAATTATATCCAGTGTCCAATAGGTACAAGCCATAGTATGCGTCCTATACTGCCCATATTATGTACAAGCTCTGGTTAGTTTGGGTCTAGATAGTGATGTGTAAAATTGACCCAAAATATTTATTTAAAAAACAAAAAATAGTAAGTACTTCTCTGCTTACCTCTTTAGGATTACATACAGGCTCCATTAAATGTTATGTATAATAATTAGGAGGTACCTACTCAAGGATTATATTTCTGGTTTAACATATCTAATAAAAAAAGGTAGGTAGCTATTAATTTTACGTTGCAAATTATTTTTAAAAAATGTAGCACCAATTTACCGCATTTTCGTATCATATCATTAAATATTTATAAAATGGTCAAAGAATAAGTAAAATAATATACTTACCGATGTACTTGTAGGTACCTACATACCTACTTATGTTTGATGTAAGTAGGTATACATACAAAAAATCGTGCTAATATTTGCCTTACCTACATTGAACTGGGTAGGTAATTCAAAAAATTTTTACTATTATTGTGCTGTAACAACAAAGGTAAAAATTCCAAAGACGGATAGCGTCATCCAACGTA
Source organism: Acronicta alni (assembly GCA_964056405.1). Taxonomy (NCBI): domain Eukaryota; kingdom Metazoa; phylum Arthropoda; class Insecta; order Lepidoptera; family Noctuidae; genus Acronicta; species Acronicta alni. Next base: position 9,274,004 of record OZ043939.1, read on the forward strand.
GGTATGTAGGTAAAGCAAAAGACAAACTTTATGACTGTAGGTATGTACCACCTACCTACTTTAAAATTCGCAATAAAAATCATTTAGTTTTTTAATTCTTTTGTTTGACTAACCGCGACATTTAAAAAAATCCGTGATATAACTGATCACCACAAACCAAACAGTATGAATAAGCCCACGTACCTTTACCTATTTCCAGTACAGGCTGGTATCAATCTGTAGACAGGAACCCTACCAAACTATCAATTGACACCCCGTCCATCACGCATCGGTCAGCCAGATTTTAATATAGTCCATATTAAAGTCAGTAGGTACCTAAATAGGTACATCTACACTTTCACTAAAGGTCTAAAATTAAATATTAAATGTCGTTTAGAATATTCACAATAATTACAAAATGTTATACGGTTTAGCAGCGATCACAGCTGATACAGCCACGGATCTGAGTTACGTTATTTTTAAAAAAGGAACGGTATTTCGAACTTCACCAGACGCATAGACTACTATTATATACTAGAGACGGCACGGAGTCACCGACACTGCCACCATGACGGGATTAATCACACCTTTAGTTTAGTGTTTTTGTAAGAATTTACAGCTTATACTAATAAAATTGCTATTCATAAGGGGATACGGGCCTCTTAAGAAAGAATATATATTAAGGAGCGAAAAAGAAATGCCCATAATGCAGCTGTCATACGCAATAAATTAAAACAGTCTTCTGCTGCTACCGCCATCTCTTGAGGCTTTTAGTGCAACTCTAAGAATTTATCAATGATGCCGGGTGCTCGAAATTCAAATAACGTATCCATTTATACCAGACTTATATTTTATGTTAATTACATTATTTTTAATGATAGTAATAATATTTTTAAATATTTTATTGTCTTTTTATATTATTTGTTAAAATACCGAAAAGTTTTCTATTTTCTGCAAAAGTATGAATTTAACCATCCGTGGGCTGGGCCTTTGAGACAATAATTATAGATAAACCGTTTATAAGCCGTTTATCTACTCATGTGTCAATACACTCCGTAATAGATTTAACTAAGTAGTTGAAAGGCAGGAAGAGTACTTACAAGTACTTCGGTTTGTCCGAAACCCGTTTAGTTAATCTTTAAAGATTTTAGAGAAAATAGAAATCAACGTTACGGTCTATAACATTTTTTAGTTTAGTACGTATATAGTGTAGATAAGCAGTGATTGGTATGACCATTGGACTGCCAAGTCGAAGGTCTCGAGTTCGAACCCAAGGCACGCACCACTGACTTTTCGAATTCATGTGTGTATTAATAGTTCATTATCACTCGCTTAAACGGTGAAGGAAAACATCGTGAGGAAACCTGCTTACCTTAAAAAAATTTCTCGATGGTTTATGAAGTCTGCCAACCCGCACTAGGCCAGCGTGGTGGACTATAGCCTAATCCCTCTCAATATGAGAGGAAACCCGTGCCCAGCAGGGGAACAGTATAAGGGTTGATGATGATTGTAGATAAATGAGTGTACTTACATCTGTAGTTCAACTATCGTGTCGTATTTTAGGTTAATTTTCCCTTGTAAACTCAAATCACCGCCTGTTTCTGATCAAAATCTTTATATGAAATGGCATATCTGTGATCTTAGTGTTTTTTAAGTCACGCTCTATATAATTCGCGCATTTTTTTAAATAAATAGGCCACATTCTGTTACTAGACCGCAATACGGAGTAGTTTGATCTGGATCTTGTGATGTATACACTGGTGTAGAAAATGAACAACATTCTTCATAGTCTATGTGTTAACATTATATTTTTCATATTATCGGTAAGTAGGTTTTGTTTTAAAAAAAAACTAGGATTTGCTCCTGTATCGTGGTTGCGTTTACAAACACAAATTTTCACATAACTAAACAAATACCCAGATATTATTTTGTTCCGTGTTCCATCGAACCCACAACCCGTGGCGTAGAAGTCGATCGCTCAGCCGCTGCGTCACAATTAGGTACAACGGTTTTAAAACTAATTCTTGGAGTAGAATCTGTTACAACGTTAGCTTAGAGTAAGCTTTTTTATTTTAAATGCTTATTGGTTCAATTTCGCGGTTTATTATGATCAGGAATCTTGTACTGTCCTACAAATTTCTTAACACAACTACCGACTACAATTTTCTCATTGATGTTGCTGGCGTTTATAGACTGCGATGCCACTTACTACATGTTTGTCATCTTATCACAATAAAAAAAAGGTTTGGTATGGTAAAATTCCCTTTAATAAACTTGATAATTATATCATCATCATCGTTAACCCATATACTGTCCCACTGCTGGGGGCACGGGTCTCCTCTCAGAATGAGAGGGATTAGGCTACAGTCCACCACGCTGGCCTAGTGCTGGTTTTCAGACTTCACACGCCGTCGAGAAAATCTCTAAGGCATGCAGGTTACCTCACGATGTTTCCCTTCACCGTTTATGCGAGTGATAATTAATTATTAATTGAAAATTATATATTGAAATAAAACTACTTTTTACCGATTTATCGCTTTATATTAATATAACTCGATAAAATCCATAAAAAGTAGTTTTATTTCAATGTATACCTAATATTCGGGTAAATGTAAGAAATCTATTTGATAATTATATTTTAAAATTCCATTCTTCTTCTCCACAGGCAGCAGAGCCTCTTAAACTGATACCAGGTGACCATACCGTAATAAAGAAAGACGGGGTCACACACTCTATCTCAAAATACTACGTAGTACCTGCAGATTTCGATCCAAATGTAGCCGCTAATGCAAGTGAGGTATCTCAAAAAAGAGAAATAGATTATGTAAATAAAAAGTACACTAAGAGGAAGGATGATGTAAAGAATGAAGAAACTGATACCGTAACAGTTCGTGATAAATTAGATGAATACAGCTTTAATGACAAGGCAGCGAATCCATATAGCAATGATACTGAGAAACTAACGGAAGAGAAACTTGAAAAACAAGAAAATACTACGACGACGTTGGTAAGTGAGAAACCAGCTGAAATTAGCCTTTTACTGGTACTGACTTATTTAAATTATTGGTGGAGCTTGTAGGTTAGATATTATAATCAATCAAGATTATGGTGCGCTTGAGTTCAGCCTATGGATGACTAATTTTTTCTTCTTATATTTCGTAAATGTTTTCTGGTGTCTATCAGGATAACTCCTGTCAGGTACCAGAGACTCCACGAAAACCTTGCACTTTCTGATAGTAGTGATAAGGACTAAACACTACCTGGACCAGCCGCACCTGGTTAGACTTGAAGCCCACCCCAACATAGTTGAGCAAAGAGTCGGAGGATGATGATAGTATATTTGGATAATTTATTTAGATTTCATAGAACAGACTAGTTTCTCAGACTAGTTTCGTACATTTTTTTATGAACTATGTAAAGATAATGAGATTTATCTTTTCTTTTCAGGAGATTCGTTCAAATTTAGATCCTGAAGATTTGAGTTATTTTCAAGTTGAACCCATTGATTATAAAATAAGTAGTAATGTGACTAGTGGTAATATTACTAGTAGTAATGTGACTAGTAGTAATACGACTAGTAGTTATGTGACTGGTAGTAATGTGATTAGTAGTAATGTGACTAGTAGTAATATTACTAGTAGTAATATTACTAGTAGGAATTCTGATGATGCAGCTAGTGAGCTTTTAAAAGAGTTTTCCACTTTAGTTTATGATAGTGTTGATCGTAATCTAGAGAGTTTTTGGGGTGTTTTTAACAATTATGTGATTAATTTATCAGATAAAAACGAACAATTGATAAGAATGGAAAAACTATTCATTTTATTAAATGTCTTTACAAATTTGTATAAAGCAGTAAAGATGAATATTCCAATCGACGTAATTATTGATGATTTTACTGACGTCATTCTTAAATCTTACATCGAAAGCAATGACAGTGACAGAAATCATCAACGCCAGTCAAAACACCATGATGTAAATTCTAAAAAACAATGTATAACAAAATGTTATCAACTCTCTAAACTCGATTTAGATTCAAGAGATGTTTCTATTTCAGAAATTGATGGCTCGGTAGCTAATAACAATACAGAATTAGGAAAACATAACTCAGAAATGTACTTGCTAAGAAAAGATAGCACTAATAACAATGTAAATGTTTGGCTAAAATTCCCTGTTTCTAGTCCTGAATCGAATCTAGAAACTACTACTGATCAAAAAATAAATATTCAGAAAAGTGAATTGGTAAACCCCAATCATTTAGAAACTGACAGGTTCCAGAAAGATGGACAAGATGAGAATAACGTCTTGTCTCCACAACAAATTGCACATGAAAGTAATGTTTATGATGATGCTAATTTAGACCTTAACATTCACGATACAGCGGAAACAAATAAGCTGCCTTTGACTAAGGGAAAAAATTATGGATATTATATGCCTGCGAAACCCCAAGTTGTTAACAATTTACTGTGGTCTGTAGAAGAAAATGAAGGTAAAAATATACCGTATACTATTGAAAATCCAAACGTCCATTTTACACCATGGATCATTGATGATAGACCACTCAATAATATACCCTTGACTATTGATGGTAGACAATTCATTGATATGCCGTGGATAGTTAACGAAAGATCGACGGTCGATAAATCTCCGTTGACAATGCATGACAGAATAAATCATGACCTGCTTTTGAATGCAGGAAATAAAGTAGGCAGTATACCATTAACATTCTATCCACCTGAAGGTTCTGAAATGAAGGTTAGTAGCAACAAAGTCTTAGTAGGCGGTCATCAAACTCCTTTGATTAATGGTGTTACCGTCACAAATCATTTTAGCAAACCTAATCGTTACGCATATGTTCTAACACCGACAAAATTTTTATATGGGCCCAAGTTTACTAAAAATATCGTAAAAAGTAAATCTGGTAAATATTCAAATAATAATCTTGAGACATTACTGAAAAATTCTTATGGACTGTCTTCTGCATATGAGAAGAATTTAGATTCGAATGTAGTGCTTAATAATAACCATTCCTCACAATATTATTACGAGTCTCCTTTAAATATTGAAAAAGGTGTCCGATTATATACGCATGATAAAAAAGTTTTTAAAAATTCAGAGGTTCTTGCTCCTCAAACGCTACAAGAATATTATGAATCTGAACTTAAAATCCTAAATGAAGAAACAGAAAACAATCCTACAATTCTACGCCCAAATACCTTTTCTAAATCTCCTATTAAATCAAATTTTGAAGAAGAGTACGTCGCGAACGAACCTACTTTTGAAGAACTAAGCGAAAATTCAGGAATTCTGATTCCTAATGTCCCCTCGAACCCATATGGGCTAACGCTAGAACAATCCTATTCAGATGTTAAAATACCTACAGATCAGAAGCTTATAGATATTGAAGGCTCGTCGTCTCATGTTTCTGATGTCAATCATAACTCACAGTTTGATACTGATACTAGAAAAGAACATATATCTTCATCGATCAGTGATAGAGAGGCTGATGCTGGACCTGTGCTCCTTCCCCCACCAGAAACAGAATATAATCTACATACACCTGGTTATAATAGACAAGCAGCTAATGTTAATGTTAAAGTGCCTGTTTCTGGTCAGCTCTATAGATACCTTAGACCAAGTATTTCAACCTACGTTCAAGGTAACCAACCATCTGGATATAACTACCTTAATAAAGTGAAAACAGCATTAGCACCTACTTATGAACAATTTTCCATGAAAAATTTGATAAAACTACAATATGCGCTTTCCAATATTAAACAATTTGGTAATCTTGACGTTTATCAAGTTAGGGCCCTAGCCAATTTGGAGAAAATAAATAATATATTACTGATATTGGCCCACCATTTAGGCAAGGCTCATGAAAACCAAAGATGGTATGAAAACATACTTTATAACGTGAGAAATGGAACTCCATTGCAAGTGTATGTTTACAATTTGCTTCGACAAAAATGGTTGCAGCAAATTATTTTGACACTGTACAGGAATAACTTTAATCCCCGTTTGCTTTACAATCCCAAACTATTTTCGTTTTTGGGAGCATGGCGGTTCCCGAACTATGTTTTGAAATTCTTGAATACTGAACATATTGATGAACATTTCGATAGAAAAACCACTAAACAAAATATTGCAAAAGAGTTCGAAGAAAATTCGGGTGCGATAGCGATTAATAATTATGCAACTGAACATAGAGTTGATGATTATAAAACACATGCTGGTGGGTTAGTCTTAAGTATAACAGAAGTTAAAGCGGGATTAGATGCAGACGTAATAATAAACATACTTAAACAGTACTTACTTTCCAAAAAATATGTTGAAAATCGAGAAAACATAATCAATCGTGGATATAAGGAAGAAATGTTTAAAAAGATTGTGTTATTTTTACAGGAGAAAGGCTATCATGGTCAAATCATACTTGATTTGATCAATAAAATTTATGACGCAGTATTTTCCGTTGAAGGGAAAGGATGTATTAAGCGCCAAAATAATTTTGTGCAAACTGTTTATAATGCCATAGTGCCAGTTTTGAGGAGATCGGAGCCAGTAAAACTTGTCTAATAATCTTTTAAATAAGGAATAGTATTAAATTTGAAATATCTTTTGTGAATATAAATAAGTTTGCTTTTACCATTGAGTATTGCATTAAGGGATACATTTGTGTTTTGTTAGTATTTTATTCCAGTTGATACTCATATATTATTTTTTAATAAAGAATTATGTAGTTCATTATAATTCGCTCTTATATATAAACTGAAATACTACCTACATCAATGTCTATAGGTTTTTTCTCTGATTGAAAGAATATCTCTCTCTTCCAGCTATGCATCCTTTATGATGGTAGTCAGCCTGTCTTATTCTTCTCCTCCACTAGTTCTGTCCATGACATCATCGACCTTAGAATGTGACCCTATAATTGAAAGATTTTGGTTTCTTCTTTTATTTGTTTTATATATTAGCTGGACCCGCGGTGCTACTGGCATCGATGTCGTATTTCCCAAAACCGTGGGTTATTCCCAAATATCCCTTAACTTGCCCTAACAATTACAAACCTGTGATGATCGTATGTACATAAGACACGCGCAATTGATTTTTATTTATATATATAGATTCGTTGCATATATTATTTTACAGTAGAATGTAGCATTACTTATTTATACTTTATTTTCTAATTTGTTTTTAGTATAAGTATTGAACAATATGCATATTATTTCAAAATAAATGTCACTTTAAGATTTATATACGTGGTTTTTTATTAATTATTAAGTACAGAGGCCAGCACATCAAGCTACCACAACATGTCAAATTTCTTTGATAGATTTTCAACTTTAATACAACACAATAAGGTTCATTCTCAATTGGAATTTGACAGTTTTGGATAGCTTGACCTGCTGGCGTCTGTACATACACTGCCAAACAATGAAACAGCTCCTGTTTAAAACATCGAAATGTTAAAAATTCGCTGTGTATAACGCACTCATCAATTTTACATTTCCCGAAGGGTTAGGCAGATGAATAGATACCCAATGTGCCCACAGTACACCGGTACTATGTATTTGGGGGGCACGGGCACGAAACCAACATCGAGTTACTTATGAGATTTTTTTAGAAAACTCCAATAATACTTAGCTCGAGCTGGGAATCTAAACTGATACAGCATAACTTACAGTCGCTTAGGACCACTAGACTAACAAGGCAGTCTTATTAAGCATATAATTATTAAAATATAACATAATGGAAAATATTTCAGTGATGTTGTTAATGCTCTTCCGGCAAAAGGAAACCTCTTCAAAATTACTTACACTTAAATGATAATATTATTTCCTTTGAATTTTCTTTATTACCTATTTATTTGATTACTATTCAGTTCAACTCGTAGATCTATTGCTTAGACATTAGAAGTTGTTTTCTTTTACATTTAAATAATTATTTCTAAAATACATATCTGTAAAACGACAACACTTCAAAAATAAAACTAATTGAAGAATTAAAAAATAAACACGATTAAAAAGAAACGTAACTAAATTACTATTAGTTGTTCCCGCGCAAATTACTGTAAAACATGTATTAAAGTGATGTAGCTATAAATGGTAGATGAGTTAATTAATAATAGTCCAAGTATTCTAAAACAATGGCGTATTACCTACCATACATCTTTGTCTCATTGCCTAGAACACATCATAAACTAATTCGTATGTTTTTAACAGTTAAAATCAATAATAAAACGTAACTTATGAATAACGCAAATATTAAGGACATAGCGCAAACAATGGACTAGCTCCACCGTCTCCAATCGGATTGACATTTCGGCAGACATGGTGAAAATGGATTTACCTAAATACTGTCAACTCTTTTTGGAGAATGTGTAGCTCAAAATGAATAAGTGTCCTCAGGTGAGCCCTGATGAAGAATCAATAGTTTTAACAAGTTTTTCGTGCAGGTTAGTACCGATAGTAAAAATCTGATAAGGAAATTGAAATGATTGTCTTTAAAATTCTGGTTTATGGTATAACTAGACCATAGACTTAAACCAAAGGATAAGTTGATTGTAGATCTGTATTGACTGATAACTTGTCCTCCAGATTGTGATTGCATTATTTATATAGCTTTAAATAAATCCTTTTCCTTACCAAGAGTTTAGGAAGCGTAAGAGAAGAGAGGTAGGGCATGGGTGGGAGTAATTCCACTCAAATTGGAGCTGCCTGATTGGGGAAGTACCTCCGCCTTGCAGAAAAAAATAAATAAAAAACCCGACTGACGAATAATAAAGAATGTAGTTTTTTTAGTTCAATATTTTGGTGTACCCCAGGGTAGCACATTGTCTCCTCTTTATTCTCATAGTGTTAATTAGTTATAGTAGTTTTATGAGAAAATGTATCTTCTAGTTCTCGTGTAAACCTCCATTCCAGTACCTACCATGGTGAAATAACCATATTTGTCTTTTTCACGATCTCAATGTGTATCAATTTCATATTGCACGTGGTTATTGCCAATTATATCCCCGAATATTTCATGCTTCGCTAATTATATCATTAGGTAGGTCGTATCGTTCGTAACCAATTTTCTCCAGAATCCAATTTATAATGCGGAATTTTAATTGGCGCTTCAGTGTATTCATCTCAGTTTTTTTCTTATAAAGCATTGAATTTCGTACATCTAATCATAAGCTTGTAGGTAATGCCTGGACATCGCACCAATCTTCATAAATACTCGCATTTTTTATAGAAATTAATGCTGCTTATTCATGTGCCTGCACAAAATTCTATCTTCAAGCGGTCTAATCTAATTAAATTAACACGCTGTGCAACTTTTACAAATATTGGTATACATATTTTAAGTTTTGCTTCTGGAAAATGGCGATAACCTCATTAGCACGATCGTACCTAAGTAACCGTTCCGTCGTAATTCACAGGCTTTATTATTAATTTATGTGGTAAAAACATTTTCATCAATTATATTTATAATCTAATCATTATTATCATTAACAAATTGTATGGTCGCCCAGTGCAAATATTTCCATAGATATGTTTTTCACAAGTATCTACCTACACTACTTAGACCTGGTGTTGTATGAAGAGCTTCTTTTCCCATTTAGTCATGTTATAAATAAAGTGACACAGAATCTAACAAAACAACGCAACGAACATTAGAAATCTTTGAGGCGGATTTAGCTCGGTTAATACTTAACACAGTGTAATGCAGATTGCGGTAAAGTTAAGACGTTAAAATGTTCGCCGTTAGAAAACCTTTGGTTCCCCAAAAACTGGAAAAATACAACCATTTCATAATAATGTCACATTTTTGGCTTATAAACCTTTTTTGAAATCGAAACATGTATAACAACAATTTTCCTAATTTGCCAAATCATTGAAAACACAACATTATATATTCTAATATAGCATTCAATTGTGTAGTAGATGCAAAACAGGACGTTGATATTGTACATAATAGAATTGCGTTTAATCATTCAATTATTGTTTTCGATTTTACGGTATATAATGTGACATGTCAATCAATTATATACTGTGTATATTTCAATATATTTTGCAGACGCTACTGAGGTTCCGATACGCCATAATGATTTTGCGCTTAGTGTATAGTTTTTTTTTCTTAACTTTAGTAACGGGAAACAAGCAGGTAAGTTTTTGAAATTGAATATACAGGCTATTAATTAAAAGTGCGACAGTCGGGAATAGTTCTTTAAACGGACAAAATACTTTTGAAAGTTTCACGACACAATAGCAATTGTATTCACTTTCAACAAGTTGATATTTGAACCGCATTAATTTTAATCTCTTTCGAAAGATCATTTGGGTCGCGCGAGAATTAAGCTAATCATATTATGCTTATTTTATTAATTCCTTGCGCTTCTGGAGATTGGGAATATCACACACAGGCTCCTTATAGCGAGCACTGATGCATTCTTCATTTTTATCATATTCTTATTTTCATTTACAACAAAACTCATTAGTAGATAAATTTTGAAAAATATCCGATCCCAAAAAAAAGAATATATCTTACATTGAAGTTAACCAGTTAAATAACTGGCAAATAAGTAACTTTCGAACTTCACCAGGTCAATTACGCTTGGTTAAATCTGAGGATCCAATTTTGACCAGATCTATTCGCTGGCTATCATTTGGCAAGATGTGCTAAAGATTCTTAAATTTTATAGAAGGTATCAACACCAATGATACTTTGGGCAAATGACTTGCCAAATGTGACATCTAGTACGCTCTCTTTTCAGCATCGTCCGTTTCCGTCCTTTCAATGTAATGTGCATCTATATGACGTATTTTATCAGTAATCTTACAATCTTAACAAGAAATGCAAAGACCAAGATTTTAGGCAAAAGTTTTTGTGTTTACATTATATATAATGTTGAAGTTTCTATTAGCAGAATAGGCACCTAATTTAATTGTTATTTGAAGTTGGACGACACAAAGAAGACGGCCAGGATGGGTTCTTGTGTAAATAAAGTTTGTGTCTGCCAAGATAAGCTGGAGTTAAAATCTGGTTATCACTCATCACCATCAATTTCAACTTACCGCCATACAGTAATTCAAGGATCAAAATTATTGACACCGCATATAAAGGTGGAAAAGGTAAGGTACATTCATTTGGTTTTTTATTCATTTCATTAATTTGCTTCTAATACTTAAGCCTTATGGGAATCAAGCATCGGTTATACATCGATTTCATTTACCACATTTTTGTCATTAACACCTAAAAAAGCAAGGTGGGCTATGACATGTTCTATACCTAGTCGTGTGTTCGTCAATCATAATATTGTGATTCATTAGCCCCCGTAGATGTTAAATCTCATTTATGCAGTATGCTACAATTCCCATCAATGAAGTAATGTAAACCAAGTTTATGGACATAACTTAGAAGCATTAGGCCAGCGATAGCCTCATCCCTCTCATGTTGAAAGGAGACGTACCCAGCAGTACCTACATGATTAGGGTTGATGATGGCTTTTGAGAAATAGTGTATTTATGAATGCCATTTTGTATTTCGATTCGGACGTTATAATGCAAGTTGTCTAGGTTATTGGCGGCATAGCATGCGTTGCGACCCGCGGCAGTATCCCAAAGAAAACAGTCATCATTTAAATGTAATGTCCAACAAACAAAACAATTTCTTGGCCTTTATTGAATTATTTATTATTCAGAATAAATTTCTTCATCATCGTCATCCTATTGCCGTCCACTGCTGAACGTAGAGACATTCCCCAAATTTCGTGGCTAAAGAAATTTAAATAATCTATGCATTTTTTTTTCAAGTTCCTATCAAAATTACAGACACAATGCATTTTAAGTATTGCACTGCAGGCGATATTCCTAATTTCCTTAGACTAAATACGGCTGTCGCAGACGGTCTCTTGGAGGTTGCCATTGGTCTAGGTCGCGAGGCAAGTTTTCGCCCCTTGAAGGTCCAGTGATTGCTGGACCTCAGCCTATCGGAATCATGACTAATGTGATTTCGAGTCTCGTGGCCCCATTTAGTTACTCGTACATTAGTTGGCAGTTCGGCACCAGCAACACGTGGTCCGTCCTTCCATGTGGACTTTCCGCTTCATAAAAATGGCCCAGAGGCATTTAATTCGTTCTTCCGTCAAGTCATGCATATTTTAACACACAAGCGTATGAAATCCAACCAATAACCGTTTCAAATGAACCGTGAACATTGTACATAGGCACTACATTATATTTTAATAAGTAGTTTTCTATTTCTGCCTTAATGACGAAATAGCCCAAATTTTTTTTTTGGAAGTAATGATGTATTTTTATTATTGTAATAAGACGAAAAACAAGTATACGGGCCGTCCGACGGTGAGCAGTAACCGACGTCAGTAAAACCAATAGTAGGAGTAGGGCACAGTCGGAGTAATTCCACTCAAATTGGAGCTGCCCGACTGGGGAAGTACCTCCGCAGAAAATCGAAGTGAAATAACACTGCTTTGAGCTGTGTTGTGTTCCTTACGGTGAGCAAGGTTGCCAGTGCCCCGCGAGGAAGCGTTGTGTTGGCAGTGGGGGGACTTTGACCCTTATACTGCCAACCCAACTATTCCTCTTTCGTTTTACAGGGTCGGCAAAAAAAATGTATCATTAGCGCGTTAGGCTAGCGTGGTGGAATATAGCCTAATCCCTCTCAGTATGAGAGGAGACCCGTGCCCAGCAGTGGGACAGTATATGGGTTGATGATGATGATGATGATTGTGAGGAAACCTGCATGCCTTACGATATTTTTCTCGACGGTGTGTGAAGTCTGCTAACCCGTACTAGGCCAGCGTGGTGGGCTATTAATCCCTCTTAATCTGAGACCTTGCCCAGCAGTGGGACAATGGATGGGTTGTTGATGATGATTGATGATGAGGCGTTTTTTGCATAATAAACTTCTTTAAATCCTTTAATTTTTTGGACACTAATATTGATATTTCATGTCCTCAGGCAACTTATGGGTATGCTCCGAAGGTAAGCTCAGAGTCCGGACATGTAATAACCAGCCCTATTGAGACTAACAGCTATGAAGTTGGAGTAGTGTCTGACAAAGACAGTCCAAGCTATCAGGTAACTCCATAACAGTACCTACATCTACAATAATTATATATTTTTATTTCCTGTATATTTATTTATTAAAGATCAAAACAAAGGATATACTCAAACATTTACAAGTTAGGTACTACAATACAAATTAAATCTATCATGACGTGTAGGTACTCCCTCAATTAGTGGAGCTGGAGACTACAGCATGGACAATAACATTAAGAAATACAACTAAGCTAAATAATTACGTATTATCATTAAAGTTTGAAACAATTAAATAATAGTATTATGTACTTAGGTACATATTTTGGATTTATTTAAATATTTTCACAAATAATAAGTATAAAAATATGAATAAAACATATATTACTCACCTACCTACCAGTACCTACTTAGTATGAAGTTCTGTAAGAGAGAGGATTAAGGTCCTTGTCAGATGCAGGGTTATTGGTTGACACAGGCGTTGAAATTGTTGGGTCTTAGACACAGACAGTTTCCTTACAATGTTTTCCTTGACCGCCAGAGTCGTGATAAGAAAAAAAATAGAAGAAATGTCTAAAAATTTTTTAATTTGCTGATGACAGTACAATTATATTCACTGGACATGATAAATCCCAAATAGAACATGAGATTAATTTGACAATACATAATATTATTAATTGGCTGACATTAAATAATCTTAACATTAACATTAGTAAAACGAACTTTATGACATTTAGAAATTAATAAAGTTAATAAACTAACTGATATGGACATTAATTATTCGAATAATAAAATTGTAGAAGTTGGTATTACAAAATTTTTGGGTTTGACTATAGATATGAGCATTTAAACTGGAAACAACATATAGAATCGTTGTGTAAAAGAATCAGCATGTACTCATATGCGCTGTATATGCTTAGGAAAACAGTGAGCAAAGCTTACCATGGGTATGTTGCTCCACTCTTAAAGTATGGCATTATATTCTGGGGCAACTCTAAGACAAATAAGTGGCATTTAGGGCTCAAAAGAGATCCGTACGGGCTATATGTAATTTAAAACAGACTGATAGCTGTAGACAGTATTTCATAGACTTGAATATTTTAACATTGCCGTGCATGTATATACTAGAAGTTGTATTATTTGTTAAGACACATTTATGTACCTATACGAAAACTTAAATTTTTTATTTTTATTTTATTTATTTTATTTTATTTATTTGGGAAAATAAACAGTTGTACATTAAAATCTTATACTAGGTTATAAACATACTAGAATTATAAATGTATAACCTACGACATTTTCCACAACATATTAAAAAGTAATATCAACAGTGCGCTATTTTAAGCTCTTAAAACAGAAAATCAGTTACATGTGATAACATCGACATGCATGCTAACGACAGATAAAGAGAGAGGGAGAGACAATGAGTGAATAATAAAAAAAAAACTAACTAATATAATCCAAAATTTTCTTGTAGATAAGACTTCTAAATTTTTGAGTAGAGACAGAAAAGAAGTCAATGTCTTCAAAGATCTTATTGTATTGATTGGTAAGGCGGCGTAGGGGGGCTCGACAGCCTGCATTTGTACGACAAGAACGTACTGCAAATAAAGGTCTTGGACGCACCCCACGGCATATCGTTGTTCTAGGAACTACATAACTAATTTTGTTAGCAGAAGACGTAACTACAACATAGCCTATCCTGGAAATAAAACAGCACTGTTAAACAAAAGTATATTTTGCACGGCCCCGCGTATTTGCCTAAAACAATACTAGAGATTTCAGATATTAATCTATTCAAAAATAAAATAAAATCATTATTAATTAAAAACTCTTACTACTCAATTAATGAATATTTAAGTAATGGAATATTGTACTCTGATCCTTGACGTTTCTTTATAATTTAATCATGGCAAGTATTGTAATCATATGTTAACATATAATAACTTGAATAATTTAAAATTAACTTGACAATATTAACTTGACATTTCTTTTAACTGATTTATTTTTGTTTTTAAAAGGGGTTAATGATGGAATAACTAATTATTATGATCATTCACATAATTGATATTTTGATTTTGAAAGTATTTCTAATTTTGCATGCCGCTTGATGGTTGAATATGGTGATACTCTGTACCTATTCTTAAGAACTATGTCTACAATACCCATATGTCGCAAAATAAATTATTTGAATTTGAAAAATATACCTGACATTTTTAGGTACCACGGCCCACCCAACATGCAAATGAAGACTCGTCAGAAAAAACTATATGCTTCACACCCAGAATGGTACATAGAATGGTAAAGGCAGCACTAGAGTATGTAAGCGAAATACCTGCAGACATAAGTAGCATTGTCAAAAAACTAGAGAAAGAGTTAAATAAAATGCCGGATACGGATTCTTTCGAGGACCTTTATATAAAGAAACCATTGTATCCATTAGATTCTAGAACAATATTCCAAATGCTAAATAATAAACCAAAGTCCGAAACAAGAAATAATTTGATATTAAAATACGAACTGCCAGGTGCACAGGAACCTCAGTGTAAAGACGCGCTGGAGAAATTAATTGAAATAGCGTACAACGCTTACTTAGAATTAGAGCAGTATCCACAATGTCGAGATTATTTATATAAATTCGCTAGCCATCAACAAGAAGACCGCCCCAAAGGTCATCTATATGACGAGCCAGATATGAAATCCCTGATAGGTTCAATTTTAGAGCAAGTAGACAAAAAAAGGCCTAAGCCTCCACCGGTACTTAAACGTCCTGAGTATGAAAATAGAGCTGAAATCGATATCACAATACCAGAGATCCCAATCCCACAAATTCAAGAGGTTCGGGAAAGTGACTCACCAGAAATTCAAGAAACTAAAAAACCGCAAATTCCTGAAATGAATGACCCACAAATTCATAAATATAAAATTCCGCAAATTCATGAAATAAGTATTGAACAAATTCCTAAAATGAATGATCCACAAATTCATGATTATAAAATTCCACAAATTCATGAATATAAAATTCCACAACCTATTCATGAAATCAATGTTCCGCAAATCCGTGAAATACATAAGATTTATGAATTCAACATTCCGAAAACTCATGAATTTAACATTCCACAAATACCAGATATTCAAGCCCATGGAATGGAAATTCCCGACATTGAAGAAACTGTAGAGGAAGGTATGCCAATGCATCCTGAAGAAACGTATAATGTTCTCACAAATATTTTGAAAAACGGTCACAACAGTGATAATGGGGACTTATACGATCAGTTCATGGCTGTTGTAGTAGATAATCCAAATAATTTCCATCCCAAAGTTTATCAAACACTGACCAGTTTATTGAACAATCAAAAGCAGCAAAATATTCCAAAGTTGGATGATATACTTCTACTTCTTCTTGATTCTGAGAGAAAGAACCAATGGCCCTGGAGTGACAGAATAAAAGAACTAATCCTCTCTTTCTTATTACCAGATCGGAACGGCAATATTGATCCAAGAATAATTGATATTATACTAGATATAAACGATAAACGCCCCAATGAAAAACATATAGAATATATTTTTTCTCTCTTGAGACCAATTAAAGAAGGAAAGTTGGATTCTCAAGTAGCTGATATCATAATTAAATTGATTAAATCAATTATAAACAGTTTATTGGATCCAGAACAAACAGAAATTTTAATTAAACTTTTAAAACCATCTCCTGGTGATTATACAAAAAAATTAGATATCGTCGATAACATATCGAGATGGTATGAAATGGGAATTCGTCCAAACGAATTAGATACATTATTGAGACTTTTGAAACCAGATTTCTATGGGAACACGGATCCACGTCTGATTGATATCATACATTTCTTGTTAACACAAAATAAGTATTTGAGTCCAAAGCATTTGAATTTCATACTTTCGTTTTTAGATCCTGAAAATAGCGAAGTGGATTCAATACGAATTGATGTAATACACTTTTTGCTGAACAGTATATTACACCCTAAACATATAAATAAACTACTTCAAGTGTTAGAAGACAATACACGCGGAGTTTTGAACTCAAAAATTTTAGATGTATTACTGTTTTTAAATAGTAATAGGTTATTGACTCCTGAACTTGCGGAAACCATCATACAACTTTTGATCGACGACATAACTAGACAGTTAGATGATAATCAAATTAAGTCTCTCTTCATCCAATTAGCACCATTGAAAAAGATTAATCCTAAAATATTAGTTGACATTATAACTCTTTTAAATCAAGATGGATTGTATGATAATATAGCTGAATGGCTAGAGTCTACGAACAATGTAGGTATACCAAATCGCGACACCGCTCCAGTAAGTGTACATGTTCTTCCAAGTAAAGTTGATAATCTGAAACCCATAGACCCCGATCACGCTAATCTCTATAGAACACCAGATATTGGATTTGAAACTGAAGACGACTTTTTGACCGTTTTGAAGTGGTTAGACAACCAAGGATTATTGAATGCGGACCAAGGATCTAACACTGATTTAGTTAACAATATTTTAAAAATCTTGGACATGGGAGAACGTGAATTAGGTGTCATGGAATTAACATACATGCTAAAACATGAGAAACCTCTCATTTACCAGCCTGTATATTATGTCAAATATAGACTCCCTATACTGAGTTTCATAGCGAAAATGAAAAATATACTATTAGAGAACCCTCAGCTTACAGCCGATCCCATGAAACTGTTACAAGAACTGATAGTTGTTTCCAACGTAACAGAAGTCTCACCTAACCTGCAAGGATATCCAAAGGAAGAAATATTGAAATTAACTGTCAACGATGGAGATTTAGTGCAAGCCAAGATTTTGGATGAGCAAAACCTTAATTTGAATGAACAGATAACGCATGTACATGAGTTAAACTCTGATATTTCGCCTGAAGAATTACTGCAGCTGAATAAAATGAATGAAGCGAAATACTACCCAGATGTTTTACAATACCGAGGTAAGTATCCTGATAAGGTGACTATGCATGAAAATAAAGTAATGAAGTTCCCTACAGTAAACTATCGGCAAATTCAAGTACATCCAATAGCGAAGCACCAGACGCATACCTTTCACTATGTTGAACGAACGAACAGCAAACAGAACTCTCTGGAACACAAGAATGCTCAACTGAGGTTAATGGAGTAGAAGATAAATTTATAATTTTGTTTAATAAACAATTAAAAATAAAGAACAAAACATGTGTTGTTTTATTTGAGTGGGATAAATGACGGTTTTCTCTAGCCTAACTCAACATTGATAATTGTAGGTCAGCGTAGAAGGCAGAGGTATCATCATACAATTTATTGGTCACTGTAACTAGGTACAGTGAGCTACCAGCCAGACTACATAACAGGTGAGTCAGATGAGGTGAGCAAATTCAAAATTTTCTGCCGCTAAGCAGTGCTGACATTGTTTTGATCCAGTGACATTACTGGGCAAATTTTATTTAATTTTATTAATTTGGGACAAAAAGCAGTTACACGTTATTAGGTATACAAAACAATATAAAGATTTAAGATTTAGAAACATAGGTACAACCCACACTATTGTCTTTGAAATAATAGTGGACTTGGAAAAAGAGAAATGACGACGGACCATGACGCGAATAAGTTTTAGAAATAAGAAGAAAAAAATGAATTATTTTATAACTGCCCTTAAGTGTGGGATGCCTCTCATCACACCATCATTTGCATATGCAAATGGCAAATGAGGGTTAACAACGAGGTCTCGAAATGACAAGGCATTGTGATAGGTACTGTTTGTTGTTGACGCCTATCATAGGTTAAACAAAAAAAACTTGTAAGACATCCTTCTAGGTATCCAAGTATAATACATGAGCTTGAGTGGGACATCTAGATAAGTTATCAAAAAAGCTCAGTTCTGCAGCTTACGCTGTGAAAAAAATACGTAGCTTAACTGACGTCGACACAGCTTGCTTAGTATATTTTGGTTACTACCATAGTGTGATATCATTTAATATGGTATTCTGCTATGGGCAAATGCCGCCGATAAACAGAATATTTTTGTGCTGCAGAAGAGAGCTATTCGGTCAATTTATAATCTCAGCCCCAGGTGATCACTTAGAGAAAATTTTAAAGAGATTAATATAATGACTTTCTTCCCTATACATTGATGAAAACTTGATTTAGGCACACAAAAATACATATACTATCCTTATTTTCTATCACTGACCTCTTCAAAAGTGCAAGCTATAGATTTCAAACATAAATATTTAATGGCGGCAATGATGCAATACGTATATACATAAAGGATTACCAAAGGGATTCACTGTAATTTAAAGATTTCGATTGTGGATTCTGCTGAAAGAAAAAAAGAATTATAATTTATCTCTTTCTTTGTTGGTATTTTATTTATTGTAGTAAACATTTCTGAACGAAACTTTTAAACGTCAGTGGTGCGGTTTTATTGATTTTTGAGCGCGTTCCAATCACTGGCATTTATTATTTACAATATTAAGTATTGTTTTTCCTTTTGTCCTCTTCTATTAGTACAAGTTAGACAAAGTTAACATCATAAGAAAATTCATAAAACTCGTATAGTCAGCACCTGAAATACAGCTCAAAAATCAATAACACATCAATCATGGTAACGCCATAAATTCTTGCATTTCATTTTATGTGTAAATAAATAAAAGAATAGTGTAAATACGTTTGCATTCAGGATAGAATTGTAACTGAAGTGTTCCTTATTATTTGTAATCATGTTAGGGCAAAGACCGAGGTTCATCAAGCCAGGTAATTCTTAATTTATAATAGGTTACTATTGAATAAAGCACCGCTTCTATACATTTGCCTATACTTGTAGTTCTAGAACTTCGCAAATCGTAGGTAACGCGTGGGCCATTTTGTTGTATTTTAAGCGGAATGTTCTCGTAGAATCTGTTAAAGATATCTTTTTAAATAGAACTTAGTATTATAGAAATATCTTTAACATCCTTGCCGACAATGAGTTAGATTGAGTCTCCTTATTTATGGGCGGTATTGGAACTGAATGTATCATGGCGGTCAGTAGTAGTGACAGAACATACTGAAGCTGAAGCCGGCAATGTGAAATCATGATTTTTACAGTGCTTGTTTAAATATTTATGTAAGTATCTTGTACTATAATACTCCAATAAAAGGATTAATAATTTTTTTCCTAAATCACATCTTGAGTACTAGAAACACTGATGCTACATCTGATGCCTACTCTGTCATCATGAAACCAACTGCTGCTGGGCCCAGGTCTCTTAGATTGAGGGAGATTAGGCTATAGTCCACCATGCTGGTCTACTGCGGGTTAGCAGATTTCACACACCATCAAGAAAAATCTCCCTAAAGCATGCAGGGTTCCTCAAGATGTTTTTCTTCACTGTTTAAGAGAGTGATAATTAATTATTAATATACACAATGTGAAAAGATGTGTCCCTTGGATTCTAACTCAAGACCTTTGACTTGGCTCATATTACTAATGTGTGAAGTCTGCCAACCTGCACTAGGCCAGTGTGATGGACTATAACCTAACCCCTCCCAATTTGAGAGGGGACCAATGCCCAGCAGTGGGACAGTATATGGGTTGATGATGATTACATTGTGTATGTAATTGGTTAGTTGATGGGATAAAACAGTGAACATAAGGCAGTCGGGCTTCTCTTGTGATAAGATGATGCTCAATATTAGAGTCAGTTTGTTTATATCAGGAAATAGAAAAATTACTTCTCACCAGTCTAGTGGTCATAAGTATGTGTACAAATTATGAGGTCCCTGTGTTTGATTCATGGATTGGTCAGTGTTTTTCTGGCAATCTGTTCGTACATTAACCTATGCATACAGGCATATATGTATGTGTACGTAAGTGTGTTTAGACAAGTTAGTGAATGTGGTATGATACTATCACTGTTAATGACTGAAATAACTTCAGAACTTCACACTTTTATAATAATTTATTTTCCTATAACTGGGCACAGCTATCATCTCAGAATGAAAGATAATATATTATAGTTTACAATATTAATATAAATACCTATAGATTACCCTATAACATACATACAACAAACTATCTGAATGAATATAATTAGAGGTTGTCAAATTACATTAGAATAATATTTTACAGGAGAAGAAACACTATACCCAACAAGAAACAAAGATGGTGTTGTTGAAACACTGGTAAACCCTAACGTAGACTCTGCATTGACCATCGACAATGACTCTAGTACCTCATTTGTCTACAACCGTTACCACCATCTACCATTAGATGCTCAACGACAAAGGTTACCAGTGTTTCAATACAGAAACCATATTTTGTACTTGCTGGAGAAGTATCAAACATTGGTGCTGATCGGAGAGACCGGATGCGGGAAGTCTACTCAAGTTCCTCAGGTGAGTTCTTTTTTTTAATACAGTGTAGTGATTATTTGAGGCCATGAGAGCCTGAGTGGCCTAACTGATAATTGAAAAAACTGCTCAAAACAGTAAAAGTCATAGCACCACAGTGACTTAAAAATAAAGTTAGAATTATTTGAAATCAGGGTTTCTGTTTTTTCCTTACTACTGAAAAGTATTGTTTAAGTAGTAAGGCCACTCTGGCTTTCATGGCCTCACTTATGTGTCCTTTGCAATTGAGAATAGTTATCGCTCTGGAAGGTAAGTGATTTCCAGCATAGATTTCCAGCATGTGTGACTTGATCGACATAACCTGCCTTGAATGCTGTTGTCACCTATCCTGGGGTGGACGCTAATAGCAGCGACACCGTTACTTACTAACTACTCTAGGTACCTGTTGACGTACACAACAAAATTAAAAACAAACATTTTGTTCCTTTAAAAAAAAATTAAGTCTAGAAAATGTACCAGCTCACTACGGTATGACTTAGGCATCTACTCAGTAAATTTCCACTGGATTGGGAAAACCTAAGTAATGTTTTTTATCTACATAAAAGAAAAGTTTAATAGGGCACAGGAATTCCCCTTGGTGAATAGGTATACTGTCATAATTGTGGTAAGGTTGTTTGTGTGACGGATACAAACTAGTTGGTCAATCTACACCTTACATTATAGGCTTTAAGAGATCTAATTACAGAAATAAATATCGTTTACTTATTAGTATTTTTTGATTACCAAGGCGAGCAGAGTTTATTTATTTAGTACATGGAGAACTTACAGCAAACAAAAGTATACTAATACAGAGGAAAACCATAGTCACCAGAAAGCTAATTACAAATCCTCATGTATTCATTTATTTCACGTTCTTGGGTTTTTCTATGAAATTCTCAGTAGCAGCTCAGAATTTAGATTATACCTGGTCTCGATTAATGGTCATAGGCTCGCCCCCTATTACATGGGACCTAAAACACCGGCGAACTCTGGGTACACCTCTGCCTAGCTCTTCGGGGAATACAGACGTAATTTTACATAGGTATGTATACCGTGTGTATGTAAAATCTTAGCTTGTATATGTATATGGATGTAGGTAAGTGTTATTGATAAACCTCTATTACTTACAACATACTATGTGTGAGTCAACATAATATACCTAGCTGCATAAAACGAACTATGAATCACGAATGAGATTGTACAGCTCATTATGGTCATTTTTAAATCCACGTGGCTTAGATAACCTTGGGAGCTCGACAGGAAGTAGGTCATCGAAAAGAGTATAAATAGATTATTTTTGTACAATAAAACGGCAAAGCGAAACTTGGTACTCGGATTCGATGCGCGATCGAAACTGCGCCATAGGGGGCGTTGGCGTCGCGCCGTCCTGTAGTGCCCCCTTTAGTTTTATGAATAAAACACCCCAGGCAAACATGCGTGCAGCGACATAATTTTGGCAGCGCATTATTTCGTCTACAGCTATTATTTTAGTAAGAGTTATACGAGCGGTGACATGTCATTCTGAGAAAGGTAGGGCATAGTGGGAGTAATTCCACTAAAATTCGAGCTGCCCGACTGTGGAAGTAGCCCCTTGCAGAAAATCGAAGTGAAATAACACTGCTTTGAGCTGTGTTCCTTACGGTGAGCAAGGTTCCCAGTGCTCCGCGAAGAAACGTGTGTTGGCAGTGGGGAAACTTTGACCCTGATACTGCCAACCCAACTATCCCTCTTTCGTTTTACAGGGTCAGCAACGCGCAAGTGATACTCCTGGTGTTGCAAGCGTCTATAGGCTGCGGTAACCGCTTACCATCAGGTAGAATTTGTTTGCCACCTTAGTAGAATAAAAAAATAAAGTATAAATTAAAGTAGGTATAATACTCAAAAAATCTTCAAAGGTGTCTCGTGTAGCTGATCTTGTGTCGCAGAGTCAGAGGCGGCTTTGGTGCAGGGTCTGCGTTGCACACGGGAGCAGCGGTCCTAGGGGGCGCCCAGCAACCAACCGCGGTATTCTAAATACAGCAAACAGCACA
This sequence comes from Acronicta alni, assembly GCA_964056405.1. NCBI lineage: Eukaryota > Metazoa > Arthropoda > Insecta > Lepidoptera > Noctuidae > Acronicta > Acronicta alni. Next base: position 9,297,452 of record OZ043939.1, read on the forward strand.
TCATGGCATCAAAAACTGTCAAATATACATACATACCATCACGCCTGTATTCCCCGAAGGGTTAGGCAGAGGTGTACTAATGTACACCCACATTTCGCCGGTATGTTTAGGTCCCATGTAATAGGGGGCGAGCCTATTGCCATTAACCGGGCACAATTAATCCAGACTCCGAGCTGCTACTGAGAATTTCATAGAAAAACCCAATAACACTTTAGTCGACCTGGGGATCGAACCCAGGACCTCTAGCGTAGCAGTCGCGCTTAGGACCACTAGACTAATGAGGCAGTCAAATATCTGTCAAATATCTTCAATCGATTTTCAATATATTATCCATTGGGGTAATTTGACAGTTTGCTTGACAGTGTTTGTTTGTACCCATTTCATTTTGACCGCGCGCTTACTAGAGGGCGCTAGGGTAATAATTGCATTGCACACGGGCGCTACATGGGGTAGAGACGCTACTGCGCAGACTGTATTGAATGATAAATGGTATTTATTTCTGTAAATAGATCTTTTACAGACACTTTTACAAGTTTATATATTACATATTTTTTAAGCTAGATGGCTCCGGCATTTCCTTACTGACGACCTCTGAGAAGAAACGCCGAAACAAACTCAGAGAATCATAGTCTCTTTTAAAGTCCAGACATAGAATAGTAACAAATGTGTCTTACAATGTAGGGCAAAGTCTGAAATGGCCTTTTGAAGAAAGAGCCATAGCGGCTTTGAGTCGACCAGTCGTAACCGACGCGACGGCACGCATGCATCAGTCATTGTATAGCTCAACCATAATTTAGGGAGCTCAACAAACCGCCGCACGAAGATACCAGGTCAGAGGAACATTTGCGTAGGTCACATAAAAAAAGGGCCAAAATTATATGGGGTGCTCCCTTCATAAACCATGAGGTAGTTACACATAACTATATCTTAATACTTAATTAAATAATGTCATATCATGTTCCCAGTACGTTGATTAGCTTCGAAGAATGCTTCGATACTATGTATTGTATTGGCCATTACTTAGAAACGATTGAATAGACACTCGATACAGGTCAATGTATCGTAAAAATGCTTACTTTTGCAAATGCTCGTCGTAGGAGTCTTGGATGACCTAGGGATTTGCCTTAAGAAGCGTTGCGCGGGGGGAGGGTGTTCTGAGCTTATGTATGAAGAGGACACAGCGCCCCCCTGCATGTGGTCATGGTGTCCACCGGGGTGGTAAGAATCCAATACTCCCCGGTCTAATCCCCGTAGACTGGTCGCCTTTTGAAGGTTTATCCCCGTATACAAAAGAAAGAGCCTTGGAAAAGGAGGTTTCAACCTTTTTAATCGTATTCAATTAGTTACTCAATTCGTCACGTCACATTTTTAACGGATGCGCCAATTGTTTTCTGAGTGTTTTTGTATTTAGGTAAACATACAGGAAAAATACTTGTATTTTTTTTAAAGGCAACGGCCGCACTAAGCTGTAAGCCCTTTGCCGCAAGGTACTTAAAAACATCATTAACGGATACAAAGTTTACTCAGAAATTCGATCTATAGATCAGATACAATTAGTCTCGAATGAGATTGAACCCTCGACGGTAGTGGCGAGATTACCACTTTAGCCGCTCCACCAAACCTGTCAAAACAAAAAGTGTGTGGGCCCAAAGTTAAAAAAAAAGAACTTGTGCCAATTTTTGCCCCCACGTGAGATACCTACCTACTTAATTAAATAATCTAAATTAGACTAGCTTTATGCGACATACTTAGGTATATGGTTCACGCAAAGAGACAGTTTATTTTTAAACAAGACCACACGGCGCGTAGTAGTACAAGTACTACCTTTGTGGGGCACTAAACTCATAAAAAAAATAGTACGTAAGTACTCGTAATAAGGTACACTTAGGAACGGTAGGGCAAGTGACGGCAACTGCGGTTTTTAGTCGGTAGGAGTCCGACATACCCTGCCTTCCCCACCTCCCCTCCCCTGGTGGCAGACGATTCAAGAGGATTTTCTCAACTTATCTCCTACTTAAAAAAATCAAATAAAAAAGTTACTTACACTTAAAGTCATTAATACAAGTAGGTAATACTTGATTTATGTCCCATTGGTTTTAATGGTTATTAGATACTTAGTTGATATTTAACACTTAATTACTTTCGATTAATTAATTAAAATTTTACCGAAGGCAAACAAATTAGGTAAGTAGGTACAGACGCCAGCAGGTCAAGCTATTCAAAACTGTCAAATTTTCCCAATTGAAAATGAACCTTATTGTATGCTGTATTAAAGTTGAAAATCTATTAAAGAAATTTGACAGATTATGGTAGCTTGATGTGCTGGCCTCTGTACTTGGCCAAGGTAAAAAAAAAACATGTCGAATTTGTATTTGAGAATTTAATAAACGTGGCGTTAATTTAACGCCCATGCATTTTATAAAGTTAAAATGGTAAGAACATAGGTACTTACAAATTAGCGCTTCGGTGCCAAAACAATTCACTTTGAATAAACTCGCTAAATAATGTTTAGTTTTGACGTAACTTACGGCGGGAAACGGCGCCACTGTCGCTGCGAAACATTGACCGAGCTTCTCCCGCAATGAGTGTTGCTAGATACTAGAGTTTCCTCAATTCGGGGAAGTCGAGAGGGCATTAGGTGAGCTTTTGATATGTTTGAAAGCTTAAAAGAATGGTATGAAATTTAAATAATTGCTACTGTTATTTTAATAATAAATGTAAAGTAACTACGAAAAACTTGTATTTTAATTACAAAAAGAAATAAAATTTTGATTAAATAAATAATAATATTATTGTTTGTGCTACTTCGTTATAGTCTCGGTAAAATATTACAAAGTAATAATTCCCCTGAGAGTTAAGCAGAGTTGTACCAATGTATATATACCTACGCATAATTCGCCGGTATGTTTAGGTTCCATGTGGCCATGTAATATAGGGCGATCCTACTGCCATTAACCGGGCACAAATTCAAACTCCGAGCTGCTACCGAGAATTTAACAGAAATACCTACCTAATAACAATTAGTTCTAGGAATCGAAGTCAGGACCTGTAGCGTAGTAGTCGCTCTTAGGACCACTACAGTAACAAGGCGGCGAAAAACTACTAATTAATTACCTATGTATTAAAATCGAAAAGTCACCAACACCTCAATAGTTAAGTAGGTAATTGTTTGTGTTTTTAATTTATCATGTTTCGTAATTATCGCAAGTGAAATTTGTTTTGTTTGTTACAATAATTAAATATGTATAACAACTTTACATCCAATTTCGTTAAACTTTTGAATCAAATATTATTACATTACGGCATTACAACAGTGCTTTACTAGTATCCTTACATATTTATTAATAAGTACTGATAAACTTCCAAGTACTTAAATATCGTATTACGTCATACTAAGCCGTCCTGCTACAAAAAAATGTAACGGAATTTTTATCTAGCAGCTGGCTACCCCGAACCCGTCACTTCGATACTTAGTCGAACGCGGCGTTTAGTTGCGCACGCATCGTGTGTTGTACCGCAAACAGGCCGTACAGTCGATCAACAACAAAAATAAATACGATACGCATTCGTAAACGAAAACAGTTAAAACAAAGCGAATTGACACCAGAATAACTGTTATGGTTTCAACGTTACAACAAAACTGTTTTGACAACATTACCGCGAAGAACGATTGTGATTTTGTGAATCAATCTTACGCTGAAAAAAATAAATACTTTTGGATTGAAGTGTTTGAAAAAAGAAATGATTAGTGAGATCTAAAGGTTCTTGAATGACTGTGTCAAGTATGCGAAGTGCATGGCTATAAAAAGTTGATACCTTTTAAAAATAATGTTGTTATAAATTGTGAAGTTTGTGCAGTTATTTATAGAATTTTGTTAGTGGGCTGCTTTTCCCACACTGGTTCTAATTACCTACTACGTTTTGACTCATGTTTATGTGATCGTGTTTAAGAAGCCCAATACGTGCGACCCTTCGCCAGTGAAAATGATGTGGCCTTCATCACAAGCGAGTAAAATATTGACATTTCTACTTCTAGCCATTCTTGTGTACTGCATATGTATGGACACTTTCTTATTTTTAAGGATACAAAATTATAGAATAGATATATTCGATGTTCAAAATAATGTCACACAAGAAACTTCAACGCAAAAAGATAGGAAAACTTTACCGAGCTACGAAGATGCGACATGGGTTCCGTGTACGATAAACCCTTTATGTCATCCTACGGTGAAAGCACTAATGGTGGACCATATCAATCATTACATTTACGGGCCTTTGTGTGCGTTTATGGATATAGGTCTAGGAATTTCCGATAATATGCTTGTCATAACTCCGAACATGATATCCTTCTTCCATGTTTTCATAGCAATAATTGGCGCGAAACTACTGACGTGCCCGAATTTAGCGTCAAGAAGATTTGCAATAGTTTTGTTCCAAATTCGAATGTTTTTGGACGATTTAGACGGTCACGTAGCGAGAGAAAGAAAGCATATAAAAGGTGAGAGGTCCGAAGTAGGAACTTTGGGGTATTGGGTTGACGGTATCTGCGATCTAATAGGCGTTATTGCGATGATGATAGGTATAGTTTGGTACCTTAAAAACAATCCGCCGAGACGTGGTTATAAAGGCACTCCAGTCAGCACTCTTCCCTACCATCAATTAAAAGAAATTAATTCTACAGAGGACTTAGAAAAAGAGCATAGCGCCGATAATGGGATTTCATACAAAACTAAAGTGACCTTCCAAAGGATTGTTCAAGTTATTGGTTTGTTTTCTGGACAAATGGTGCTATCTTCCCTATCCTGGAACAGATACATAGATATTTATCAAGATTTGTTAGAAAATTGTACTGATTACGATGTTTTTAGGCGCGAAGATATGTTTAAATCTGGGAAATTCTTCTTCGCGTCAGGAATATGGAGGATAATGAATCCACACAGCTACCTCCATGTGTTATCTTTGGCTGTATTTTGTGATAAAACTTGGTGTTTTTTAAAAGCAGTACATTATTTAGGTTACTTAGGTTTAGTAGTTGCGGTGGGTACTTCGGAGTACTTTATCGATAACATTAGAAGTTACGTATTAAGCGAGATGGATGTACAACGATTACTTTAGTTTTTTTTAAAGACAAAACCGTAACTTCCCTATTCAATAAAATACAACTGACAAAGAACTGTCTCAAATAGTAGGTACAGAGTCAGCACATCAAGCTACCCCAATCTGTCAAACTAGGTATATATAATACATTAAAAAAATAAGGTTCCTACATATTCAATTGGAAATATTTGACAGTTTTGACAGCTTGACCTGCTGACGGCTGTACCTTTTGTGCTTGTCAAAAATGTTGTACTATTGTTCTGTTTTCAAAAAAGTGGCGGCATTCCAACTTCAAGATTCAGCTAAGATTCAAGATTCAGCCACGAACTTAAGCGTACTCTCAGCTAGTGAGTCACACCTACTTATGTCAAGTTCACATGGAAATCATGAAAGCATAAGTTTATAATATTAGTCTTAGGTACAAAGTCATCTTTTGTCAACCTAATTTGCGGCCGCGACCCCTAGGTTGAGAAACAATGCCGTAAGGAATACCAGGATATACCTACCTTGTTTATGTCGCCTTATCCCATATGCAAAATGCGTTCTTTTGTACGGTGTTAAAAATACCTAGCAGTGTGTGAGTAGTTAGGTATTAGGTATATGATTCACAATGTTATAGGTAGGTACTTACCTACGGTGCTCTGTTATTGTATCTCTTTAAAGTTTTTTTTTTCTATATTATATTAGGTTAAGATTTCGAAATTCAAATTACGTACAAATAGAAAAAACACGTCAGACGTATGCACGTCCCCGCTCTAATTTTAACCCCCCAAATGTATGCACATTTGGGGGTTAAAATTAGAGCGGGGACTATTATTATATATTTTGGTTTCAAACCGGTTGCGTTCCAAATTGTTTATGGTGGTTGAATTGTCTATGGATTTTGAAGTTTTTATAGGTAGAACGGCCGGAAAAAGTAGTCCTATTTATTCGTGCTGGGGGACAAAGATAGTTTATTTTATCAGTCACGCATGATTCATACCTTAATCATTCCCATATCGAAGATAAGCTGTCAATCATCAAGAATTAGTTGTAAAACCAAAAATATTTATTATTAAATAATCTGTTAGATAGGACCTAGATAGCTTTTATCAGGAAATTATTTGAACACCTGTTGTAAGTAGGTATAGAAAATGGCGCAGTGCGGGTGCGGATTCCGGATTCATATCTTGCACTTCTTCTTTTCGTTGTCGATGGTAAATGCATTTAAATTTTTATTTTAAAGTAAAAAAAAGTATATGTATAAGTAATATATCCATTGTCTAGAACCTACCCATAGTACTATGCTTAGTTTGGGACTAGATGGTGTGTAAAATTGTCCAAGAATATTTATTTATTTATTTATATTACCTACTTAGGCTTAGGCTAACACAGATATGTATCAGACATATTATGATGGCATATGGTTGAAACTTTAAGGGTAAGGCAGAAGTGTACCAATGTGCACCCACAGTGCGCCATCATGTTTAGGTCCCATCAGCAGAACACCAAAATTCGAGCTGCTATTGCCAATTTCACAAAAAAACCCAACAACATTTTGCTCGAGTTGGGATTGAATCCACGACCTCGCGTAGCAGTCGCGCTTACAACCACTAGGCTTTTTGTGATATTATCTCTATAATATTATAATTAAAAAATGTTCTTATTTTAATTGTGTAATTTTAAAATTATGGAGAAATGGAGGAAATTATTAAAAGAGAGAGAAAAAAAAATTGAGGAAATTATTAAAAGTATGGATTATTATAAAATCTGAAATAAATTCATTAATAATACTTAATTATAACTCAAGGAGAATAAAATAGATTAAAAAATAAGTAGCGATGTACCTAGGCAACAACTTGCCTTTTACCTATAAATCCAAACTAACTTCCTACCTAGTCAAAATCACTGTGGTAAAAAAAATACAATACCTGCCAAAAATAACACTGGCATAGTAACGATCTTTTTTGGGTTTTAATTAAGTAGACACCTAATTTATTTAGGTACTCGTAATATGCGAGATAACAGATATCGCGGTCCTTGTCGCACGTGGTGGTGCGATGTGGCGTGATCGTCTGGGCGTGTTGGGGGCAACCATAGTTAGAAAATAGAACGAGATTATAAAAATGTTGCGAGCCGACAAACAACGAGTTGTTATGTGCGGCGGGTAACACCCGTACGCATGAACGCATGTTTGTTTTTATGCGTACCGTGGAGAACTTCTTTCGGGAGCTAGTGTTTTTATACCACTAAGGTAGTAAACAAGCATACGGTCCACCTGATGGTAAGCGTTTACCGTAGCCTATACACGCTAGTAATACAGCACACAGGAGAGGAATAGTAGTTGGGTTGGCAGTATAAGGCTCAAAGTCCCCCCCCAGTGCCAACACAACGTTTCCTCGCGGAGCACTGGCAACCTTGCTCACCGTAAGGAACACAACACAGCTCAAAGCAGTGTTATTTCACTTCGTTTTTCTGCAAGGCGGAGGTACTTCTCCAGTCGGGCAGCTCCAATTTGAGTGGAATTACTCTCATTATCTACGTCTCTTAAAAATGCAGAAGGATAGTTACATCCTAAGACCGATTCAGCGCTTATTGTAACCGTAAGCTTGCGGTGAATGTTAACGCACGAGTAAGTTATTTCGAAGCAAGAGTTCTCAAATAACGAGTGTACTAAAATACACCCACGGTTCGCTGGCATGTTTAGTCTCCTGTAATTGTGGGCATGCGAAGTGCCGTTAAATAGGCATAAATCCAAAATTCAAGCTTACTACTAAGAATTTCAAAGAAACATAACACGAATCCTGTGAATCGAATCCAGGACCTTGAGCGTAGCGGTTGGGCTTACGACGACCACTGGGCTAATGACGGCAGTTAGACATTCACAATAGCTTGAACAATATAAAAAATAAATTTATTTCAGGCAATAACAATACTCTGATAACACAGGGTACTATCACACATAATAAAAATTAATAAAATCATCATACAACAAAATCCGGGAAACCCGATAGCTAGTTTATCCTTATGATACTGGTATTCCCCGATTGGGTTGCGAAGTTCTGATAGTAGTAGCATCGCGTACTGATAACCCGTTCCGTCTGGTTGCACATATTACCTACAGTTGGAGAAGGACTAGGAAGCTGTTGTTTCATAGGTAATTTCCACTCTTTGATTTAAGAACTCAAAGCTAGAACGCAGTCGTGTGTACCGAGATTTTAGAAAACGCTTATGAAATTCACAAAAGTACCGTTTCCTTCAGATGTCACTTCACAGCGACTAAAATGACATCAAGGCTGTCAAAACCAATACTTCGTTTCAAGAATTTCGATTTCTCGCAAAATATGATGAGTGGCGCATATTTCGGAATTATACAAGTGTGACTACATGGTGTGAATCATTTAAACTTATCGCTTTAGAAATAAATGATAAGGTTTTAGCCATCATGTCTGTCTGTTGCTTGGCACGGCTTCTATGATCGAAATTGATTAAGTATTAGGTGTTAGACAAAAGGTTACTGGCATTTATGGAGTTGTTAAGAAGATTATGTATGTATTATGTGCTGAATCTTAATCTTAACTTTAGGGGCTGTAGCAACACTTCGACCAAATGTGATCTGTTGTATTGACCCCATGCATGGTACATTCCTGAACATGTGCTTAAGATCAGTGACTCGCCGATCTTCAGCTCTGACCATCTGCGCAGGAGTGAATTATCGGGTCTGTTTGGTGGTAAGAGGTGCGAGGGCGGGGCGAAACATTACGATAATGTGATTGGATCATCACGCGACGCGTTATGAGCGCCAGTCGTGATTGGTTCTTAGTTATTCAGTTGTGATTATTTTTCATTTCTTCATACGCAAATCCAATTCCAACTCTTTTACCGAGCGCTCAATATCCCTGCCGGCCATTAAACATCATCCTCTTTAGGATTCGTCACCATGTTTTTATGCATTATTAAAGCACACCCCTTAGACTCCATAGAAACTCTCTGATATGCTTTCTACTACGACATTCAGCAAGATGACATTTCTATATCCTGTACCTATTGCGTAAAAAGATAGGTTTACCATTTGTGTCCATTCTTTGTGTTCTTTTGCCCGCCAATCATGGTTTTGGAGACGACAAAAGTTTTTATTTTCAATTGGAGGTACCTTCAGACTTCATTTTAAAAGTTTTTCGTTGGTCCAGCCAGGCACGGGTTTAAAGAAATACAATTTCGCCGTTACATAAAGGAAATGTCGATCAACCTAAAGTCAAACAGAGACTTGTTGAATTAATTCAGATTCAGACGTTCCTCTTATTCCATATCGCTTGGGTTTCAAATAAACACCGCTTCGTATAGCTTCGAGTCTGCTGAATACTCAAGTCTGAAGACAACAATAGAGCTATTATGCTTTTCAGACCGTGAATGTTGTTCCTACTAAGTCACGGATATAAATTTGTATTTATGCTTTGGGTAAGAGGGGCTCAACTCTGCTATTTTAATTATTTAATCATCGTCCAATGACTTCAGAATTGTTATGTCTACAAAATCTAATCTTAATGCCATTGAACGACCATTCTGATGCAATTGAAATTACAGACTTAGGCTCATGATCAATCGTTTTACAAAATTAATTGCCACATTCAGTCTATGGACAGGTATTGATTCTTCCGCTCGTTGCGTACATGGCGTCCCCTCCTCCCTTAAGTTGTATTCTCTAATGGAATATAATAAACCGCGCATCACAGTATTTTTGATTGAGCGACAAAATTACTGATTGAGCAGCAAAATACAGATATCGGTTAGGTTAGGTTAGAACTGTGACCACACAACGCACGAGCCGAGCGAGCGAAGCGAGCGGTGCCGCGGAAGCGGCCGGCGAGTGCCAGAACCAAATCTGAATAATACCGAATCTGAAGACCAAGAAAGTGTATTAAATATCTAACAGTATAGTATAATTGATTTATTTGATGAGCAAATTTAGTGTGCAATTCAGTATTTTTGGTGCTAATTTCGAATATTTTGATTGAAAAAAGGGGATTTAGTTACAGCATAATACAGTTAAAGTATTAAATACCACCCTTCTCTAATCTTGGTTTGTCTAGAGACGATTAGGTTTCGCCACGCTATGAACAATACCGTTTTGGAATTCAAAATAATACACGTATTTTTAAAGCATAGTCCGACTTGAAATGACGAATTTCGCATACAAATTTAGTAAGTAGGTATGTAAATATTGGCTTTGACTAGTTTTCACGTTACTTCTGCCATGTTAATTATGAGTCGTTTCTAAAAAAACACGTGAACGGGACCTAGACAATTTGAAATCTAACGTTCGAATCTACGAATACAAAACATATGGGAAATGATTGATGACGTGTATAACCTACACAGGCTAACCGTTTTAGGAAGCTTACAAATGCAGTGATTCTGTACAGAATTGCATAAATTGTCGATATCGGTGCGGCCCTACAGTCGCAAATGTGTCCTGATGACATCAAACGATCTGGTGATATCGCTCATAAATCTGCGCGATATCAAATTGCATGTACGTCATGCCGCTAAGCATAATGTAGTGGATAATGTAGTAATGAAATTATTGGAAAAATGAGAATTATAAACTGAGATAATACGCGAGTAGCGTTGCTGACGTTTAGGTTGGGTTGCCGATTACAATTAGCCCGTGAGCTTCTTTGTCATCTTACATTGAAAACGCTTTAATATTTCACCCTATGTCATTATTTTGGAATCACGGTCATTTCAAGTTCAATTCTTGTTTTTCTCTCAAATATTTTTGTTGCCTGCACTAATGTATGTAATAGGATTCACTACAGAGCGCCTGTGTTGATACAGATGGCGTTCAGCGATGGATTTTATGTTAATTAGGTTATTTGTAAGCCTATTTCGTATTGTTTTACTGTGATGCTTCAGATTAAGCGGTGTATGTATGTGCAATAAATAAGGGAATATTTTTAATTCATTTGTCTACCTGACCGATATTGGAATTGGAACATCACAATATTATTTACATTAGCATGAAGCTAGCTCCATAGTCAATGTTACTTGGCTATGTCGTTGTCCCTGAGCAGTTAAGCACCCACTCTAGATAGCTAAAGACAATTTATCGAGTGGTGTAAGCCTTGTAGCCTGTTGAGGGCTTATAACACTCGATAATTTATTACAATAACCACACAACTCTGATAGTGAACTTCACCTGGCACTTGATCTTGTGTGATTTATACAAACGAAGGACGTGCTAGGGAGCTGATGGCGAAAAACTATGCTGAATAACCAAACTGAAAGGCTAAGCTGCCGTTGCTGCAGTTAGCTTATAGATTGATGAGCGTGAACACGAACGAGACCACTTCGTATCCCGAAACCCTGGTAGTTATACAAACATATGACAATTATTGTTAGGAGAAGTCAGAAGCCCAAAATGTTTAACACCACGCTTTAAATCAACGTTTATCATGCGTACCTCTGAAATGTGGAATGAGCTTCCTGAGCGGGTCTTCTAGGCAAGCGCGCTCCACCGTAGATCGCAGTGTCGCAGTTAATAATTAAAAAAAACCAGCTTATCCTGGATAGGATATCGGCGGTGCCTAGTAATTGGTTTACGAAGATTGGTTTACAAGTCGCTTCCTCGTTCTGTACGATGGAAAAATAGTAGTTACATATTTTTTCATAAACGACCCGTCCTTTTTTTTATAGTACAGAAAATCATCGTGGTTTATTCGCCACCTGGGGAGGCGGTAGAGTATTGTCGGACTCATACCGACTAAAAACCGTACTTGCCTTCATATGCCCTATAATCATGGCCATGGGATCCGTGAAATTCGCCACGACCATGACAGGATAAACGACAAGACTGGAATTTATCTGTTCCGAATTATCACAAACAATATAATCCACTAAAATGATGGTAACACCGCAAAAAACACAAATATTTACATTTCCACTTTAGGATCTTACAAAACATTGGTTTTGTTGTCTTCAGTCAGTTAATCTACGATTCAATAGCACGTAGATTTGTATCAGTCACGCATTGGACTCAAAACGTAGCGGATTTTCAGTCAGAGTATCAATGAAAAGGATATTTTACGTATTTAACCATTGGCGTGACCTGGTTTCGTTTGGGGTTGACAGAAAATCGATATGGATATGAGATATTATCAAACTTTATTATTGATATAAAAATATATACCATACCATGGTTGTGTGTACGCCCATGGAGGTGAACGAATGCACAGACGACGAACAAACAAATATTCATATTTATATATTTGGTAGAGGAAGATAGAATATCTAAGACAACTAGACTCCACAAGAGAAATGGATCAGCTCCACTGCTCTATGCGATATTCCGACAAAACTTCAGTTTACAAAGTCTCATTGCGATTTATATAAAAAACATTACTTTGTGTCGCGGAGTCGGGTTAAAAATGGTGTGGACATAGCCTTGATTTGCTAACAAAGTAATAATTGTAAGATATCGATTTATTTGCCGATCACGAGGTCCCCATGGCCGTTAGATAATTTTTTAAACCTGTTTTTAACCCGATTTTAAAGCCTTGGAGTTGAGATTTTAAAGGTATTTTTTTACTGTGATAAGAAAAATGACAAACTAGCATACGGATTCGCAGCTATCAGTCACCAAGTGTTTTCGAAGTTGTTAAGTCTCATATGCCCAGAAATTTCACTGGCTACATTGCTCTTCAAACCGAAACACAGTCATATTAGCTATGATTGCTTACTTGGCAATGCGGAGCTACCACCCCCGGCGTACACTGCAGCATAAGTACTACTTATCACCTTAAGAACTGCTTTGACACTGCAACTTCTGTTAGTACTGGTTACTTTCACAAAATAGCCAAGAATGAAGTCTCAGAGAAATAATTAAATTTATTGGAAGACTATCAAGGAACAGAAATAAATATCAGTGGACAAGTGGGAGCCTTAAACGATCTGAACACCATTAACGGAACACTCGTGCTTACAACTTGGAATAGCATGTTGGGATTCAAAAGTCAAAAATAATTTATTCAAGATAGACTACTACGAGTATGTAGTACTTTTTTAACGTCATTTTTTCATTTAAGACAGCCCCCAAAACGTCCACCTTTCACCGCCTCCTAGTGCTTTAGCTGGGAAGAAGCGGCGCAACAAACTCCCCAGCAACACATTTCAGTCTTGTAATTTCCTCATATAAATAGCAGTAAAATTATATTTTTTTTTTATATATTTATTTATTATCATATCAATCCTACTAGTAAGTCTAGCAATTGCTAGACTTTCTCACTTTCTTCACTTTCGTATATTAGAAGACAGAGCCTGTTAAACAGAATTCTGTTTAACAGGCTCTGTCTTCTAATATACGATGAAAATGTTTCGAAATGTCTTTATACGGTGATTTTGAAAGCAATTTAGGTTCTGTTGTGGATTACTTTGATTATTGCAAAGAATTTCTTTGGAATATTACAATCGTCATCCATCATATTATAGATGAGGTTATAAATACACACACTCATACCGAGTGTGCTGGTATATTGCATTGAATTGTTTAAGCAAATAAAAACGTAAAATGTCGTTGGTAATCATTTAGGATGTATTATTGACTTTTCCAATATATTATTTATTGTATAATAGAGCATTTGCATACCACTGGAATGGTTTATATACTTTGTAATTGCTGATACGTTTCAATATGGCTTTCTGAATCAGAAATTTATATATTGGGAGTGTGAAAATAATCATTGACATGTCTATCAACCCAAAAGGGCTTTAAAAATTGTGCATTAATGTATTTAAACTAGGGAAAAGGTAAAATCACTGACATGTTGAGATGAATATGATTTGTTTGGCTTGATTTGTGTCTACTCATCGTATTTCTTTTTCTGATGTATTTGGTTATGTTCTTAGATGATATTATAGTTCTTCTAGGAGGTTTATTGACGCAGCTATTTGTTTGGCATCTATTACAGATCATGGCTTAAACGAATCTTGAGGAGTTTCGGTATTAAAATTTTCTGAATCTCAAATCGATTATCTCTCACTGGATTAATCTATAAATGGACGGTACTCTTCACATTTCTAGTCTTTTATTTCTAAGCCAGAGGTCAGGTTAAAAAATCTCATGTATTTATTTAGAAATATTGTGATGATTGTCGTTTACACTAAGTTCTATGTGTACACCGTCAATCTAAGTTCCTTCAGTTTTATAGTTGTCATAGGAAGATAAGGAACTGATACAAGTTTTTATAGCTCCATTTTGCTATAATATAGCCAAAAGTGACGTTTTCTTTTATATCATATTTAGTTTATGCTTGCGACCTCGTCCTGTGATGGATAGTAGATCCACAATTGAGATGTTTTTGAGGCCTTAAGTACCCCCATTTAAGTAACATTTTTGAGGATCTTACACGTCACGTTTGGAGGTATTTATTTTACGTTAAGGTCCCAGATCGGCAGAGCTGCTCCCTCGTCACATCACTTGTAACCTTCAAAATGTTTAAGATGATAGTAGGCTTCAAAATTTAGTCCAACTAGGTTAAAATCTATATTTCCGAATTGGCGTTAAAATGCCACAGTTATTCGTAACATATTACGGAATACTTTGGATTGTGCCAAAATCGTCTGGCACGTTGCCATGTTACTTTTATCGTTCTATCGACCCTGACTTGACCAATGGTATAAAATTTAAAGACCTAATATTTTAATAATTTCGAACCCTGTCTAAAATGGAATTTATTACCAACGAACTTCTTATTCGGCATGGCTGTGGAGAGTAGGCACACGGAGTGTAGAAAGACCGATGGACAGATGGGTGGATGAGATAGTGTGTTGGAAAGACCTGGATAAAAGGGGTAAAACAGGGATGAATGGCGTAAAGGGTGATACTTATCCTCTCCAGTGTGTCAATAAAAGCTACGAATGATGAACTTCTGAATCCTTGGCCTTGGCTTGATTTTCGAGTTTATCTTAAGACGAAATAAGAACCTGCCTATTATTTTACAATAACAATACTTACTATTATCCATTTTCCTGCACCTACCAATTTCTGTATCTGCGTCACCCTAAGGTCGACTGGTAGAAAATGCCTTAGGCATTAAGTCCGCCGTTGTACTATGTTTATGCATAAAGTATTAAAATAAATAAATAAACAATATTAAGATTAGAACCAGAATCTTGACTTTACCAGATTAAAATCTAGTCTAGACTTATCAGCGAAATTACTTTCTGAATTCATAATGTGGTCAATTACAGGATTGATGCCACACGGTTTTCAGTTGGCTTCGCAACCTAAGTTTTATTCATATTCATAAAAATTAAACCATTTTGTGGAACTAACATTTTATATGAATAATGCATAATACGTCGAGTAAAGTGTTTTAAGACTAGCTTTCAGGTTAAGGACTGGTTTTTAATACGACGACCTCTGTGGTCTAGCGGTTCGAGTGCCGGACTGCTGATCATGGGGTCGTGGGTTCGATTTCCACAGGACACAAATATTTGTGTGGATAAAACATGAGTATTTGTGTTTGTCTGGGTGTTTCTTATGTATTATAAGTATGTATTTACAAAAAAAAAAAGTATTATATCCATTGTCTAGTACCCATAGTACAAGCTCTGCTTAGTTTGGGACTAGATAGTGTTGTGTAAAATGTCCCAAAAATATTATAAAAAATATTAATACCCAAACTGCTTTTTATTTAATTCTTCTCATTTCTATGGAAAATTCGACTAGAAAATAAGCCATAACTGCGCTCGTTATATAACCTAGCAGGTTAGATTTTGGGACATTATTTTGAAAGCTTCTTAACGTAATTAAAACATGGATCAGTTTAGTACGTACACTAAAAAACTGATCCATTTCCAGAACTAAAAACTATAATAATAATAATAAATAAGCTTTTGATCGCGGCTTCGCTCTTAATTAGAAACCAACTGTAATTATATCTTCTTTTTATAACAGAGCGGTGTCACATGAGTAAATTCCGTTTATCTACTCATGTGGCGGTGTCTCAGGTTCTTAACTAATTGAGATAAAATGTATCTACCCCAGTTTTTAAGTTTAACTTAAAAACCATAAGTAAGTATTCCAACCGTTCCAACTTCTAAGTAACAGACTAATATAATTATTATATTAATAGTATAATTAAAAATATATACATTACGTTCGGGACTTTAATTATTATACTCACTGTGTATCCACTTGTTTTTTTAATATTTTCAATGTACAGACCCAGCTCCTTTGCGATTTTCTAATAGTGTACATGTAACAGGAGTCATTCGAAGATAACTAATCAATTTAACGTTTAGTCATCCTTAGCTTATAATTGTTCTAATTGTCTGGATTGTGACCTCAGAATATTTAAGCGGCATATGTCATCGATAAAAAGGTGAGGAGCATTTTTAATCCTCAAAAATTTAGTCCACATGTAGATGACTAATATCTGTAGTACGATACGATAAGATCTACTTGCATATCATAAAGTTTTATCTATATTTAAAACAGGTGATATTTGGGGAGTTTGTATGTAGGCGGTAATCTACGGCTGCAGACAGATAGCAATATTATCCATTATGCTATAGGCTCTTATTGTAATCACACGAACAACCATAGTTTGGTATAAAATCGTTAATTCTCTGTACACTCGAGGATTAAAGTGATTCAAAGTACCAGCGTTGTTTTTATTTGATTATAGTAAAGCGTGACGCCGAGGTCTTACGTGCTACTATTTTTTATAACCATGAGTCAAGTTTAAGTTCAAGTATATTTTTTTAATCTGCATGAGGCGTTGCCTTTGCTTTTATGACTTCTTTATTTAGATATTGTAAAGCACGAGGTTGTGGTTTTGATGACGTCATTTTGTTTATCTTAGTCTAGTTCAAGTTCGAACATCGAAAAGGCTTTCACAGCGACTTACATAGAAAGGTCAAGCTATTCAATTCACAGTTCCAAATAGGTTCTTATACAAAAGACGGCAAGGTTCTTGGATACTCTTACGAATTCGAGTAAATATTATCTTTCTCTATAAAGTATTGGCTTCTTGTTTATTGTTGTAATAATTTCCTCTTATTGTTTTTACAGCTGCACAAATCGCGGTCCAGATTCGATCAATAACTCTGGTTTTGTATGTAAATATATTCGGGTTGGCCTTGAGCGAAGAAATGTTTGGGCGTTCGAACTTTTTAGCTCATTACGTAATCTTATAAATAAAAATGAAATTATGTTCGTTGGTAAGCGCATACCTGAGAACGGTTGAACCGATTTGGCTATTTTTTTTAATGGTCGTAAGAATCCGAATTAGGTTATGCGTGTCGATAGAATAAAATGAATATTATTAAACATAGATTAGTAGGCTCACACTTTCTTGGTCGAAAACTCAGCAACGCGGTCTGCATTTGCTTTTGACCTGATGTGCAGGATCATATCTGATGAGCAAGACCCTCCGTAGATCTCTACGGAGACTCGCCGCAGGTCTGAGGCGTCTTATCATCATCATCATCAGCCCGATGCTGTCCACTACCACGTGGACTAGGGCCTCCTCATGCATCTTCCACTCGTTTCTGCTCTGGGCTACTCTTACCCACTTCTTCCCCACCGCCCTTACAATATCGTCGCACCATCTAGCTGGGGGTCGACCGACACTTCTGCGACCGGTCCTCGGTTGCCATTCAAGGATCTTGCGAATCCTCCTTCCATCCTCTCTACGATATACATGACCTGCCCATCCACTTCAGAGTAGCAATTCTACGAGTGATGACGGTTATTTTAGTTCGCCTTCTGATTTCCGCATTGGTCACGCGAACTCTAAGGGAAATACCGAGCATCACTCTCCATTGATCTCTGGGTGACTTGCAGTTCGTGTGCAGTTCGCTTTGTAAGGGTTTGTTGAGATTATCTTTTTAGATTGATTGACCTGGGTAATAAATTGTCATTACTTTATCATAAATAAGTTACGACAGTACGTATAATTCCACTTTGTACAGAATGGAATAAAAGTATCGGGAGAGCTTCTAAGGCTTCTTTGATCGTTGAGAGGCGTTATTTTTTTCTATTTTCGTCGAAGTCTTATCGTCAGCGGTTTATTGAGGCAGTGGTATTATTGGCTTCACATCTATCATCAAATTAGGATTATCACATCGTAAGCTCATTTGGTGCACCGAATAATTTATTATGTTATCTATAAGGAAAATTAAATATAATATTACAAATCATTACTATTATGGTATCGAACATTCTTCTCCAAACAAATACAAATATGACCTGACATTAACGTATCTAAACTAATATTCTAAAGAAAAACGATTAGATTTTTTGTATGTTTGTTTGTAACGGATAAATAAAAAAATACTAAGAAGATTTTTTTTTAAATCGTTCACCTAAAGAAAGTTATATTATCAGCGTCATATATGGACTGTATTTTCTATATGACTACCCGTGCGAACCAAGGACGGGTCACTATAACAAATAAGGACATCACAAGCCGTGCCGTTTAGCACAATGTTACAAGTTTCAGATCTAGTTTAGATTGGCTAGTATTTAACTGCAAATAAAAAAATGACGTTTTATACAGACGCTAGCGGGTCAAGCTATCCAAAATAAAAAAATCCTGTCAAATTTCCTCAACTGAAAATGAACCTTACGATTTTGTATTAAAGTTTGGAAAATCTATCAAAGAAATTTGACAGATTGGGGTGCTGGCCGCTGTACGTAACAAAATAATTCCCAATCCTAAGCAAAAATACTTATTGCACAGTAAAATAGTATCCTCAAAATATTGTTATATATTACTAGCTGACCCCGCAAACGTTGTTTTGCCATAAAAAAAAAATTTAGGGGTATGAAAAATAGATGTTGGCCTATTCTCAGACCTCCCCGATAAGCATAAACAATTTCATCAAAATCGGTCAAGCCGTTTCGGAGGAGTATGGCAACGAAAACTGTGACACGAGAATTTTATATATTAGATAGACTATCTTGGTCTCAAAACGTTCAGATTTGGTTCTGGTGATGTGTGGTCACAGTTCTAACCTAGTCGATATCTGTATTTTGCTGCTCAATCAGTAATTTATTCGCTCCATCAGTATAATTGATGCGCGTTTATATTATATTCCATTTAGATTCCCGACAAAATAATCATAGTCATCGTCAGTAAGATTTGTGGACTGTTGAAGAAAATCCCTTGAAGGGTCCAGTCATGGCAGCAAACGGTCCATGAGCATTTATAGCATCTTAAAAAAAAACGGGTTAAAAATTTATTCAGTACTAGCTGTTGCCTGCGGTTTCACCTGCATCCCAAAGGCATTTTTGACTCAAGAGGTAGCCTATATCCTTCTCCAAGGTTTAATCTATCTCTGTTCTAAATTTCATCAAAATCGGTTCAGTGGTTTAGGCGTGAATGCGAAACAGACAGACGGAGAGTTACTTTCGCATTTATATCTAATATTAGTAGGGATAATTTAAACCGTGTTTCACAGGTGGTATGATGTCGGTTAGTCGCATCAATCGATAGGGACTCATTAGAAGAATTGATCCAGTAATAAACACGCAATAAACATGTGTGCATTGGAAATTATATGGCTGGATGGCTTGAAGCGTGTAAACCGACCTGAGTATATTGCTTAGTGAAGTTTATTTAAAACGAGTCAAGGTCCTCATAACGTTTTTTTTTACAATAATGGCGGTAAATGGACACCATTGACAGAGACAAATGTAACATATACCATCACGCCTGTATTCCTGTCAGCTCACCAGTCTATTCTCAGGATATCGGTAATACCCAAAAATTGTGGAGGTTTGATGGCAGTTGCTTCGTGTAAAATTCTAATATTCAGCCACATCTGGTTAGACTGGAAGCCGACCCCACGCGAAGGATGATGAGGTCCTATGAAATGAAATGAAATGAATGAAATGAAATTTATTATTTGTAAGAATTGTAGTAAATTACAGTTGGTTCAAATTAAGTAAGCACTAGAACAATTCGCTAAATATAGCATACAAATTTAGATTATTTTTACAGTTATTCATTTTAAGGAAAGCCCAATATTGAGATGGCAGATATTATTTATTTAAGTTTAAGATACTCATCTACGGAATAAAAGGATTTATCGATAAGCCATTTAAATAAGGCTGTTTTAAAACGATTAATTGGAAGTTCCTTAAATAAGAAAGAAAAAAGAAAGAAAAATATTTATTGATACAGTCTTGGACAATGCACACAAAATATTAAAAAACATGATGGCAAAACAAATAAAATAAGGATAAAAAAAAAATGTGTGCCCCACGACTGCGTCAAATAGGCTCCAGTTCAGCTAAATGCCAGACTGCTGGTGAGCTGCCTGGCGCTGGTTTTCAACTGGACCTTTAAAATTATGTGTCACGGATGCAAACCAGCATACAATAACAGTAGGTATTTATTTATATATATATATATTGTATAGAAAAATAAATGTTACAGGCAACTTATTAAATAGTCTTATTACCATGGAAAAACAACTCCTATGATACAATTGACTTCTCATAACAGGAAGTGTCAGTTTGCTAGGATATCTAGTATTAAATTTAATAGTATCACCAAGACGTTGAAATAGATTGGAGTGTGATTTAACAAATTTACAACATTCGAATATATATATACCAGGAACCGTTAATAAATTTAATCTTTTAAAAAGAGGTTTACATGAAGGCAGCGATGACACGTCACAGAGAGCACGTATGATACACTGTTTTTGAGCAATGAAAACTATTTATTAAGACAGAGTTACCCCATAGGACAATGCCGTAACTAAGATTGGGAGCGACATATCCATGATAAGCTAGAAGGCCTGTTTTAAGGTTAGTTATTTTCACCAGTCTCCATAACGCAAAGGCAAAGCGATTTTTTTTGTTACCTTTATACATTGAATCGCTGAGTGCTGAATCGCGGAGTTTAGACTATTGTAAGTAGGTATTAAGGTAGGAATAGAGTTTTAACACACCACGCCACGATGCGAATGTAAGGTGTCCATTCGCCAGATTATATGTTGTGTTCTTAGATTTCAACAATCGGCCAATGAACGCGTGAGGTGTCATCGGGTGTTATAAATGTGCCTACTCCCTTATTCTGAATCTAAATTGTCAATATGCCTCCAAAGTGATTTACGTACAGAGGCCCGCACATCAAGCTACCAAAATCTGTCAAATTTCTTTTATAGATTTTCAACTTTAATACAACATGATAAGATTCATTTTCGATTGGGAAAATTTGACAGTTTTGGATAGCTTGAACTGCTGGCGTATGTACCTATAACAATTTTTAAACATAGCCAGTCTAAAACCTGTTTGCAGTACCTAATGAGGCTATGTTTGGCCTGCGACCTTCAAACTGTCACGCACTCGTCTGTGCTTAACTGATTTGTTAACCTTATTATTAGAATCTACAATCTTTTCTCGTAAGTACTTTGACAGTTTGAACTTTGAAAGGTCATTATAATTCCTTGGTGTTTGCACGGACGATACCATAGCACGCCTAGCTGACGACCACGGATGGCCACGACACCGAGGTTCTTCCAACGGTGTCCTTTGTTTACGGGGGGGAAACCTTCAAAAGATCTGGTCTATTGGGATTCTTACCCAGTAAAACCACCCCGGTCACCACCATCAGCGCATGGAGGGGGGCGCTGTGTCCTCTTAATAAACCATTCCAGAACCCCCATGTGCAACGCCTGTTAGGGTAAATCTCTGGGGACACTGTAAACGGGTCTCCCCTGAATCTATCTGTATACGGTAGCACGTGACCACTGTGCTACCGTCTTCTCTGGGGCCGCAAGATGGGCGAACAGAGTCCCCTCTTTGAGCACCCGCGAGCCAAACGGCCCGCCTGCCTAGATTATGCAGGGATTTTGGCGTGTTAGGAGCTAAGGCGGTTGCCACGCTGGCGCCTTTTTCTTCGAATAGGGTTGGCCCTCTCTCGATCCCGCTCAGCAGCCTCCTAAAGGATAACGGTTTCAGAGAAGCAGGCTATTTCAGTCCAGTTCTAAAGATGTGTGTCCTGCTATAAGCCTTCTGAGGTTTAAAGCGAGGACTCAGAGGGGATTCCCCAGTTAACTAAGGTAATTTTCGCTTTATAAATGACTAATGTGTTTTTTTTTATTTAATCTGTGACTGTACCAACCTTTTAGTATGAAACTATTCGTAAGCGCATTTGAATGATAAGCTAATAATAGAATGGGTACAATTTAATAATGTGAATCATCATCATTAATTCATCATCACATCCTAACTCCGAGCTGCTACTCAGAATTTAATAGCAAATGCCAATAACACTACTGGAATAGGATTCGACCTCTAGCGTAGCAGTAGCTCTTTACACCACTAGACTCATGGCGTTAGTAGGAGAGATGAATGAAAAAATAAATTAATAATCGACTTATATCTAAAACAATCTACTGATGTCAAGAATGGGTCTAAAATCTAATAACGTAGCCTCGAGCGACATATCATGTAGCAAATTTTAGTTTCGCTATCTATCTAAACAAGCATTTTAAATGCCGCAAATTAAAAAAATATACCAGCCGTTGAATCGTGCTTTCATGATATCAGCCACAGGATGTCCTCTGCTGAACAAAGGCCTCCCCCATAGACTTCCACAAGGGCCGGTTATATGCCATCTGCATCCAACGGTTACCAGCGACCTTTACCAGGTCGTCCGTCCATATCATTGGAGGCCGTCCTACGCTACGCTTTCCGGTGCGTGGTCTCGAGAACCTTTTTGCAACATGAGCTATGTGTCCCGCGCACTACACAGTAAAGTTAATCGTTAGTCGTTCTCAGAATCGAC
The DNA here is from genome assembly GCA_964056405.1 of Acronicta alni. Lineage (NCBI taxonomy): Eukaryota > Metazoa > Arthropoda > Insecta > Lepidoptera > Noctuidae > Acronicta > Acronicta alni. The sequence goes on from OZ043939.1 coordinate 9,320,338, forward strand.
TGAACTTTCGCGATAATCGGGTTATCGAGAGTTTTTAGTGCTGAATTTTTTTTTTGTATTGGAAATAAATATTTGATCTCGGACAGTACTATCGAACCTGCGTCCATCCGTATTGGTTTCTGACACGGCTATCAAGAACACCGGCTAAATATTATAATAAAAAACTGCCTCATTACTGTAGTGGTCCTAAGCGCGACTGGTTTTGGGTTCGATTCACTGGCTGAACCAAGTGTAATTAGGTTTTTTAGATCTCAGTAGCAGCTCGGAGTTTGGATTTGTGCCCGGTTAATAGCAATAGGACCCCCTATTACATAGGACCTCAACCTAAATATGCGAACTGTGGGTGTGTACAATTGTATCCTTCGGGGAGTAGGTACAAAATAACTAGAATTATTAAGTTTTTTTATGTATCACTATTACAACAGGCATTTAAAAACAATATTTAAATAAACTCAGTACGTATGTTTGTTGCTGACTATCCCAAAATTCTGTTAATAGATAACTAGGGTATCCGACCGAATTAAAAAACATTATAAAATAAAACTGATCCCCCAAGGTATGAAATATGGGTATCCGTCCGGAACTCTATTATTGACTAAGTCAGAACTTGTTTTATAATACCGTTTTGGTGCTAAGCCGTAATCTGTACGTATTCAATTCACGTGGTGATTAAAATGTAATAAAAGAAGAATTAAAAGGTGATTTATTAGCTGTCATGAGGTTTTTTTTAAATATCTTTGTGTCTGTTGGTTATCAGAATGATAAAAGGATTATGGAAATCACAATACTAATTACCTACTTTTATGTAATGCCAAAAAATGTGTACGTCAAAAATTTTTAAGGCTTTTCTTTTTGACAACAGAGATATTGTAATGAATCTGGTATTAGTAATTATAAAGCCGGATCTTCACTGATAAAATGACAACTTTTGATGTAATTTGGGTTTTTACAACACAAAAGTTGTCCCGAATTACTGTGGAGTGAGCAGGGAACTGTTGACATCGTTAATACATAATAATAATTAACGAATTATATTATTGTTTTATCTGTCAAATGCTATATTGACAGCTATAAATATTAGAGTTGAAATTCGCACCATTTGGCCTTTAGACAAATCATTACTTTATAATTAATAAATTATATTATCAAATATTTACCAACTCTGCACCATTTCGTCTAAATGGTTTTGGCCCTAACCTTACTAGTAAGGTTCGCCCCCATAGTGGATCGAAAATATATGGCAAAAGTTACTATGTAATAAATAAAATATTCAAAGAAGTCGTCCCGTTTCTGAATAGACTGAAACTTATAGAGAGATACTTGAAGCAAGACGAGGAGTATAGATTTATTGTCTTCAATGTTTTCTAAAATAAATTCCCATGATTACATAATAATGCGACTTAAGAGGTAAAATTAGACCCTGTAATTTGAACAAATAACAAATCTCTATACAATCTGAGTTTAATTTATAAATTATATCATGCAACATTGCGTGTTGAAGTTTTATAGTAGATATGGTAATGATACGGTAGACAAATAGCATTTGTAATCATACAAAGCTGCAGACGTCATAAAGTAATGGCTATAAATAATATGGAAAGGGTTTTAATGGCAGAGTGTTGCTTTTGAATCAAACGCTTCTAGATGAAATAGATTATTAAACAAATCGGACTTAGTCGAGGGTTCTTCCTAAGCACAATTTAAGGTCCAAAACTTTTCAATAACTTGAGCAGATCCTGTGTTAGATGAAAAATAGAAAGAACATTATTCTTAATCTACAATGCAAAACAATTTAAGTCACTGTTTAGTAAGTAGAAATGAAAAGAAAAATGTTTTCTTGTTTGTTAGATCATTAACGTTTTGTACAATGACATGTGCCTCCAAATATTGTAGTTTATAAGGGCAATGATTGTATTGTGAATTTATTTTTAAAGATGTCTTGTGATATGACTCGCTGTGCCAATCATGTTCCGGCAAGTAGAATACAAATGTAACCGCTAGTTGATCGACTGATTTCGGTGTAAGGATTGGATTGTTGCAACTTTGTTAATATGCTACTATTGTTAATTTAAACATACAAAAAAGCATAGACGGAGCTTCGCAAACACATTCTTCATAACCTTCATAATTGTTCACAAAATCAATGCAATTTTCTCTAAACCTGTGTCTATGCTTTTTTGCTCTAATATTGTTACCTAAAAGGAGTTTCAGTACATTTTCTAATAGTCATAGTGTTTATGTAGTAAGGATAATTTTAGTGTCATTGCAAATTATATGTTGGGTCCCGCGAATGGTGTGTTATTTGCTTTGAGATTTAGGTGCAAATTAGCAACGGACTTTAAAATCATGTTCTTTGTTTGAGTCATAAATAAATATCTAAGATGTCGCCTTATTTAAAGAAGGTGAGGGGGAATCGAATTTCCTTTAAAACTATAAATCACAAGTTCTTAGAAATCTGGCGCAAGCTGAAGCTTTGTAAAAGGAATAAAAAGAATTTCGTCTCGATGACGTCACCAATTCCTAAGACTATTGTCTTCATAAATTACAGATATTTTTGTTTGTTAAGCTAATACAATATAAACAAAGAATTGCCTATCAAGGAACAAGTAGTAGTATATTTAAAAACAATTGTTTGACCCTTGGAGGGTCACTGTTCCATAATGAATTAGGTTTGTTGCTAATTAAATTTGCCGTCATATCTTACCAGTCATATTGTATTTAGTTGTAATCTGTGATTAATTGTTAAAAATGCGGGTAGTTTACTTATATTTTGATTTATTTTTAAGGTGAATATGTTAAAAAGATGCCTATTTATATTGTTGCGCGTGAGATATTTTAAGGTGGCAGTGGGACTGTCTGTAAACTATAGTTAAAAACTAGAATTTATTGTACTTTTCCGTCGAATTTGAAGTAAATTAAAACGTGTTAAGAAAATTATATGGTTTTTTTTACTTTTATTACCCAAATTTTTTTGTTTTTTTATTATACTTGGATGACAAGCATACCGGCCGCTTGATGGTAAGCAATAACTATAGCCTATAGATGTACCTAAGCATCACCAGTTGTATCGCTCGTTGTCATCCTAGTTATATTGTCACAATATGAAAGTTTGTAAGGATGTTTGTTTCTCTGTCCTGCAATAACAAATTCAACGGTTTTGTATGAAAGGAGGTCATTAAAAGTCCACACAACTCAGCCCAAATTTGTACCTGAGGTACATGACAGCTGTCAAGTTGAAAGTTTTTACTTTAAAACACTATGAAACTGAAACTGGTGTGTTAAAATGGCGTGCGTTTTTTCAAATTTAAAGTTATTTTTTCTCATCCCCTAGTGAGCATAAAAAAAGTATGACTAGAGTTATAACCAGCGTAATAGAGGGTATTTTTTCCAATAAGTGTACCCTCAGTACATCATTTGGGCAGATTTTGGTGACATCCTTTGGCACACAGATAGTCTTCAATCTTTTGTTAGCGGAGGCGACCGTGTCCTCATATAAGTTTTTTACAGTGGAAAGAGTACTAGTAATGATGACAATTTCACAATAAACTACGTGGGTGTCTATCTATTGATAATTTCCAATCAGTCATTACAAACATAAGTACATTGCGTTTTCTGTTATCAACGTCAAGTGCGTTGTACTGCATTGTGGCGCAAAAACAGGAAAATCACAACTATGTGTGCAAAATTATAGATTTAGTGTTTGCTATAATTCCTGTGTCACACGTAGAGGCTGGACGCTGCAAATGCGCGAATTAAATCCTCCGGGGAATACAGGCGGGGGCTATTATTTAACATTTTTAAGAGCAAAAGGCTCGCACACTTAACACATATTTTTTTATACCACTAAAATGGTAAGCAAGCGTATGGCCCACCTGATGGTAAACACGGTTACCGTAGCCTATAGACGCTTGTAACGCCAGGGGTATCACTTACCTACGCGTTGTCGACCCTGTAAAACAAAAGAGGAATTTTTTGGAACCGTGCTACTAGAGACCTTACGTTTGAAACGTTTTTGAAAATAAATACATTTTGAATTAGAAAATACATAGTTGAAATCAGGGTTTTTCCCTTGGGGCTGTTTGATATTTCCGTATCGCACTGCCTAGCTAGGACTGGCTAGCTGCCCTTTCTATGTCATAGCACAACAGTAATACGAGGCTAGTGTTTCTCGCAGTTAGCTTTTAGAACTTCCGGCCGATAAGCAACAAAGTATGGCAATAGGCACATATTATACACGACTTAGCCATTGTGGTGCTTATTTATGGGTGAATACATATTATATATTTACATGAATAGATATATACCCTCTGTATTCACCAAAGAAGTTTGAGTCTCATGTCATAGAGAGGCGAGTCTGTTACTAAGATTTACATAGCAATGTTTTTTTTTATATAATTTTTACCGATACATAAATTAACAGACTTCTTCCTCTATGCTAGAGGTCCTGGGTTCGGTTAACATTTGAGTCTGTGGGTGTATATGTCCTCTGCCCAACCCTTTGGGGAATAAAAACAGGCGAATGATGACAAACATGACCAAATATTAGTCTAGTCCTCATTATACTCAGATGTGAAGACCAGCAATGACCTCGTATCTCCTTCCTCAAAACCTACGTGCTGTCATGAACGAACGAATCGTAACAATACAATCTTTTTCATGAAAAAAAAAAAAACTAAGAAAATAATGTCATGATTCGACCTCAACTGTCATCGCGCCTTGAACGAAAAAGGTCACGGCTAGAAAAAATACGTGAATGTGATTTTAGAACAACCGTTGTTAATATCTCAATGTGAACTCTAATATCGTATGGTTAAGATTGTATCTACTTTGAATTGTTTATCCCGGCTGGGATTTGGGTTTTATTGCAGTGAAAGTAAAAGCTTTTGCACAGAACTCCTTAGTTGTTCGCCAGGGGACTTGGCAAGGGAAGTAGATTCCATAAAGATAAGTACTATCGTTCAAATCCACAAACCAATCGAATTAACATGTATGGAAATGATATTTTATGAATGTTGAAAGCTTATTTTCATACATAGGTATGTCTTGGTGTCTTATGTATTACAAGCTTAGAAGTATGTATTTACAACAAAAAAGCACAAGCTCTGCTTAGTTTATGACTATATGTATAGGTGGTGCTGTGGTAATTTTATTATGCTAATATATTATTATTTATTTGATCGTTTCCCTGAATTATTTCCCTGTTTCCCTGAATTTTAACAATAAAAAAACTAATTCGAACTCTCAATTTGTACTCATAACTCATATCGGCCGCAAGAGGCCCACCGTTGAACAAAGGCCTCCCCCAGAGACTTCCACAAGAACCGGTTATATGCCGCCTCCATCTATCTACTACCAGCGATCTTTACCAGGTCTCCCTTCATTGCATTGTCCGGTGCGTGGTCTCCACTCGAGAACCTCTTTGCCCCAGCGGCCATCAGTTCTACGAGCTATGCTACTCATGCATGGAGATTTGATCGATAAATGTTACTATTTCTGACCCTGAGGTCACGCGACGATGGGTAGTTTACTATAGTGTAATAAATCAAAGAGTCATTAGATAGATATTGATTGTAGGTGTCTAATGTAACATACACACGATTTTCTGGACAATACCGATATGAGGATTAGTTGTGTTCAAAGTTGCTATAAATCAATAACATGCATAATGCAAGCGATTTTATGTGCTATATTAAAGCATGCTTAATTTATATGCCTACTTGTTACGGCAAAACGGGCGCGCCGCGCCCAACGGACAGTTTTTTTATAGAGAAAGAGAGAGAGAGAGTGGAGAGTGTGTTATGCGATATAAAGCAAAATAGCATTATAGCCTAAAGTGCGAACCGCGATATCATTTGCTTTATGCTATAATTAATAAGCATGCTACTTTATATTGCTATAATTATGCTATATTAACCATCACTAATGAGGATAACGTTGAAGAACTAGAACTATGTACAGAGCCCAGCATATCAAGCTACCACAATTTGTCAAATTTCTTTGATAGATTTTCAACTTTAATACAAAGCAGTAAGGTTCATATTCAATTGGGAAAACTTTCACACCCACAATCCGGTATGTTTATGTCTCATGTAATATGGGGCGAGCTATTGCCATTTACGGAGCACAAATCCAAACTCCGAGCTGCTACTGAGATTTTATAGAAAAACCCAATAATTGTATAATTTGCTGGGAATCAAACCTCTAGCGGAGCAGTCGGGCTTGTGATAATGAGGCGGTCATGACTTATTCCTCAGAAATGTCTTGATACCATACTAGGACCATTCTAGGCTAGGTTAAATATAACCTAGGCGCAGGGACATCGACGATCAACCATATACAGAAACTAGATTTTCATGTAGGTACAGACGCCAGCACATCAAGCTACCTCAATCCGTCAAATATCTTTGATTGATTTTCAACTTTAACACAAAACAGTATGGTTCATATTCAATTGGGAAAATTTGACAGTTTTGGATAACTTGACCTGCTGGCGTTTGTACTTAATAAATTCTTCTTGGATGCTAACTTTGTGTTGGAAGTAAAAAATACTTGGGGTGAGCACAAGCTTTGGGCTTTGAATGTTTTTATTAGAATTTTAAGAAAATAACTGTTCTTAAATCTTTTGTAACATGACGTGTTTGTGTTAGTTTGAAGGTGAATCACCAGCCCATATACTGTCCCACTGCTGGGCACGGGTCTCCTCTCAGGTTGAGAGGGATTAGGCTATAGTCCACCACGAGGGCCTAGCGCGGGTTGGCAGTTTTCAAACGCCTTCGAGAAAATCTCTAAAGCAAACATCCTCACGAGGGATAAGTAATTATTAATACGCACATGATTTTGGAATGTCAGAGGTGCGTGTGTTGTGATTCGAAACCTTTGACTTGGGAGTCCAAAGTTTTAGAGATTTTCCGCATTAAGCCACCGTGTGCTTAGCCTCATTGTGATGTGTGTAGGAAGACACGTATACAACACACATGCACGCGCCGACCGATCGGTGACGCCATGACGATGACGGCGCGTGGCGTGATCGATGCGCGATCGATGCGCAATCGAAGTAGCGTCGCGTGTTTTGGTGATCACCAATCAACGAGCGTTGAAGCTAATCGAATTTGCTTTCCATATTTACATAAGTAACTTATACTTCACTCATTTCGATGCTCAGCAGTGAGTCAGTATATTTCTTGTTGATGAATAAAATACAATTAGTTGAGATTTGATCAATATTAATGAATTAATAACCTGTATAATTTAATAATATTAATATTATGTCGGAGATTCTTAACTACGCGGTATAGAAAATATTAAAATATGAACAACGCCATCTATCGAGCGGTGACTAAACTAAATTTACTTGACTGAACTAGGTACCTGGACTGGATGCTGATCACGCGGTCGTAGATTTGATTGGGCACAAATTTTTATGTGTTGAACTAGACTAGGTACTAGACACTTCTTCAATAAATAAAATCCTTAATGTAGTAGATGTCATATTGCCCTATTTCATCAGAACCCTTGTATCAGCATATTTGGCAAGAGTACCTTATTCGACATGCTTCTACATCTTTCTTTGTCGCATACCACTCGATCAATGGTTTGGCAACGTGCCAACGTCTACAACAGAAAGGGTTAAGTACTTAAGCACCGCTACTTCAAAAATATTAAATTACAGAAGAACAATGTAAGAGTCTCTACACACTTATCGACGTAGACTTTTTTTTACAGACTTCAAAAAAAAGGAGGTTTTCAATTCGACTGTATTTTTAGGGTTCCCCGTACCTCAAAAGGAAAAATGGAACCCTTATAGGATCACTTTGTTGTCCGTCCGTCTGTCTATCAAGACCCTTTTTCTCAGGAACGCGTGGAGGTATCATGCTAAAATTTATATCAAATACTCAGGTCTATAATACCTTTAAGATGTAACAAAATCAAACTTCTACATCATCCTCATCATCAACCCATACACTGTCCCACTGCTGGGCACGGGTCTCCTCTCAGAATGAGAGGGATTAGGCTATAGTCCACCACGATGGCCTAGTGCGGGTTGGCAGACTTCACAAACCGTCGAGAAAAATCTCTAAGGTATGCAGGTTTCCTCACGATGTTTTCCTTCACCGTTTAAGCGAGTGATAATTAATTATTAATACGCACATGAATTCGAAAAGTCAGAGGTGCGTGCCTTGGGTTCGAACTCGAGACCTTCGACTTGGCAGTCCAATGGTCATGCCACTAGGCTATCACTGCATCACTCACCACTCAACTCATCACTCAACTTCTACATAATTATGTCAACGCAATCAAAAGTATACCTACAGGTTTTTACGGCACCCTCGCCCTCGGTGGCCCTCGGTCGCTCTCCGACCCGCACTTGGCCGGTTTTTTTATGTTTGTTACCTCAGAACTTTCGACTGGGTGAACCGATTTTGATGATTCTTTTTTTATTTGAAAGCTGGTGCTTACTGTGTGGTAAGTAGGTCTTTAGGTCTAGTTCTGACAATGGCATCCATGAGAAAACCATATAGTTATCTTATTTTTACACACTGCTTGAAGTCGGTTTTCTTTTCCTAAAAAGTTATTTTCAATCCCGTTGTGATCCCGTCAATGCAATTATGGTGTCTCCCTCATTCGATACAGAATACTGTCGGACGTATACCTAAATGATTCGTATTCATAATTCATTTCCTAACTTATATTTTTGTAAGTACAATGTACTTAATTGTTTTAAGCTTCCTTCAGAGCGGCAAAGCTACTTTGCTCGTAGTCATAAACTTACATAAATATCAGGTTTTTGAATTATAAACTCATTGGCATAAGTAAGTCAACAGCCAGCAGGTCAACCTATCCAAAACTGTCAAATTTTCCCAATTGAATGTGAATCTTATTGTGTTGTTTTAAAGTTGAAAATCAGACAGATTGTGGTAGCTTGATGTGCTGGTCTCCGTATAAATTGCTTAAGCTATTATTATGATGCGTAAATAATATCATTTTCGTTGTACTCATATATGTATACTATGTCGGTCTTAACCTCCAAATATCACGGTAACGTGACACTTTAGGGTACCATGTTACTTGACATTTTTTGTTCGTATATGTGTCCTCTATCCATACATGCCATATTGAACGTGCGCCGCGATTTCGAAAAAAAATGAAAATGGCGGGTCGATATGCCAGATCGGTTCTGTCCCCTTTTAGAGCCTTTTATATCTTAATAAGTATAAGTAAATCAAAAATCAACTTAAACTACATGTAAAGTGGACTACTAAGTGGCAGTAAGACGTATATTATCTTAGATCCTGAGGAGATAAGACTATAAGTAGACATTTAAAAATAAATATTACATTGCTTATCATTATTATCGTCGTTATGAACTGCGTCATTAGTCTAGAGGTTGTAAGGGCGGCTGCTATAAAACGTCCTGGGTTGGAAAAAATGTTTTTTTTTTTAATGCACTGTTAAGGGCGTCACAGACGGTGAAGATACTATAATATTTTATGTCCAGGCATCTTAACATCTTAAAATAGAGACCCACCGGTATCGGGAACAGGGTCCAAGCTAGCGGCGGTCAGGGCTCCAGAGACAGGAACCTCAACAATACGAGCCGTGTCCAGCAGTACTGCTTTCCGGATCAAGCCCTTGACCCAGTCGCCTAACGAGAGCTTCCTAAGGTGTTGGTCGAGGCTCGTGGCTATTAAGCCATTGGCTGACACGACTATCGGTACAATGATCGCTGTGTCCACATCCCACATGTCCCATCTTAATTGTATAGCAGTCATTATAAAAAAAACCTGTGCAAATTTGCTTAGTAACCACGTTTCCCGCCTCCAATTTGTAATTATGATATCGATCATTTATTTATTATCTATTATCAGTAAAAGATATGACAAAATATTTTACAAACTAAATTACCCCTATATCTGCCGCGGAGGCATTAAGTGCACCGTAAAGGATGACGGGTTAATCTTTTTATCATGGGATTAACTTTTATATTACTGTTTTGCTGACACTATATTAGAAGACTAATTTTTTTTACTATACACATGTGTATAGTAAAAAAACGGCCAAGTGCAAGTCGGACTCGCGCACGAATGGTTCCGTACCAGGGGGTCTACTCCCTAAGCACGAAGTCCGTAATTTCGACCTTCGTTACGGGCGTTTCCTACTCCGTATCACCTACGGATGGATGATTCGTTCGGGGCCCGAACTAAGAATGAATGACAACTCAATTTGACAGTTGTCCCTCCTCTCGATGTGTTTTTACCTGTTTGATAAATTGAATTTGACACTTGTTATAATGGACTCCGGAGAACTTTCGAATGGCTCGTAACTTCGTTGATGGATATAGGGAGTAGATCCTCAGAGCCCCCTTAAATAGTTATTTTATTTTATTTTTAATTATGTATTTATTTCGAGGGTGTACCTGTTGCCGATCGTAAAAAAACACGTTTATTGTATTAAATATTTATTTTATTGTTTTTAGTATTTGTGTTGTTATACAACAGAAATACATCATTTGCTCCGGTCAATGGGCAAGCGCAGCTTAACCTGGCAGATCGTTTGATCAGCGTAGTATTTGTTAGTCATCTCTTCCCATCAGACTATAGGACTATAGTCAGACTATAGGACTTTAGTCATACTATAGGTCTATAGTCTGTGGTCTGTTAAGGCTTTAACACATACCAGCGAACTAAAGCGAGCTATCGAAAACTGCCAATTTTTTCCAACTTATTATTTTGGATTAAAGTCGAAAATCTATCGAAAGAAATTTGACAGATCGGGATAGGTTGATGTGCTCGCCTCTGTACATAAGCACCTCGACCTATCCCTTAAGGGAATACAGGCAATGGTATGCATGCCACGCCTTTCAATTAATTAAATAATGTCACATTAATTAATGGGGCTGTAAAACTGGCATTCAGTAGGCCGACACCCAATACAGTTTTAAAATTTAAAAAATAAGTATTATATCACTAATATATTATTTATGCGAAAGTAACTTTGTCTGTCTATCTGTCTGTTACGCTTTCACGCTTAAACAGCTGAACTGATTTTGATGAAATTTTATACAGAGATAGATTAGATCTTTGTTCTCCAAGGTCTAGGTACTCAAAGCCGCTATGGCTCTTTCTGGACTTTAAAAGAGACCATGATTCTCTGAGCTTGTTTCGGCGTCTCTTCTCAGATGTCGTCAGCTAGGAAATACCTTGTACTTGTAAAAGTGTTTAAAAGATGTATTTATAGAAATAAATGTAATTTATCAAGGTCTAAGGAATTTCACACAATTCTAGAAGGACATAGGTACCTTGTGTTTCAAAAATTGCTTTGGGATCCGAGTGAAACGCGGGCAACACCTGCTGGTGAGCTGGTTTCGTAAATCACCAAGGCAAGTGCAACTAGAGACTCCATGATTCTAACACAAGATGACCGACACGACCGTGTCGCTCGAATACCCGAAGGAATGTGATCGCTTCTTTCGTGATGTCTGTTGTTTGTACTGTGACTGGCACGGAACTTGAGCGCTGAGCGAAAGGGATTTGTTTTACGTATGAGCACCAATCACGACTGAAGAACAGAACCAATCAGGACTGGCGTTCATGACGCGTCGCGTAATGATACAATCACATAGTGTTTTATGAGGGCATAGTGGGAGTAATACCACTCAAATTGGAGCTGCTCGACTGGGGAAGTACCTCCGCCTTGCAGAAAATCGAAGTGAAATAACACTGCTTTAAGCTGTGTTGTGTTCCTTACGGTGAGCAAGGTTGCCAGTGCTCCACGAGGAATCGTTGTGTTAGCAGTGGGGGAACTTTGACCCTTATGCTGCCAACCTAACTATTCCCTCTTAAGTGATATCCCTGGTGTTGCGAGCGTCTATAGGCTACGGTAACCGCTTACCATCAGGTGGGTCGTATGATTGTTTGCCACCTTAGTGGTATAAAAAAAAGGAACTTTTTAGACGGCGTGTGATGTCTGCCAATTCGTACTAGGCCAGCGTAGTCGACTACCATTCACATCCTGAGAGGAAACCCGTGCCCAGCTGTGGGGCAGTAAATGAGTTGATGATGATGAGGTGGATTATTCCACATTATATATTATTATCTTGCAACTCAAGCAAAGCTAATACCAGCTGGTATCTTATAGAATAGAATAAACTTTATTGTACACCAAGATAGAAGCAAACATTCTGGAATTCATAAAACTAAGGGTACAATGGTGGTCTTATCGCTAATAGCGATATCTACCAGACAACCTTTGGATGGACAGGAACATTTGAAAAAATTGTGGGTAGTCAATGGTGAACTATAACAAACTATACCAAATAACTCTAAACACACATAATATAATTTATAGGTAGGTATGTAATAAGATCGACGATCCATCGTCCTACATCTGACTGCCAGACACTGTCTTGACCGCGATTCCAGATACATTTTTTCACGATTCCAATCTATTTGATGTAACTTGGCTTCCTTCCAAGAGTTTGTTTATACATATAGTAGAGTTTAGCCGGTTGGCCGTCCATGACTCTATGGAAGAATGTAGGTATTGGAAAATAAACGAGTCGAGAACTACTTTGGTGTAGTGGTCACAAGTATTTGTTGCCAGTGTTCCACGAGGAAACGTTGTGTTGGCAGTGGGGGGACTTTGACCCTTATACTGCCAACCCAACTATTCCTCTTTCATTTCACAGGGTCGGTAACGCGCAAGTGATACCCCTGGTATTACAAGCGTCTATAGGCTACGGCAACCGCTTACCGTCAGGGGGGCCGTATGCTTGTTAGCCCAGCATCCATGGCCACAGCTAGACTTTTGTTTCAATTTCAATTCGCGTAACTGTCGGAAATCAATATGTTTTTCTGTGTCTATAAATCGATGTTTTCTTTCCAGTATCTACACGAGATTGGTCACAGAGTATGCGTGACGCAGCCACGCGTGGCCGCCGCCGTGTCGCTGGCGTGTCGTGTGGCGGACGAGCGTGGCGTCACGCTCGGGGAACACGTTGGGTATGCCGCCGCTAATACCAGCTGTAGGAACACCGACACTGGCATCGTTGTAAGTACTTTTTTGCTAGGTCAGACTACTGTCATGGTCGTGGCCAATTTTACGGATCCCTTGGCCTTGACATGCAGATTTTCTTTTGCAGTACAGTTGAAAAATTAAAAATATGTTTGACACATTTTTTTTATATTACTAACACTGTTGGTAATCAAGCGTACGGCCAACCTAATGGTAAGCGGTTACTGTAGCCTATAGACGCTTGTAACATCAGGGGTATCACTTGCGCCTTGTTGACCCTGTAAAATGAAAGAGGAATAGTTGGGTTGGCAGTATAAGGGTCCAAGAGCCCCCCCACTGCGAATACAACGTTTCCTCGCGGAGCACTGGCAACCTTGCTCTCCGTAAGAAACACAACACAGCTCAAAGCAGTGTTATTTTACTTCGATTTTCTGCAAGGCGGAGGTCCTTCCCCAGTCGGGCAGCTATAGGCTACGGTAACCGATGGGCCGTATGCTTGTTTGCCACCTTAGTAGTACTTATAAAAAAAGAGGCAGAATTTTATCATAAAAATTCCACCACTTCTTTTCAAAGACGATTGTCAGTTATATTTATGTCTAATTGTTAAAAGGTCACATCCGATGATTGTCTATTATTTACGGCATTTGACCCCATAACAAGTCTTAACAAAAGAGTATTGTGAAAACAAATATAATTCAACCGGGACTTGACACGGGCCTTCGCGCATTTTAGGATGTTGAAATTATTACTACTTACGGAGACCGAGATGTGAGGATTTCAGGGGTGTCTTTACCTATGGTGCAGGTAGGGTTGCCAACATTTCTTCAGCGAAGTATAGTATTTTTCAGACGAAGCTATACTAAATATAGTTCGCTTCAAAATAAAATAGTATTTTACGGAAAACATTTTCGGAAAATATTTATTTGCACTTCTTGCATTTTTTAACAATATTTTGTCTAAAATAAAAGTGTTATATTATTATACCATTACAAAAATAAAGCAGACCAATGTGACCAAACATGCGTTTGACTCTGTCAATTTGACAGGTACACTTGCAAGGATATCCATAAACTTTTGAAATAAAAGATTTGTTTGTTAGACTTTGGTGTTGAAAATATAGTATTTTTGCGTAGGTACTCTGTGTTTCTTCAACAGTATATAGTACGCAGACCCGAAATTCAGTAATATACTACAACGTGTTACAAAATACCCCGTAAAAAATATAATTAATCATCAAAGCCAACAATTTTGTAAGCTGTCATGTCAGGGAACCAGATTATTTAACAGAAAGGCCTACGTACCTATTTCACCTAATAATTCTACTTTAATAGTTTTTTAATTTTTCATGCATAAATGTTGTTGTTTTCCTTTTTTTGGGGTATGTTATACAGCGTTACTACGGTTCTTAAATATTGTGAATGGACTCGTTATAAGGGCCCATTTAACCTCCTTTCGGCTTTACGGGTAGTTTTGTAACACGCATACGGGCGCAGCGGTCCTAGGGGACGCCACTTGCTGCGATCGCCACTTGCTGCGATCGCCGGCCGTCCACGGTTATTCTAAATACCGTCAACAGCACATCATGGCATCCAAAACTGACAAAAATCTTCAATCGATTTTCAATTTCATCTCCAATCAATAGGGTTTATTATTCATTGGGGTAATTTGTCAATTTGTTGTGTGTTTGTACCCATTTCATTTTGACCGTGCGCTTACAAGAGGGCGTTTGGGTAATGATTGCATTGCACACGAGCGCTATATGGGCTAGAGAGGCGCCTAGAGGATTTAATAATAATTATCCATGGTATTTAGTGATGGTTAATATAGCATTATAAAGTAGCGTGCTTATTATATGTAGCATAAAACAAATGATATCGCGGTTCGCAGTTTATGCTATAAAGCTATTTTGCTTTATATCGCATAGCACTCTATCTCTATCAACCAACTGTCCGTCGGGCGTCGCGTATAGCGTTTGTAACAAGTAGGCATATAAATTAAGCATGCTATATAATAAAGCACATAAAATCGCTTGCTTATAAAATTAAGCATATATAGCATTAAGCAAGTTATTGATTTATAGCAACTTTGAACACCACTAATGGTATTACAATAAATAGCCGGAAGCCGACCCCAACTTATTTGGGATAAGGCTCTCAATCTCAAGATAATACACCGCGGGGGGCAGCGAAGCTACCCAGCTAGTATTAATACAGTGTTTATTCATAATGTGCACATATTACAATAAGGGAAAATATGCGTAATTTTATCAAAAAAAACCGTAAGTACTTACTTTAAATTTATTGTTTGCTACTGCGAACCTCGTGTAAACAAAAATTAGTAGAAAAAAGAAACAGATAAAAGAGAACATGATTATTTTTATACTATGATAATGATCCTGCTAATTTTATCGTACTTTATACTAATGTTATAAATGTGAAAGTTTGGTTGCTTATATTTTTATTTATTACTCCATCACGAAAAATTTACTGAACCAATTCGCATGTAATTTGGTACACACAGTAATGACTGGGAGTAAGACATAGGCTACTCTTTTCGGGAGAGTCCGGTACTTTATCCTGTAAAAATACCGGACTCTCCCGAAAAACTGATACAAGAAAACTACTTACTGGGATATGGATGAAATTTGTCACATCCTACCTGAAGTAGGGTTGCCAACATTTCTTCAGCGAAATATAGTATTTACAGACGAAGCTATAAAAAAATACTTCAAAAGAAAATAGTATTTTATCAAAAACTCAAAAAGTAGACGAAGATATATTTGTGAATTATTTCTAATATATAAAATTCTCGTGTCACAGTTTTCGTTGCCATACTCCTCCGAAACGGCTTGACCGATTTTGATGAAATTTTTTGTGCTTATCGGGGAGGACTGAGAATAGGCCAACATCTATTTTTCATACCCCTAAATTTTTATTTTTATGGCAAAACAACGTTTGCGGGGTCAGCTAGTATTTTTATAAAAACTATATTTATTTGCACTTCTTGTTTTTTTAACAATATTTTGAAAGATTTGTTTCTTAGATTTTGGTGTTGAAAATATAGTAGGTATTTTTGCGTACTATGTGTTTCTTTATCAGTATGCAGACCCGAAATACAGTACAATACTACCTATAATATAGTAAGGTTGGCAACCCTAACCTGGACAAACACAGGAAACTTTTTACTCAGTAAATTCTTAACACCATGCAGACGAAGTCTTGGGCAGTAGCTAGTATCAATATAACACGGAAAAGTAGATTTATTATTAGGAATAATGATGTTATTAACTAATTAACTATACGATTATAATGTGTGCTATTTTTCATGTTAATTTTACTAGTTTCAAGTCACGACTTATTTTCCTGTATTATTATTTGAGTTTTTTTTCCTGCTTAAATTACATCAGTTATTGTTTCTAGAATCTGCCTCATCGTTCCTGGGATCGCAAGCGTGATTGTCCTGCGTTCGATCCCAGGTCGAGTGTTATTTAAAATTTTCTATGATATTCTTAGTACCTAGTAGTTTGGATTTTGGATCGGTGGCTGGTTAATGGCATTCTCACCTCATACCAAATATTTAAATCGTTGGATGCGCCCTACCGCGTCAAATAATGGTCACGTTTCCATAAGTAAACTGGTTGACATCGGAAGTATCCAATCTGTTATTCTCGTTCACTAATTTTTTTTTATGGAAGAGGGAGGCAAACGAGCAAGTTGGTCACCTGATGGTAAGTGATAATCGACGTGAAGAGTGAGCCGCCCATTGACACCCACCCACACTAGAGGGTTTGCAAGTGCGTTGCCGGCCTTTGCGATAAGAATAGGCTCGCTTCTTGAAGGTTGCCATGTCGTACCGGATCGGAAATACCTCCGCTGGTAATTGATTCCACAGAGCAGTCGTTCTCGGTAAAAAGTTTCTTGAGAAATGCACGGTGGTGGATATTCATCCAGGTGAAATGGATGAAATTGAACATACAGAATATTGCACACTGTCTTGCTCTGTCTCTATATGGAATGTATGCATGCACTCATCTCTATATGGAATGTGTGCATGCACTCATCTCTATATGGACACGTTTTCAAGCGGTAAGTATAAGTACAGTGAGGGCAAATTTAACGATTTAAATTTTAGCCTCATACCAGCGAACTGTGGGTGTACAGTCGCCAGCAAGTCAAGCTATCCAAAACTGTCAGAGGGGATAGAACCGATCTGGCATATCGACCCGCCGCCATTTTGATACTGTTTCGAAATCGCGGCGCACATTGAAAATTTAGCGGTGAACTCTAACGCAACGAGTGGCAAGTCTATTACAATAGACCAACTGCGGTCGCAGTTAAACTACAGCCACGAATAAATCATAAAAAAGGTGGCAATGTGGTCGCCCCCTATTCATCAGAGAAGTTATAATGGAAACAGACAGTCCGCCGGTATGTTTAGGTCCCATGTTAGGAGCCTATTACACGGGCACATATCCAAACTCCGAGCTGCTACTGAGAATTTCATATGGTGCAACCACACCGTTATTTTTTGTTAAATGAAATGAAATGATATTTATTTCTGTAAATAGATCTTTTAAAGACACTTTTACAAGTCAATGCTTTGATTTTTTTTTATGCTAGAAGGCGTCGAATGTTTGTATATCTAGCCTACATAGTACTCACATTTACATATTCTGCTTACAGTAAGTTTACATTAGAAAAAAAAAACAGTGAAGCAACGTTTCGCAAAAAGTTATTTGTTGTTAGTATAATTATGTTGAAAGTTGAAGACTGTTACTTCATTTTAAAGTTATTTAGAAAAGGAAAAATTCGACCGCGGGCAGGATTCGAACCTGCGTCTTCTGGTTCGGTACACCAGACGCTATGACCACTAAGCCACCGCGATACCTACCCGTCATGTCGAATTTTTCCTTCACATAATGAATTTACGTCTTTATGGTGACGTCAGTGACACCTATTGAAATGCAAGTTTTTGCTTTTCAACCGACACGACTTACTTTACAGTTAGTTAAACGTCGAACGATGCCACCTTACCTTCTAACTATATATAGTTATTTAGAAAAGGAAAAATTACCCCCCGCGGGCAGGATTCGAAGATTTCCTTTTCTAAATAACTTTAAAATCTTAGCATGGAAAATGCCAAAAATATACAAAAAGAATGTTACTTACTTCATGTTATCGTGTTGCATTCTATTGCTCCACAAAAAGTAACTGCGGTGTGGATGCACCATTAGAAATCCAAATGCCACTGTCTCTTTGTGATTTTCTAATAAAACTCGAGCTAATAATTTTTTTTTCTTTTCAGTTCATGACGGAAGGTGTCTTGTTAAGAGAGATGTTTGCATCGCCGCTACTTATGCAGTATTCCTGTATTGTACTTGATGAGGTCAGTATTTAAAAAATAAACTTTTAAAACATAACATTTGTGGTACCTACTACTGACAGCATAATTATATACTTTATAAAAAGGTAATTTAAAAATAAATAAATATTTCGGATATTTGACACAGCACCATCTAGTCCCAAACTAAGCAGAGCTTGTACTATGGGTACTAGACAATGGTTATGTACTTTATTTTTATCATCAACCCATAATTATACTGTCCACTGTGGATTAGGTTATAGTCCACCACGCTGGCCTAGTGCGGGTTGGCAGACTTCACACGCCGTTGAGAGAAAATTTCTAAGGCATGCATGTTTTCTCACGATGTTTTCCTTCACCGTTTAAGCGAGTGATAATTAATGAATAATACGCACATGATTGTCATAGGTCCGTTTTTTATTATACATACATACACTCACGCCTTTTTCCCATGGGGGTGGGTAGAAACTAAAGAACGCCGCTTGCTACGATTCTTGCATACTTCTTTTGCTTCGACCACATTCATACATCTTGTCATCACGCCGGTTGCGAGTACTACGCACCTGACCTTTTTGAAGAACCTCACCAATAAGGTCGGTATAAGTTTTTCTAGGGCGTCCCCTCTCGGCGGTTCCACTGACATTCGCTATATAAATCCCTTTTGTTAGTCACCTTTGATCCATTCTCTCGACATGTTCAAACCATCTCAGCATATTCTTTTCAATCCTCGTCACTACAGAGTCTTTAAGCCGCAACGTTCTCTTATCACACTATTTCTCAATCTGTCATTCCGAGTTACACCGCACATACTTCGCAAGGAACGCATTTTACAGCATTTATTCTATTTTCATGTTTCTTCTGACATACCCAACTTTCACTTCCATAGTAGGTACCAACACACCGTTGTGGATAGCCATCCGTGTCTTTTTTGACATCGACTGGTTTACCACAACCGTATGTAAAGTACCATTTACTTTATTTCCCGCATTCACTCTTCTTTCCACATCCACATCAATCATGAAAGTATATGATGGCACAATTGATTTCAGGTCCATGAAAGAACACAGATGACAGACGTTTTAATGGGACTTCTGAAAAAAATCATAAAGGTATGTGGAGAGGCGAGGTGTGTTGCCCCTCCATCCAAAGGGAGGATCCTCCAACCAGGCGGGTGTTGTGCCTGGCGGGCCACGGCCCGACGGTTGATGTCGGGCGGTTGTATATATGCAACTTTTCGTTGCGAATGTTGCTTGCACGATTCAGGCCTTCGTAGTTCTATGTAGCGCGGTAGATGTCGCTACAGGTACCTACCTACTTTTTTTTGTTATAAAATAAACACATACGGGCCGCCTGACGGTAAGCGGCAACTGCAGCCTATTGACGCAAAAAAAACATCAGCCGTAGCACTGACGTGTTGTCATCTTGACAGCTCAGTTGATATGTCTCATATGCCCAGTAATGTCACTACCTACATTATACACATTATTGCTTGGCGACAGAATTTTACACACTTTTGTAAGAGGTAGGGCATAGTGGATGTAATTCTCTCTCTCGTTCTTAAATTGGAGCTGCCCGACTGGGGAAGTACCTCCGCCTTGCAGAAAATCGAAGTGAAATAACACTGCTTTGAGCTGTGTTGTGTTCGTTACGGTGAGCAAGGTTGCCAGTGCTCCACGAGGAAACGTTATGTTGGCAGTGGGGGGCCTTTGACCCTTATACTGCCAACCCAACTATTCGTTCTTCGTTTTACAGGGTCGACAACGCGCAAGTTATACCGCTGGTGCTACAAGCGTCTATAGGCTACGGTAACCGCTTACCATAAGATGGGCCGTATGAATGAAAAAAAAAAAAATGAAATTTTGCCAGGACGTCAGTCGGGTCAGCTATTTATTATTATTTTTCGTCCAGAAACGCAAGAACCTCAAACTGGTCGTATCTTCGGCGACAATGGATGCTGAATTCCTTCGCGACTTCTTCAATCTGACTGACAGGAAGGAGCGGGACAGAGCCAGCACATCCACCATCATGTCCATGCAAGGGAGAACACATCCTATTGATGTGTTTTACACTGAAGGTGAGGCGAACACTATATTTAGAAGCTTGTAGCGACATCTACCGCGCTACATGGTACTACGAACAAATCCTGAATCGCGCAATAAATATACGCAACGCAATTTGCATATAGTGTGTTTGGGAAACGGTTACCGATACTTTATAGGCATTTTATATGCTCATTTTCATGTATAATTGATATAAATAACAATTTAATTTTAATAAAATAATAAAGCATAGTTATGTATAATTGTTTAAGTAATATCAATAATAATGTATATGATATAAGGTAAAAAATAATTAATATAATAATAATAAAATTAGAATTGAGATTTATTGTTGTGCCCTATACCAGGGTCCTTAATTGTCACCTAACTAAATATTATATTTTACCATTTGTATACACGTTACGGAAAGCAAATAAATAACTATGACTATATATATTTGTATATTTAGTTGTATGAATCGTGGTCTGATATTATCATGATTAGGTAAAATGTTCTAGTGCATCTACTTTTATGTCTACTGTTTTTATCGTCTCTCCATCATCCCAAAGTTGTCTGGCAGAAAATGCCGTATGGCATTAAGACCGCCTTTGTACAGAGTGGCCTCTGTACAAAGCCTCTCACATCAAGCTACCACAATCTGACAAATTTCTTTGATTGATTTTCAATTGTAATACAAAACGATAAGGTTCATATTCAATTGGGAAAATTTTACAGTTTTGGATAGCTTGACCTGCTGGCGTCTGTACCTACCAACTGAGCATAAAATTTAAAAAAAAATTAACCCTTACAGAGCCAGTTCCTGACTACGTCAAAGCTACGGTGGACACGGTCATCAAAATACATGAAAACGAACCCTTAGGTGACATCCTAGCGTTTCTTACGTCACAGGTAAGACTTTTATATTAACTTTTTTAATCTTTTTACTCTACTAAGTTGGCAAACAAGCATACGGTCCACCTGATGGTAAGCGGTTACCGTAGCCTATAGACGCTTGTAACACTAGGGGTATCACTTGTGCGTTGCCGAACCCGTAAAACGAAAGAGGAATATTTGTGTTGGCAGTATAAGGGTAAAGTCCCCCCACTGACAAGACAACGTTTCCTCGTGGAGCACTGGCAACCTTGCTCACCGTAAGAAACACAATACAGCTCAAAGTAGTGTTATTTCACTTCAATTTTCTGCAAGGTGGAGGTACATACTTCCCCAGTCGGGCAGCTACAATTTGAGTGGAACTACTCCCACTATGCCCGACCTCTCTTTTTTCAACTCAACATCATAGGGCCGCGCCGGCGCACATAATGGTAGAGAGTATTTTTATTTTATTTATTTAATTAAGGTTCACCAACAGTTGCTACAGATAAATACGGATACGGATACAAGTATTTGTGTCTTAAATCTAACTGCACAACCAATGAATATAGATACACCACATGCAGAATGTTCTGTGTATCAACATTACTGTTATATTATAATTTTAAAGACTTATTTATAGGTAGGTATTAGGTACTTAAATTCTAGATAAAATATTAAGTACCTACTAAATGCTATTACTATTTTTCACGACCAAAGGAATGTCGTCTTTGCAAACGTTGAAATAAGATCGAAAATTCTGTGGCCTGGTGCTAACAGGGCAAAAATCTAAAAACTTTCATATCCAGTAATTGCAAAAATGCATGTTAAATATTGTAGATTTGCGAAATATTATAATAAAGATTTTATAATAAGGAAAATATTATTAAGTAAGTAAGTCTTTTTAGCACTAAAAGTAAACCTTTAATAGTTCTAAATCATGTATAAAATTAAAAAAAAAAAACAAACGATCCTTGAATATTTTTGCAACAGGCCACAGAATTAATTAACCAAAATCAAAATTTCCGAGATTATTCGTTGAGTTAACACTTTCACAATCCAGCCAATTATTTGGAATTTCCCGCCAAGCCAAGCAATTTGTATACGGGACCTCACTGTATTACGATGAACAGCGAAAATTGGGGCTAACGGTCGCTCAAGCAAAATCGAAAGCCAAAAAAGTAGATCATATTTTTGTAAACAATGAGATAAGCCATTCTGTTTGCCATATTTTGCTAAGTTTCATTTAGGATGATCATAATAATACTCATACTCGTGTGTTTCAATTACTTACTGTTTTATTTTGTTCATAACTTTGTCAAAAATAAAAAAAATCGGAGGTACAAAAGGTTTTTTGATTGCTAGTTTCAAGCCTAGTTACAAGTCCATCTCTTGATAAAAACTTTTCAGTAGGTCCTCCATATGGGACCCGGACGTGTAGAGCTATACGTCCGGCTCCCACATGCGGTACCTGGACTGGGAAAGTGTTAATTAATTTTAGATCTTATTTCAACGCACATAAAGACGTAATGCTTTGAGCAGTAAACAATGTTTAGCGCTGCGCTTCGACATATTTGCAAGAATTTTCTCGAAACCACTAGACCAATAAAAAAATAACAACTATTTTTGTTTACAGGAAGAAATCCAGACAGCACTAGAAACATTACGCACATACGCCGACCTCAACAACGACACGAATAAGACTCGAACACATTTCCCTAGCGGTATCAAAGCGGCCAACATGCTAGTGGTGCCTATGTACGGCAGTTTGCCGCATTATAAACAGATAAAGGTGTTTCAGAGGACCGACAGCAACGTCAGGAAAGTCGTCATCGCTACTAATGTCGCTGAGACTAGTGTCACTATACCCGGCGTTGTTTATGGTAAGTATAATAACATTGAAATAAAACTACTTTAGACTCGTGACTCTACCCGTGATCATGGACGCTGTAAAGGCTTCGAAACGTCGGGATTAATAATGTCAAGATAACGCGATAAAATCCGTAAAAGAAGTTTTATTTCAATGTATAACGTTTATTTGAAATTATTTTCGTTAAGGAAAAATTCGACTGCGGGCAGGATTCGAACCTGCGTCTCTTTAATATGATTTATAATAAGTATGCAGTTACTGACCTGTGAAGGTTATGCTAAATAATTGCATTAAATATTTAGGTTACCATAATAGAAAAAACCTCTTCAAAAGTTTTTGAGGTATGATATTTTCAAAATTTAGTTATGTTCCGCGACTTTCGTTGCTGATCAAACACTAGACGCTATGACCACTAAGCCACTGCGAGCCCTACCCGCCATGACGAAACTTGCCTTCACATTCAGAATTTACGTCTTTATGGTAACGTCAGTAACATCTATTGAAAAGCAAGTTTTTGCTTCTCAACCGACATGACTTACTTTACAGTTAGTTCGATGTCGAACGATGCCACCTTACCTATTAACTATCTTTTTGTAATTTTTGGGCATTTTCCATTCTAAAATTTTAAAGTTATTTTAGCGAAGGCAAATTTTGATTTGCTGGGTGGGACTCGCGGTGGCTTAGTGTTCATAGCGTCTGGTGTTCCTAACCAGAAGACGCGGGTTCGAATCCTGCCCGCGGTATAAATATTTGTATCCTGTGGGAATCAAACCCACGACCTCGTAATCAGCAGTCCGACACTCGAACCACTAGACCACAGATGTCATTTATTCATAAACATACAATTTCCATTATGCTCCTAGTAATAGACAGTGGTTTCCACAAGCTGCCGTACTTTGACCCGGCTGTGGGCGTGGAGAGCCTCACCGTGACGGCCGTGGCTCAGAACAACGCCGTGCAGCGAGCCGGCAGAGCTGGCAGGACCAGCCGAGGGAAATGCTACAGGTGAACATGGGCTTGATACTCTTTTTATGTAGAATTCACTCTGTATAATGCTCTTTCTTGTAGAATAGCTAAGTAATAACTACGCTGCGAGCGCGCAGATCTGGCAGGACCAGCCGAGGGAAATGTTACAGGTGAACATGGGCTTGATACTCGTTTTATGTAGAATTCACTCGCTATAAAGCTCTTTCTTGTAGAATAGCTAAGTAATAAACTACGCTGCGAGCCGGGAGATCTGGCAGGACCAGCCGAGAGAAATGCTACATGTGAACATGGGCATGATACTGTTTTATGTAGAATTCACTCGGTATGAAGCTCTTTCTTGTAGAATTGGGTATTTGACTTGTTTTAGATTTATTAAAAACTAGGTATCTGTATAATTAGGATTGTTGAATTTAATTTTAAAATTATTATAAATAAATCATAATGTTTATTTGTAAAGCATAGGTATACAATAGGTCTTACTACAAATTAGTACACTATGTTTTGTCTTAAGACATACAAATATGCAAAGAAAATATTTTAAAAACTACAGTAGTAAAAATTTTTGTTGCAGCACTAATAATTATAAGTTTAAAAACTCGTAGCTTTCATCAAGAAGAATGTATGTGTCTATTTTAAGTTTTGACAATGGGTTTATTTTTATAGATATAGGAATTTTATTATATATCCTAGGAGCCATTCCGAAAAAGCTTTTGTACAAATGCCAGCACACCAAGCTACTACAATCTGTCAAATTTCTTTGACTCATTTTCAACTTTAACACAAAACGATAAGGTTCATATTAAATTAGGAAAAGGTCATCAAAAGTCCATACAACTCAGTCCAAATTTGTACCTGATTTATTTATTTAATGCTTTATGCACAACAAATTGTACAGAGGCGGACTTAATGCTAAAAGCATTCTCTACCAGTCAACCATAGGGTGATACAGAGACAAAGCGTGGCAGATGCATTAATCAGTCATACTGAAAAAACGTTGATCCATATTAAATGCTACTTAAATATCTACTAAGTTTATACTATAATACATACATAAAGTATTCATTTATATAAAATAAAATACATAAATAAACAGTAATAAATACATACCTAACAAATTCATGAATTTAAATAAATATTTATATATATATATATATATATTATAATAAATACTACAAAATATCAGTGATGAGATGATTCTGCCAATTTCTTTCGAAGATACTCACGAACTTTCGTTTTAAACGAATAACGACTAGTTGCCATCCTGATTTCCACAGGGAGCGCATTCCACAGAAGTATAGACTGTACGAAGAAAGAAGAATGCAGAAAGTCAGAATGATGAGGAGGACATTGTAAGAGACGATTAAATGAAGAGCGAAGATTTCTATTATTAATAGTACATAAAAAAATTAAATGTGATAATAAATAAGTAGGAGAAAGGGGAGAATCGAGAATAGCGTATAACGTCGTCAATGCTCTCAGCTCTCTACGTTCCCGAATCGGTAACCACTTTAAGAGTACACGATATTCTGAGACGTGGTCGTATTTACGAAGATTGAATACGAATCGATTTAATTTGTACATGACGGCTGTGAAGTTGACAGTTTTTACTATGAAACTGATAGTAATGTGCCAAAATGGCGTGCGTTTGACATTCCAAAACTGACACTGACAGCAGATAGCTATCAAGTTGACAGTTTTTACTATAAAAACACTTTGAAACTGATACTAGTGTGTTAAAATGGCGTGCGTATTTTCAAATTTAAAGTAATTTTTTCTCATACCCTAGTGAGTATATAAAAAAGTTTGACTAGAGTTTTAACCAGCGTAATACAGGGTATTTTTTCCAATAAGTGTACCCTCAGTACATCATTTGGGCAGATTTTGGTGACATCCTTTGACAGTTTTGGATAGCTTGACCTGCTGGCGTCTGTACATGAAAGCAGTCTTACATTTTATGTTAAAAAAATGATTTTTGTACTGAGCACGCAATTGAATTCTCTTGACTGCTGACAGTTTAATAGAAATATAATGGGGGTATCTTTTTACAAACGGCGTACTATTTTATTGTATACCTATGTTTCATAAATAAACTTGACGATTTAATATTATTACTGATTAAAATTTTATCTTTAACAGTACCTATGATGTTTTTTAGGTTATACTCGGAAGCAGAGTATGAGAAGTTACCTCCTTCAGTGCCTCCGGAAATGTGCAGGAGTGATCTATCAGCAATGCTGTTACTATTGAAAGCTTTGGGCATACACAACTTGCTTAGGTAAGACAAATAACGAATAAATTATTTATTAAGAACATTAATATCATGCGTGCTCACGGAGGAAACGTTGTGTTGTCAGTGGGGGGACTTTGACCCTTATACTGCCAACATAACTATTTCTCTTTCAATACAGGGTCGGCAACGCGCAAGTGATACTCCTGGTGTTACAAGCGTCTGTAGGCTACGGTAACCGCTTACCATCAGGTGGGCCGTTTGCCACCTTAGTGGTATAAAAAAACATAACGTTCACTGCGCTTGCCAAGGTCAGTCTAATGATGGGTAGACGTGAGTTCGTAATCTCTAATTCACAAGCATATAAAAACAGAAAGTGTTATTATAAAAAAAAATATTGGAAGGAGATGTGCGAAAGCTAAGCAGCGATTGCCGCAGTCAGTATATGGATGGGTGACCATTCTTAGCATATCGAGCCCTTGACAGGTAAATGGTCCCTCCGTGCCTCGGAGAGCACGCAGTAGAGATCAGTTCGTTTCTCATACGAACACCGATGACAATCGCCAGAATCCTGAAACGCTTGAAAAAATAGTCTATCCTGGGGATATCAGTTTTACCCAGAAATTGGGTTATGGAGGTCCAATAGCAGATGCTTCCTGTCTTCTTCTTCTTCTTCAATTTAAGAGCTCAGATCTTGTCGGTGGAGCAATTGTGTTCTCTATCTGCAGCTTTCCGTTTTACCTCTAGATACGTCACGATCCCCAGCCTTTCCTTCATTTGTTCCATTAAACTTCGAGTAGGTCTTCCCGTTCCTGCTTCCTGTAAAATACTTATATTCAGCCACATCTGGTTAAAATTAGGAACAAGGTTAGAGGATGATAGTAGTACGAAAAAGTCAGTTAACGTTGCAATCTTCAATATGATTTTTAATAAGTATGCAGTTACTGACCTGTGAAGGTTATGCGAAATAATTGCCTATTAAATATTTAGGTTACCTTAATGGAAAAAACTTGACAAGTTTTGGAGCTGTGTGTTTTCAAAATTTTGCTGTGTTCAGCGACTTTCGTTCTGACCGCACCTACGTCTCTACATAACCCTTTGGGGAATGCAGGCGTAAAGGTATGTTTGACGCCAGCAAGGCAAGCTATCCAAAACTGTAAAAAAATCCTAATTGAATATGAACCTGATTGCTTTGTATTCAAGTTGAAAATGAATCAAAGAAATTTGACAGATTGTGGTAGCTTAATGAGCTGGCCTCTGCACCTAATCTATTTGTCGCAAACGTATCATTTCCGGAACGTTAGCGCCACCTAGCCGACGTTGGTTACAACTCGCTGTTACGTCACACACCGCGTGAGAGTGCGTGTAGAGTGGTGGTGCTCAACAGAGTGGTGTCGTCATCGGTCGGTAGAGAGTCGGTGCGGCGCACATTGGTTGCCTGACTCCTCCCTGGTCCGATAGAGACGCACGGAACTGTCTCACGTTTCGTTGTGTTAAAGTGAAAAGCAAATTGGCTTATCTACGTCTTTCAATTCTGTCATAAGAAATATCTACGCCCATATAATGTCCGACGATAATGATTCTGCCCACGTTTTCCCTTCTGTTCCGACATATTTTTAATTCTGTTGTCAGGTTCACGTTCCCGACCCCGCCACCCGCTAAAAGCATACTGTCAGGCTTAGAAACTCTTTACGCGTTGAAGACCATAGACAAGCGAGGAGACCTGACAGCTATGGGCGAGATTGTCGCCGAGTTGCCGCTCAAACCGATGTGTGCCGCCATGCTGTGTAATAGTGGTGAGTATATTTGTTTATTTATTAATTAACTTATATTTACGGTGATTCACTACACATACAAGTTATAAGTAGGTCAAATAAGGAGACATTAAAAAAAAATACAAGACATACCCAATAATATTTATTTATTTCCTGTCTCACTTTCGATCAATCTAATCTTAATTATCACTTTCGATCAATCCGATTTTAATTATCACTTTCGATCAATCCGATTTTAATTATCACTTTCGATCAATCCGATTTTAATTATCACTTTCGATCAAACCGATTTTAATATGACATTCTTTTTTGTTACGTGTACAGGTGAATGGGGTTGCATAGACGAAGCTTTGTCAATAGCTGCTATGTTGCAAGTGGACAACGTGTTCGTTAAGCCCAGCAGTGGGAAAGATAGTGTCGCAGCTAAAGTAAGCAGGAGGAATAATTTTGAGGTTAGTATATGTGTATGTTAATACTTGAGAGGCTCGTGGATAAGTAATAACTATGCTGATAGACCAAGGTTAGGTTAAGCTGCGCTAGTCGCGACCAGTCTATGGATGGGTGGACATAACCCACCGAGACCCCTCCGTGCCTCGGAGAGGATGTAAAGCCGTCGTCGCGGTATTTATACGAACCTATGATAAAAAGTGAATCAAAGTGGTAGAATCCCAAAAAGCCGCTACTTTCATTCGGTACAGATTGAGATTTGACAGATTGTGGTAGCTGGCCGCACATCAAGCTACCACAATCTGTCAAATTTCTTTAATTGATTTTCAACTTTAATACAAACCAATCAGGTTCATATTCAATTGGGAAAATTTGTCAGTTTTGGATAGCTTGATCTGCTGGCGTCTGTACATACAACCTGTCTGTTGGGGCTGTCGCAGTTGCCGACACCCCGGTTGAGTGTAGTTGTTGTAGGTAAATAATGCACACCACAAACACTATTTAGTTATAATGGTTTAATAGTTCACAATCACCGTCTACGAGTTGTTTAGTAGTCTGAGTCGCACTTTACGTTTTTGTTCATTGACACATTAACGCGCGACGGCGGTTTAGTTACGACTAATTATAATAATTAATTTATTGTTTACAAACGCGTACCGGTAATTCGCTGTATGAGCAATATTGGCTCGTACACTGTCTATTCACAGGATATCGGTATTACCCAGAAATTAGGTTGCGTAGGCCTGATGGCAGTCGCCTCGTGTAGAATACAGATATTCACCCGCATCTGGTTAGACTGGAAGCCGGCCCTAACATAAAAAAAGGCTCGCAGGAAGATATTTATTTATTTTATTTTAGGGAGACAAACAGCACAATTAACATTGATAAACGCATTAAGCAATAGTAGGCCAATTAAATGTCCTCGTAGATAGTAATACTAAACATACTAAATTGAGCTAGAGCAAAAGTACAAAACAAAGCTATACATTACTTGAAAGAAAAAAAAAACAATAATAGTAACACAAAAATGAGTTTAAATTTAAGCAACTAATAAATACTGCATTGCAGAAACTTATGAGCAATCATCAGTAATTGTTGAGAAGAAGTCAACACACAGTAAATTCCTTGCCCGCGGTACACTGATATTGAAAATGTCAAGATTAGATTTTTTAATTAATTGATTATAATTGTTGCATGCACGCCACACGTACGCATTTTGGCTGTAGTTAGATTTCACAATAGGCAAGCTACAAGATGGGTTCTGGCGGCGGGACCCAGACATAATATACAGCAGTTACTTATTTTTGTAACCCCCCACGCAACCAAAGTTCAACGTGTGCAACTGTGTCTGTAGCATCGTGGCTCCCAAACGGATGAATCGATTTTGTTTTTAATTTATTTTTATTTTTGATAGGTAACTTGATCGTGTGTTCTAGCTATAATTCAAGAAAATCTGTTCATCTTTTTGAATATCATCAGCTATTTTTTATTTATAAATGATAAATTATGTTTATTTCTGTAAATAGATTTTTGAAGACACTTACAAGTCAATGTTTTACATATTTTTAAGTTAGATGGTTCCAGCATTTCCTAACCTCTGAGAAGAAACACTGAAAGAAACTCAGAGAATCCTCGTCTCTTTTATAGTCCGGACATAGAATAGTAGCAAATATGATATAGTCAGATGAGCGTGATGAAGAGATCCGTGCCCAGCTGTGGGACAATGTATGTGTTGATGATAATTATCATAAGTCATAGTTGAACGAATGTGAGCTACTTTCACAGGTCTTATAGATACGGATTGGGTACCCACATGTTTTTCAAATACAGTCAAACGGGGTTAGTAAGAATCGAGACAACTTTGAAAGGGATTTTCAGGTTTAATTATTAATAAGTAGTTTGATGTCAACAAGGTCTTCCAATGATTTAGGAACAGTATTAGTCCCATTTCCTAACAAACTATAATCGTAAAAAAAATAATGATGAATAATTAATTTATAATTATTATTAATCATCATAAATTTTGTACATTTTCTTTCTTTCTATATTTTTCAGGTAGCTGAAGGCGATGTGATAATGTATCTAAACATTATGGACGCGTATTTAAAACTGAGAAGCTCTGAAGACGAGAAGAGAATGAAGAAAGTATGCAAGGAGTGGTGTCAAAAATATTACATCAATTATAAGATTATGGAAAAGGTACTAGTAACATATTTACACACACACACACACACACACATGTTTTGTTATTCTTTCTACTATTATTTTATGTAATGTAACTATTTCTATTATAATTCTCAGCAGCGGGCTACACCATTTTTTTATACTGCTAAGGTG
The DNA here is from genome assembly GCA_964056405.1 of Acronicta alni. Taxonomy (NCBI): domain Eukaryota; kingdom Metazoa; phylum Arthropoda; class Insecta; order Lepidoptera; family Noctuidae; genus Acronicta; species Acronicta alni. The sequence goes on from OZ043939.1 coordinate 9,351,262, forward strand.
GCAAACAAGCAAACAGCCCACCTGATGATAAGCGGTTACCGTAGCCTATAAACGCTTGTAACACCAGGAGTATCACTTGCGTGTTGCCGACCCTGTATTGAAAGAGGAATAGTTGTGTTGGCAGTATAAGGGTCAAAGTCCCCCCCACTGACAACACAACGTTTCCTCGTGGAGCATTGGCAATCTTACTCATCGTAAGAAACACAACACAACTTGAAGTGCTTAATCATTTAAAAACGGTCGCCCATCCATAGATTCACCGCGGCAAGTGCATCTTTACACTCTGTATCCATTGATCTGCGTGTCTTAAAAGCGCACATTTATGATGATAATGTTTTTTCTGTACTTCCAGGCTTGTGAAGTTCGAGATAGTTTGGAAAAGTTACTAAAAAGGAAATTCCAAATGGAAAACAAAGTTTTTGACGGCATAGATTTAGGATCAGGTAAATATGGAATAGCAGTGATAGCCTAGTGGTATGACCATTGGACTGCCAAGTCGAAGGTCGAGTTCGAACCCAAGACACGCATCTCTGACTTTTCGAATTCATGTGTGTATTTATAATTAATTATCACTCGATTAAACGGTGAAGAAAAATTTTCTTGAAAGACATTTTTCTCGACGGTTTGTGAAGTCTGCCAACCCGCACTAGGCCAGCGTGGTGGACTATAGCCACCGTGGGACAGTATATGGGTTGATGATGATGATGATGATGATGAAATATGGAATATACTTACATCCTTCTCCGAGCCTTTTTCCAATTAGGTTGCGGTCGGCTTTCAGTATAACCAGATGCAGCGTAATAACAGTATTTTACATACGAGACACCATTTTTAGAAATTTTATACATATACAGGGTATTACAAAACTACCTGTAAAGCCGAGAGGAGGTTAAATGGGGCCTAATAACGAGTCCATTCACAATAAGAACCGTAGTAACGCTGTATAACATATCCAAAAAAAAGGAAAACAACAATATTTATGTATGAAAAAATAGAAAAACTATTTAATAGACAATTATTAGGTAAAATAGGTACGTAGGCCTTTCTGTTAAATAATCTGGTTCCCTGACATGACAGTTGACAAAATTTTTGGCTTTGATAATTAATTATATTTTTTACGGGGTATTTTGTAACACGTCGTGTAACGTTATTTAGAAAAGGAAAAATACGACCGCGGGCAGGATTCGAACCTGCGTCTTCTGGTTCGGTACACCAGACGCTATGACTAAATAACTTTAAAATCTTAGCATGGAAAATGCCAAAAATATACAAAAAAAAAGACGTTGTGTAACAATAAAAAAAATAATTGTTTTATTTGCAGGTAAAACGGAGCGTATAATGAAGTGCGTTGTGTCTGGCTACTTCCCGCAGGCCGCGTACTTGAGCACAGACTCGAGCTACCGCGGAGTGAGAGGAGCTGTACTGCACATCTCTCCAGATAGCTGCCTGTTCAGACTGCAACAACCTAAGTGGTGAGACTCGACATAGCATAATATACCATCACACCTATTATACTCCCCTAAGGGTAGGCAGAGGTGCACTAATTGGATATTTGATTAGTCTTTGATTTATTAAAATTACAAGCTTAGTGAGAAATATAATTGATTAGAATGTGGCAGCTACGGCTGACGCCGTGCTATTTACGCGAGTATTTATATGGCGAGAATTAGCTTCAGATTTTAATAAATACTCCATGCGCTGCGTCTGCTCTGTGATTGGTCAATTTAAGTAACCACAGAGTTTATGTCCTATGTTTCGTGTACTACTGAAATTATTAATATAGTAAACGCTAGCTTATACCATTTATTCAATCCGAATATAGCAGTTTCATTTACACCTGACTAGCTAGTAAAATAATATACAGGGTGGAAGGGACATCGACGCGCAACCGCTTACCATGACTTCAGTACATGATTCTGGACCCCCCTGCATTGGAATTTTTCGTCGGCTTTTTCTTAAATTGGATTAGGAATTGAATTTACATATACAATATTATTTTTTTCAGGGTTATGTTCGCGAGTGTACAAAGTACAGGTGACAAGACATACATGAGAGAGATGATGACGCTAGACCAACAGTGGCTGCTGGAACTGGCGCCGCACTACTACAAACAGACTTGACAATAAAACTATCGACGTAGTAACGCTTTTTATTCACTTATTGAAAGAATATGTCTGAGGAAAGATGAGGTGTGTTGCCCCTTTAACCAAAGGGAGGATCCTTCGACCAGGCGGGTGTTTTGCCTGAAGGGCAAAAATTGATGTTGGGCGTCTGTGTATTATATGCAACTTGCATTGCAAATATTGATAGCGTGATTCAGGATTTTCTGGTAGTACCAATGTAGCGCGCTAGATGTCGCTACATGTCTGAGCTGGTTTTTTTCTGACATTTCAAATTTTCTATATAATTATATAAAATGAAATGCTGTTCGTTGGTAAGCTCAACATTTTATATGTAATGTAAATAGAGTGCATCAATAATAATTTGTTATGTTAACAATAGCAAAATCCTTCCTGAAACAGCCGAAGATAGCCGAAGACTTCTGAAGACTCGCGATTCGTCATGGTGCTGGCTGAAACATAATTCTATGGAGTGTTATATCGTCCATAAAATTATGTTCCAGCCAAAACTTGATGAGGCTTTCTGCATATTGTACGGCCCTCGTTGGATGCACCAGGTAAAATAAGGGATTTTTAGTTATTGTTGGTTGAACACTTTTTTTGTATAAAATTATTATTTAGAAAAGTAGCTAGATGTTCCAAGTATTATTGGGGTTTTACTTTAAATTCTTAGTAGCAGTTTGGATTTGTCCCCGGTTAATGGCAATAGGTTAGCTTCCTGTTACATGGGACCTAAATGTACCGGCGAACTGTGGGTGTGCCTGTGCCTAAACCTTCGCGGAATACAATCGTGATGGTAACTCGGTATACCCGCCCATGTATTGCTACTGTGCCTCAAAAAGTATATAATTGTGTGTGTCTGGGTGTTTTTTATGTTGTATTTACAAAATAAACAATAAGAATGTATTTACAAAAAAATATGTATTATAAGTATATATATTGTCTAGTACCTACCCATAGTACAAGCTCTGCTTGGGACTAGATGGTGCTGTGTGTAATGTCAGTTTCAATGAAATCGGTGAAGAATTTTCGAAGATTAAGATTTTGAACAAACAAACTTACGTTTTTATTTATATAATATATAGACCAGGTATGTAGGTAGTTATATATTTTATGTTTTAAAATGTGTGTCTTTTGCTATGCAATTATATCCTATTTCATCATTTAACTACCACGGAATACGTATTTTTTTATGTTGTACTTCTTAGCATCAGGAAATCCGAAGAGATAACGAAAACAGCCGAAGATTGCCGAACATTATTCGTCAGGTGGTCGGCTGTAACATGGCTTTGTGAGTCTACACTACCACAAAATCATGTTCCAGCCGTCTGCTTGCACGAACATTCTGCTCATGCTGTCATCCATGGATTGATTTGAGGTATTGACAAAATGTATATATTTTTTTTTTGAATTTCACCTTAATTTTGCCTGATGTCTACAAATATGGTTTAAAATGGACAAAGTAGGATAGGCAACTGCCTACGGCCCCGTGTCGCTAAGGCTCCCAGAAAATACCTTTTTTTTTTGGTAAGTAGAAAATATAGACATAGTTCAATCAAGCCATGAAAATGGAGCATGCAATTACAGAATATTAGTAATAGTCGGGATGAAAGAATAATTCTTTAAAGTCAACAACGAAACAGTAGTCTGATTGGCGCCCGTCTTACATAATTATAAAGGTTGTAACTAGCAATAACTGATCAGTATCTCCTACCACAACGCAATAACAAATATAATTTTATTATACCTATTAGTATTATTTAATAGTAAACGCCTACAAGAATACGATTAGTAAAATTCAAGAAAACGTCAAATACCGTTTGCTAACACTATTATTTCAGGCGTGTTTAACTTGTGCTGCTTTAATTTTGTGTATGTTAAGTGTGTTGGCTTGACAGTAAATAAAATATTTTTCAAAAGATGCGTTTTATTTATCCACAAAAACTTACCAAGATAACTTACGTTCCAAATTAAAAAAAAAACCGGCCAAGTGCGAGTCGGACTCGCGCGCCGAGGGTTCCGTACAAACCTGTAGGTATACTTTTGATTGCGTTGACATAGAAATTTGATTTTGTTACAGCTTAAAGGTATTATAAACCTGAGTATTTGATATGAATTTTAATTTAATACCTCTACGCGTTCATGAGAAAAGGGTAGTAGGTAACTGTAAAATGATAAAAAATATTTTTATTTATGATGTTACTAAAAATTTACGGTTTTCGCAATTTTTCCTTTATCTGTGCTATAAGACGTTGCTTCGTACCAAATTTCAAGATTCTGAGTTCACGGGAAGTACCCTGTAGGTTCTAATTCCCTTGCGAGTTTCGAAAATTTGCTGCATAACCGGCTGTATCTTTTGATTGCATTGGCTTAGAAGTTTGATTATTTCACAGCTCCAAGGGACAGTAGACCTGAGTATTTGATATAAATTTTAGCATGATACCTCCACGCGTTCTTGACAGACAGACGGACGGACGGACAACAAAGTGATCCTATATGGGTTCCGTTTTTCCTTTTGAGGTACGGAACCCTAAAAAACAAAAAAGAAAACAGCCGTAAATATCGTAAGCGCAGCCGCAGGCAATAGCTTGTCATTATAATCTCACGTCTCGGAACTCAATTATAATAAATACCTACTTAATGATAACCAGACGCTTACTCTCAATCAAAAACCTATTGCTAAGCAATAACAATCCATCATTTAGCCTGTAGAGGTTGACTGCGGGTAACGACTATTTATAACAGACTATATTTATAATTAAATGAACTCCTGCGCAGACATGCAGACTATCTCTACAATGTATGATTCATTTGATTCGTCTTAACGTGGAGTCAGGGAGGAAGAAATTATTGTAATTTATGCGACGGCAAAAGATCTATTTTGGTTAATGGCTAGCTAGATAAAAATACATAACTAGGTACCACCACGGTTGTATACTCTGAAGGGCAAGGCAGAGTTGTACTAATGTAGTTAGGTACGCCTACAGTTATCCTGGATGTTTAGGTCCCATGTAGCTAGATATAACTAGGGGGCAAGTCTGTTGCCAATTGCCGGGCCTACATTCAAACTCCGAATTACTGAGAATTTCATAGAACAACGCAAATAATACCTACTGCTCGAATGAGAATCGTAACTCAGCACCCTAGCGTAATAGGCCCGCTTACTACCACCAGGCGACACTATACAGACAGAAACAACTGCTTTTGCGACGGAATACGGGTGGTCGAAGGGCAAGTGATACTGTGTAACTACAAGTTTAGTTTTTTTTTTTATATTATAAGGTGGCAACAAGCATACGGCTCACCTCGTGGTACCTAAGCGGTTACCGTAGCTTCTAGACGCTTGTAAAACAAGGGGTGTCACTTGCACGTTGCCGACCCTGTAAAACGAAAGAGGAATACTTGGATTGGCAGTATAAAGGTCAAAGTCCCCCCACTGCCAACACAACGTTTCCTCGTGGAGCACTGGCAACCTTGCTCACCGAGAAACAACACAGCTCAAAGCAGTGTTATTTCACTTCGATTTTCTGCAAGGCGGTGCAACACGTGGTGTCATGTGAACATTTTTTCATCCATATTTATCCGTTAGTCACCAGCAACATTCACTAACAATGATAAATAAAATAAGCACTAATTACAGCCGCCAACAGCATGGAAACAGATGAACCTTGACGAAATAATAAACAATTATGTTTTTAAATTAATCTTATAATTCTAGCTAAATAACCACGATAAGTTCTCGTGCAAAGTTTATCGAGTGCTGGTTTTAATTAGTGTAATTAATTAAATATTTTTATGTACATATTATTGGTTTAATCAAAAATAGTAAGTAGGTACCTATCTACCTACTTTTACTTTTTAGTAAAAGTGCTGTTTAAAATTTCACAATTAACAGGAATCATCACACTTAGTTTTTTAACATCTCGGTGAAATTCTGTTGCAGAGCTACAGAAAATCTTTTTCATGTGTTGTTTTTTTATTAAATTTATATTGCCATATTAATTGGCGATTATGATTACATAAAACCATTTATAAACAAAAAAATCACGAAAATCTCAATAAAATTGTTGATTTTGTTAGCTTTAAACGCGAGAAATTTAAAAAAAATTGTACCTAGGTATTTGGTAGGTATTTATTGTAGGTATCTCAGTCTCAGTAAGAAGATAAAATGTTCCAGTAGAGATTCTCCAGTGACACTTCTTCTGTAAGTAAGCATTACATCATGTTAATGGCCATCTACACTAGGTACTATTATAAAGAGGAAAAATTTGTATTTTTGTGTGTATGTTTGTAATGAATAAACTCAAAAAATACTGTGCCGATTTCAAAAATTCTTTCACCATTGAAAAGCTACATTCACCCTGAGTAACATAGGCTATATTTATTGCTAGAAACAATTAGGGAATATTAATGTCCACCCGTGCGAAGCCGGGACGGGCCGCTAGTATTATTATATTCTACTGTGCCTACAGTGGATGAGATTATGTAGGTGTCATATCCAGCCTTTTACGTGTGGAAATCCTCATGGACGTCTGCCGCCGGGGGAAAGCGATGGGGCGTATCTATTGGAATCCATCCATACGGAGGGACCTACCGATTAAAACCACACGGGTGTTTCACCTCGCCACTTTTGGTTGGGGTTACGAGAGCGTCATTTCATTTCTCCCACCACCTTAGAAGTCAGTGGACCGCCTACGTGGTGTCCAGGTAATTTAAAGAGACTCGCACTACGCGCTCCCACATGCCAGAACAAGTGAATGGTGTGCGGCAACACCAATCGCACCACCATCACGGATCTAGTTTAAGATTATACTACCGGCACGCTATGATGGCCGTTTTGAGTTTGGCCAATCTTGAAGTTTCGTATTAATTAGTAATTATATATATTTGAAGGAGCAAATTGTTGTTCTTTATTGTCAATAGTGATCTAACGATACTACTACAAAAAATATATACAATATTATGTATTGTGTTTTTTTTTATTTTCGTCCATTGATGTAACGGTCATCATAGGGTGCCGCAAGTATAGGGATGTAATTCCCCAAGTCCCTCGCCGGACTTTATTTGCGTGCGTGGATTGGCAGATTGGAGGCAGTCTCCCTCTCTTTTCGCAGCTTCTTTTGTGGCAATGACCTCCTTGTAGGAGGAAGCCATTGCTTGTCACGTGTTCTAGCCCTCGGTCATAATGGAAGCGAGAGTTCTCCGCATCAATCACTTCAACACCTAATCGGCCTCCACAGAAAATGCCACAAGCGTACCTAGCGGAATTTATAGGTACTTTTTTCATTTAACCTTTTGACCGCCACGTCAATAACGAAAATAAATCCGTGTTCTCTACGCCAAGCGACAAATTCTAGTACCTATTTAATAATAGGTAAAAAAAAACAACAAATTTTTGTTTATGTATGTAATTAAAAAAGTGGTATTTTTGACGTGCCATGCCGTCGTTGGCGTTGTGAGCAAGTTTTCATTTGACGTCTATACACGTCCGTGGCGGTCAAAAGCTTAATTAATTTTTCTTTAATCTTCACCTTCTCGTCCAGATACGATAGGAAGAAGTAAAAATAAATTTTGTGGTAGGTATTTACCCAAAAAATTTAATAGTGAATTTGAACTGCACAAGGTAAATCATAATGTTTAGGAAGACCTGTATAAGCGATTACTGCCTCTACGTCTGGCTTTTGATTTGATTTGATTTGATTATTTTAATTGGTTGCAATTTGTGGCGTGGTTTTATCATAATGCTAAAAGTAAACAAAGCTTTGATTATGTTTAGGTATGCTGGATTTTGTAATCATTATGAAATATTACCTAAGTAATACAAAAATATAAGAAAGTGAGGTGATGTCTGCGTGTCAAACAAATGATATCTATTTTAGGAGCTGAAATAAGAAATATAGGTAAGTATATACAGGTATAGATTAGAGACTGCATATATCATCATTATTTTGACTGACTATTTTATTTTTAAGCATAAATCGGTGCAGCATGTCGGTTTAAATGTCAAATCAAAGTTTTTTTCAACTGAAGTACATAATTTATTTTTATATTTGTAATCTTCGTAAGCATCCCTAAATTGTTCTCTCGTGATATTAGGTATCCAATTTATAATTATTATTGTAACGATCATCATCGTACGAAACGATAATTTAAAAGAGTAGGTAACCATGGAGTTTCTTGCCGATTCGTCTCCATAGGAAACGAGTACCTAGGTAATTTGGAAACGTGCACCTAGAATCGACGTTTTATAAGTGTCTGTACCTATATAGTTTTTAAGATAACTTTTTAGGAAAAGAAACCCGAGTTCATGCATTGTGTGTAAAAATAAGACTGACCTATATCTATGGTTTTCTCATGGTGGTATCCATGAGAAAACCATAAATATAGGTCAGAACAGGATCAAATTGAAATGGGACCACACGGGAAGCTTTCAAATAAAAAAAGAATCATCAAAATCGGTTCACCCAGTTGTAAGTTCTGAGGTAACAAACATTAAAAAAACAGTCGAATTGAGAACCTTTTTTGAAGTCCGTTAAAAATAAAACTATTTTGATTTAAATTAAATAATGTTTGGAAAGCAGTGGTATGACCATAGGACTGCCAAGTCGAAGGGCTCGAGTTCGAATACAAGGCACGCACTTCTGACTTTTCGAAATTATGTGCGTATTAATAATTAATATCACTCGCTTAAACGGTGAAGGGAAACATCGTGAGGAAACCTGCATGCCTTAGAAATTTTCTCGACGGCGTGTGAAGTCTGCCAACCCGCACTAGGCCAGCGTGGTGGACTATAGCCTAATCCTTCTCATTCTGTGAGAAGAGACCCGTGTCCAGCAGTGGGACAGTATATGGGTTGATGATGAATGTTTGGAATAAATGGAAATTTCTTTGCTAAAAAAATTTATAATCTATCATTTTCTATTAGTACCGCCCCCTCCTTATAGGTACTTAATAATATTATTTTATTCTTATTTTCTCCGCAGTATGGAAATTAACTGGAGTCGTAAACCAGGTACGCATGACCCACGAGTCTTTGACATTGTTTATTGTTTGTAATTGTAACAATTGTTATAAATAAATGAACCATTGTTTATTGCGCTGATAATAGCTATTTCTGTTGACGAAGGTAAGAAGTATTTGTACATAATATCAGGTCGTAGCTTGAGACAGAAATAGTTGATGGAATATTGACTAATCATTTATATAATTTGAGCCCCCTAAATTTTGGTCGAGCTACACAAATACGCAATGAATGATACATGTGACCCGTCGGCTGCTCTACTCAAAGCCGTTATGGCTTTTTCTTAAAAAGGCCATTTTAGACATTGCCCTACATGGTAACACTCACATATTAATTGTTGTTACTATTCGATGTCTTGACTTTAAAGAAGGCTATGATTCTCTGAGTTTGTTTCGGTGTTTCTTCACAGAGGTCGTGTGTTCGGAAATGCCGGAGCCATCTAGCTTAAAATTTGTAAAAGTAAGTGTCTTTAAAATATCTACTTACAGAAATAAATATCATTAATCACGCCCAATTCCAAACTCGCAAGTGTTGGTAACATACAAAATTAAAAATAAATATTTAATTTTATACAAAGCAACATTCTGATGTTATTTAGGCAACACTGTTAATGTGATTAGCGCTGAGATTCCGTTTTCTCTCTTGGCTCTGCGAATACGTGTGAAAAGAAAATAAATTATGTATTTACTACTGCAAGAATCTGGTGTTATCTTCTTCCAACCCACAGTTCACTGCTCACAGCACTGTGTCTTCAACAGCGATGATGCTTTCGGATTTTTGACCTAAGTATGTAGAATCTCTTTTTAAGCGCGGGTATGTCGGATTTTCAGCCCTAGCGGTACTCAAAGAACTAAGATAAACTCCACAATATTATCTTATTGTTCCTATTCGAACAAGTACCTATTATTTTTGTTTAAACACGAGATCAAATGATAAGACCACGACGGTATGATTGTCTGTCTGCTGTCTAGAAAAATCACGAGACACGCAATATAATATCAAGTAGGTAGGTACTTAATTAATATGTGGAAATACCGAAATATAAAATAAACATACCTACGTTTTAATGGTACCTAATATGGTATTTCCGCATTTATCATTAAATGCCTACTTATCTACCTAAATGCTAGCTGTGTTGGTACCTAATACCTACGTGACAGTCCCTACACTTCTGACTTTTCGAATTTATGTGCGTATTATTAAAGTATATTTCATTACGAGTGCGGAAAGCCTGTCATTGCAAAGAGTTCCGACAATAATGTCTACCCGAGCCGAGGCGCAGCCGAAGGTGAGGGTTTACAGTCGGAACAAATTGCAGTGACGGTTCCGCACGTGTACTGAACAACTATTTTTGATACCAAACTTTTTGATACCAGTTGCCAAAAAATTAAGCAATTTAATAAAAAAATAAAAACACAATAAACCCAACTAACTGATCAATTGCGATTGCGAGTTTCGCAAAGAACATTTTTGGAAAATGGCGCCAACCGTAAAGGAATATAAGCCGAGATTTTTTTTTTGTTTTCTTCACCCATTCTCAAAGGGAACTATGCCCATACAGCCAAGTCTTCAGTACAGTTTTTTTATTAATATGAAATGAAAATGAAATTTAATGAGATGAAATGAAACCTAACCTAACTCATTGAATCAAATCATTAAATTTGATATTGAAACAAATTAGTAGCTTCTTTTTAGAAATATTTGCATGAATCATAAAAACGTCTATGATTTTTTTTTGTAAAAACTTCGTGGTTGGTTTTTTCTTTTCAATAGACATTATTTTGACAGTTGGGAAAGAGACCGCACGAGTTCGGAAAAGGTAAAGAAAAAGCTCGAGTATGTAATAGCCCACATCCCGAACGTCGTGAAAAGAAAACAGTCACTGCGTGTACAGGAAAGGAAAACGCTCGGACGATGCTTATATATATTGATGAAAAGTTATCGAAATACGTGTAGGTAACTATGTCGTCGACCCATGTCTTATTTTGAGTTTTTAAGAAAAACAAAATTTGCAATCATTCTATTTATGTTAGCTATCGAGTCTGACTTATAGCTAGGTACGGAAGTGTAAACACGGGTCACAGTTTAGTTTATTTTCAACACGCGCAGATAGTAATTAAGTAGGTATGTTATTTTTAGCCATAATCTTTAGTTAAATTGTTGACAGCTTTTTTTGTTTCTATGCGGGGAATTTGCGATAATGTTTATCAGGTAGGCTCATGCGGCAGAGTACGTCTGAGGTACAAAGGCCAGCACATCAAGCTACCACAATCTGTCAAATTTATTTGAGTGAATTTCAACTTTAATTCGAAACAATAAGGTTCATATTCAATTGGGAAAATTTTACAGTTTTGTATAGCTTGACCTGCTGGCGTCTGTACCTATAGCAATAATGTGCTAACATTATTGAGTTGTTGCTTGAACGGTAAAGCAAAACATCGCGAGGAAACCTGCATGCCTTAGAGATTATCTGTACGGCGTGTGAAGTTTGCCAACCCGCTCTAGGCCAGCGTGGTGGACTATAGCCTAATCCCCTTAATCTGTGGGAGGAGACCCGTGCCCAGCAGTGGGACGGTATATGGGCTGAGATGTTGATGATTATTGTGTTCCGGTTTGAAGGGTAATGTAGCCCGTGACATTAGTGGGTATATGAGAGAACAACTGAGGTCTCAAGATGACAACCCGCTAGTGATACCACTGGTGTTGCAGACGTCTATATGCTGCTGTTTGTTTTCGTATAACAATAAAAAAATGTAGATCCATCCTACTAGCATTTTCCCAACTGAAGCAGACCCTAAGTCGGCTTCCAGTCTAACCAGATGCGGCTGAATATCTGTATTTTACACGAAGCGTCTGCCATCACACACTATCTATATCCTGAGAATAGTATTAATTGTCAGGCTTTTTGGGCTTCTGACTACCACTAACGATTGTCATATATGTTCGAATGACAACCGAGACCAACGGTACGTGCTCTCCGAAGCATGAGTTAAGAATAGTGACCCGTGGTCAGACTAACCACAGGTAATTAAGCTTAACCTTGCAGATTGGTTGATCAGCGTAGTTATAATATTATTATTATTACAAGTTTGTAGTGTCCCACTGCAGTGCAAAGGGCTTCCCACTCTTCTTCCACTTTTCTCTGAGCGATACTAACAAGGACCAGTTTGAATACTTATTTACTAAATACAATAGAAAAATAATTGTAATTTCCACTCAAATTGGAAATGCCTTACTGGAGAAGTACCTCCGCCTTGCCGAGGTTGTGTAAACGGTGAGCAAGGTTGCTAGTGCTCCTCGAGGAAACGTTGGGTTACCAGTGGACTATGACCCTTATACTGCCAACCCAACTATTCCTCTTACGTTTTACAGGGTCGTCAACGCGCAAGTGATACCCCTGGGATTACAAGCGTCTATACGCTACGGTAGCCACGTACCATCAGGTGGGTCGTATGCTTCTTTGCCACCTTAGTGGTACATAAAAAAAAATATAATCATCATAATTGTTTATGATTATGACACCTTCGTACAAGCGTGAGTCGAAGTCAAAGTCAAAGGTCAACTATGTGCACCCGGAGCTCTGGCGGACTTCGTCTTGCTCTTATCTTTATTTACTATCTATGTACATATTTTGTTTATCAAAAATATTATATTTATGTTAAACATAAACATACACGCTTGGATTCACCGAAGGGTTAGGCAGAGGTGGCTTGTTTAGGTCCCATGTAATAGTATAAAGTCTAAGTCTTTGTGTGGTTGTTTCTTATGTATTAAAAAAAAAGAAAGTATTTAGATATACAAGCATTATATCCATTGTCTAGTACCTACCCACAATGTAAGCTCTGCTTAATTAGAGACTGAAAACCTTATGGTTGTAAATATTGGTCAGGAGGCCAATTCTGCTAATTAAAAAACATAACATACCTACTTAAGGTTTGTCAGCACGCAAAGGAGCTATTTTGGCTGTAAAGAAGACGTACCACGTCCGAAATTTTTATATAATTGTTTTTTATAGTTATTGTTCTCGTATAAGTGACAATTGTGTTATTGAGAAATAAAGATCTTTAAACCGAAATACTTTTTTATGGAAGAGGGAGACAAGCGAGCAAGCGGTTCACCTGATGGTAAGTGATCACCACCGCCCATTGACACCCACAACCACAACACCAGAGAGATTGCAAGTGTGTTGCCGGCTTTTGAGATAAGAATAGGCTCGCTTCTTCAAGGTTGCCATATCGTACCGGATCGGAAATACCTCTGCTGATAATTGATTCCACAGAGCAGTCGTCCGCGGTAAAAAGTTTCTTGAGAAACGCATGTGGACCCATTCATCCAGTTGAAATGGATGAAATTTCGATCTCTGGCGAGTGGATCTGTGGCGGAACGTAGCGGGAGGTACAAGTCTATACTAGACTTCGTTACAAAACGCGCACTGAAACTGTTAGGTTGAAGTAGCGTTGGGCTGGCTACGTCAGTCGCATGCAAATGGACAGGTGGGTGAGGCTAGCTACCAAGTCGGTCCCTTGAGATTCGTGGATAAGGTCGGCCGAGGAGGCGTTGGCGAAATGATCTCGATCACTTTTTGCTAACATGGTATGAAGAAGCTCAGGATAGAAAGTCCTTTTTTTTTTGCTTAGCGTGTGGACTTCCGCCGCCCGGGGAGGCGGCGGGGCGTGTCGGATTCCACCTAGAGTGGGTGACCTACCGACTAAAAACCACACGGTGTTCCTTCTCGCACCTGCTGCGTCGGGGGCTACGGGAACAGAGCATTCTTCCGCGGCCCCCGAGGATAGAAAGTCCTGGACTAAGATAGAGGAGGCCTTTGCCATGCAGTGGGACATAAAAGCTACATAAAAAAAACACCATCACGCCTGTATTCCTGCATTCCCCATGTATGTGTTTCTAAAATTCATCATCATCACTAATCCATATACTGTCTCGCTGCTGGGCATAGGTCTCCTCTCAGAATGAAAGGATTATAGGAATAAAGTGCATCACGCTGGACTAAAGTGGGTTGGCAGGCTTCACACGCCGTCGAGAAAATCTCTAAGGCATGCAGGTTTCTTCACAATGTTTTCCTTCACTGTTTAAGCGAGTGATCATTAATTGTTAATACGCACATGATTTCGAAAAGTCAGAGGTGCGTGCCCTGGGTTCGAACTCGAGACTTTCGACTTGGGAGTCCAATGGTCATACCACTACGCTATCACTGCTTTAAAAGTATATGTATACTAACGTCATTTTGCACAACTTGGGAATCAAAACCACGTTCAGCAACTGCGGTTGCGTCAGGGCTGCATGAGTCACTGACACATGCAGGAAAAAAAACAACTTAAAATAATTGACCCAAATAATGAAATGAATTCGCATTGTTTACTAGAGTAAGTGAACGACCGATATTAAAGCGTGGGTTAACGCACCTAAACCCAATTCAAGGGTAAAGTTAGACTGCGCTACTTACCGAGGTTATCAAACAAGAAGACAATAAATAGTAAATAACTTTATTTACAACCGAAAAGGTACTTTTTACGGATTTTATCGCGTTATATTGATATTAATAATCCCGACGTTTCGGACCCTTTACAGCGTCCATGGTAAAGCTGGCATGGTAAAATGGCTGTAAAGGGTCCGAAACGTCGGGATTAATAAAATCAATATAACGCGATAAAATCCGATAAAAGTAGTTTTATTTCAAGGTAATATTCGCGTAAATGCAGAAATCAACCGAAAAGGTTTTTAACAGTATCTTTAAACATACATCATACTTAACAACATTGTTATTATCATGGTAGAAGCTTAGCCCTGGTTCTCTTCCCTCCGCCGCCCGACCTGTAGGCCCGATTCACGTAATTAAAACCGTAGCGATGTCGCAGCGACTTAATCGTTGAAACAGTTTTCCTATTCACATCCGTGATAGAATCGTTTTCAAATCATTGAACTGTGTGATACAGTTCAGTATTAGTATTAGTACAGTTATTTTTCAATAGGACGACTTCTAAATCGTTCCGATTGACGGAAAACTGTTTCAACGATTAAGTCGCTGCGACATCGCTACGGTTTTAATTACGTGAATCGGGCTACTGATAACGGCCCCGATAGGTGGCACGCATGTTTCCCACACATGTGCCTTCAATTAGGACGCGAAGAATTAATAATTGAAGGGTTCCAGCGACTGAATCACCGCCTGTCATGGTTGTGGCCAATTTCATGGATCCCATGGCCATGATAATATTTATTTCTGCAAATAGATCTTATAAAGACACTTTTACTAGTCAATATTTTACATATTTTTTAGGCTAGATGGCTTCGGCGTTTCCTAGCTGACGACCTCTGAGAAGAAATGCCGAAACAAACTCAGAGAATCATAGTCTCTTTTAAAGTCCAGACATAGAATAGTAACAAATATGTGTCCTACAATGTAGGGCAAAATCTGAAATGGCCTTTTGAAGAAAGAGAAGCTTTGAGTAGACTAGTCCGAACCGACGATACGCATGCATTAGTCATTGTGTAGCTCAACCATAATTTAGGGAGCTCAATTTAGGGATGCTCAATATAGGGCAAGTAAAGGCATGTGCGGTTTTTAGTCGGTACAGTCAGCAACGAAAGTCACTGAACATGCTGCAATCTATAATACGATTTTAAACATGAAGTTACTGACTTGTGAAAAGGTTGTGTGAAATCATTGCACAGATGATCATTAAATATTAACCTTACCTTCAACAATCAGGAGAGAGGAATCTCCTTATTTTACTGTGCCCAACAGGGTCCATAATGATCAAATTGAATTCTAGTCCACCTTTTTGTAACATTATGGAATGCAATAAAATATTTAGTATTGATTTTTTCCCGATTAGTAACACTGTCACGTACTATTAGGCTAGGAAAAAAAACGTTGCATTTGAGTTACAGTGTTACTTAGCGGGAAATTTTCTCCCAATAGGTAGCAATGTGTGTTACATTGTTACCTATTGGGTATTAGAATAGAATAGAATAGAATAGAATAGAATTATTTATTTGCAAAGAGTGTAGGTACAAATTATTAGGCGTTACAAAGTTTTAAGGTCCCTTGTACATTCTACCTTAATTGGTATGCAAATTTACATTTTTTTTTTTATAGGTATTGTACAAATACATTGTAAAAATGTATTGAACATTTACTGAATTATTTCGCAGACCTCAGTCGTAGATTAGCACTCGTTTGCTCCAACCGCTTCAGTTTGCTCTGTCGCTGTGTCATCAAAAATGATTACAATGACGTGATAAGGATGTTGTTACAATGTGTTTATATCAACAGCTGATCTTCACGTGCGAGATAGTAGTAACTAGTAGTAGGTAATGTTTTAGTTTCGAATGAATGATACGGCGTGTTGGTGTCATGACGCGTATGTTAACAGCTGATTATCAGGTGATTTTATTTATTCGTCAACAATTGTTTTATACTCTAACACTCGTCTGCCCACTTCCACTTCAGCGTGTTTATTTAGTATTACTACTTTAGTTCTTTAGCGAATGACTTTGCTGCGAATTTTATCCACCAAAGAAACTCCAAGTATTGCTCTCTCCATTGCACGCTGAGCAACCTTGAATTTTTGTCCACATGTGATATGGTGATTGTTAGAGTGGAGACCACGTTTGACCAGCGTAGTGTGGCACGCCCTGCGGCACGATGGCCAGACGACTTGAAGAAGGTGGCTGGCAGCGGATGGATGTGAGCTGCCCAAGACCGGGATGGTTGGCGCTCTTTGGGGGAGGCCTACGTTCAGCATTGGACGGCATATGATATGATGAATTGTTTTATGAATTGTTGTGCCGTAGCCTATAGACGCTTGCAACACAAGGGGTATCACTTGCGCGTTACCTAACCCTATTATTCCTTTGGTAATAAAAGGGTCAAAGCCTCACTGCCAACACAACGTTTCCTCGCAGAGCACTGGCAACCTTGCTCACCGTAAGGAACACAACACAACATTACACTTCGATTTTCTGCAAGGCGGAGGTACTTCCCCAGTCGGGCAGCTCCAATTTGGGTGGAATTACTCCCACTATCTCCCTACTTCTCTAAAAAGATTTTTTGTGGTACGGAACCTTGTGTATGTATCAGAATTTTCCACCAACTTCCCACCAGTCTATCAGGACATGCAGTAATGTTGGTATACTCACCAACTTTATCTAACGTTATCAAATAAAATCATAACTCATGATAATGACATTGTAATAAAATGTACAATTTATAATTGTGAAACTCACATATCACAGTCCCTTATACAAAGAGATTTAAAATGCTTACCTATTTAATTAAATATAATAATGTGCCGATATTTACCTATTTCCTGAGTCTACCCGTGACCATGGACGCTGTAAAGGGTAAACGCGAAACGTCGGGTTTAATAATATTAATATAACGCGATAAAATCCGTAAAAGTTGTTTTATTTCAATTTACCTATTTTGTTCTTATATTAGTCTCTTCTTCTTTCTCCGAGCCTTTTCCCAACTAAATTGGGGTCGGTTACCAGTCTAACCAGATACGGCTGAATATCAGTATTTTACACGAAGCGACTGCCATCAATCCTCCACAACCCAATTACTGGGTAATATCTACCGATATCCTGAGGATACACTGGTTGTCAGGCTTTTTGGGTTTCTGACTTTTTTTTTATACTACTAAGGTGGCAAACAGGCATACGGCCCACCTGATGGTAAGCGGTTACCGTAGCCTATAGACAATTGCAACACCAGGAGTAACACTTCCGCGTTGCCGACCCTGTATTGAAAGAGGAAAAGGGTTGGCAGTCAAAGTCCCCCCACTGCCAACACAAAGTTTCCTCGTGGAGTACTGGCAACCTTGCTCACCGTAAGAAACACAACACAGCTCAAAGCAGTGTTATTTTACTTCGATTTTCTGCAAGGCGGAGCTACTTCCCCAGTCGGGCAGCTCCAATTTGAGTGGAATTACTCCCACTATGCCCTACCTCTCTTAATAATTAATTAATCTCTGTCTACCACTAGCAATTGTCATAGGTGTTCGCATGACAACCAGGAGCGACAGCTTTACGTGCGCTGCGAGGTACGAGGAAATTGATGTGTTAAGAAGAATGGTCACCCATCCACAGACTGAAAGCTAGCGCAGCTTAACCTCGCTTATCTTAGTCACGAGTTCCCACGGTTAAATAATGCTTAATATTAAACTGAATTATAGTTAACATCCACGCGACAGCAGTTCCATCCCCATCATTATGGTTGGCGGCAGTCCACTACTGTGCATTTCTCCAGAAATTTTCTGCCTCGCACAACTGAACTGTGGAATGCACTGTCGCCTGCAGTATTTCCAGACCAATATGACCTTCGAACCTTCAAGAAAAGAGCGTACTCCCTTTTAAAGGCCGGCAACGCGCTTGTGACTCCTCTGGTGTTGCGGGTGTCCATGGGCGGTGGAAATCGCTTACCATCAGGCGATTGGTACGCTCGTTTGCCCCCTATCCCATAAAAAAAAAACTTCCATCTTCCGCATAGTGGAGGGATCACGGGAATTGCTCTCGCATGTTCCGCGATCCCACCACCTATAAGCAGCCTGCTTGAACTAGGTTAAACATGTGTTTCAAGCTATCACTATACCTACTACTTAGTAGAAAGCTTGACCTAGGTACTACTTTACAGATAACAAACGGATATACTTATATAACTAAGCCTTAAATATTTATGATTTGATAAAAGCCTTAAATCTGGACTTTGGAACAACAGCCTGCGCGTGTATTGCAAGACATATATAGCTGATCATACACAATCATTATACAGATAATATTAAAACTAAGTAATTAAGTATGCTGTCTGCGTTTGCGACTGACACATCCTTATGTACTCTCTCTCTTATAGCTCCGCCGCTAATAACCCTCTTAAACGTCGCAAGAAAACGTCGTGAGGTAACCTGCGTACCTGAAGTTTGCCAACCCAGTGTTGTGGACAATAGTCCACTGGGCTGGCAAACTTCAGGGGTTATGATAATAATCATAACCCCTATAAGACTATTATCATAAACCTGCAGTGGAATTCAAACAAAAACATTCAAACGAAACTCTAATTTGGAATACTTACTCATTTACAAAATATTACCTGCCTTACATAAAAATACACTATCGAAAAACCCGACATAACGATTCGTTATACGATAACGGATCTCGTTATAGATAAGGAATGTAGGTATTGTTGTATCATCAAGACTATAGCCTTAGGTTATCTGTGATCTGTAGATAGTTGTCAAGTAAGCCTATTGTGTTATCTGTGCATGTGTAATGATCAGCCGTGTATGTCGTGCAATACACGCGGAGGACAGCTGAAATTAAATTGATGAAATTATATTTATTGTCTGTGAAGTATTTGCAATTAGGTAAATATAAACTTACTACAAACTAAAATTACTACAACTAGCAAACTAAAATTTAAAAAACCAAACCGTTTAGGGTTGAAACGCTGGAGACATGGGGTCCGAGTGCTCTTTTACTTTTTAAAAATATTTCCAAACATGAACGACGCTTTATGTGAGCCTAAGGCTGGCCTCTACTTCGGCCTGAGACTAAGCATTGCCATTCAACGTGGCAATGCAGCCAGCCTCTTGGGTACGCTACCAGACGATGGCGATGCGGACGAGTTTTTTGACGCTCTTTTCTAACCTTTTGACCACCATATCAATAACGAAAAGCCGTGTTCTATACGCCAAGCGACAAATTCTATTATCATATTTTTGTACACATATTTTGAACTATAAAAAAGTGGCATTTTTGACGTGCCATGCCGTCGTTGGCGACGTGAGCAAGTAGTTAGTAGTAGTTTGACGTCTATACACGTCCATGGCGGTCGAAGGGCTAGTCTAGTTTTAGTTAAGTTTACTTTATAGTTTTCTGTAAATAGATCTTTTAAAGACATGTTACCAGGAAGCATGTTACTGGAAGGTACTGAGTATGAATGTAGATGGATATATGGGAAGAGGGAAACCAAAGAAAAGATAAATAAGTAAATATAAATATTCTTGGACAATTTTACACAGCACCATCTAGTCCCAGGGACTGTGTGCGAGATGATATAATAATAATAATAAGCTTGTGGCGAGCTGATGGTGAGTGGCGTCACTGCGGTCCGTATTGCCCCAGAGAGTCGGTCAGGGCCTCGTCTCCAGTTTGCCCGTACTGGGTAGCTGGAGTGGAACCCCAAGAGCGCCCGCAGGACTCTCAACTCTGTCTTGCCTTAATTGGCCGGTCAGAGGGGGGCCGCCAGAGCTATATGCTCGGGGGTGGAAGTGTCTAATGGCGTAATAGCGGGGAAACGCAATCCGGGTCTCGTGGAGACTCGCGACGGTGAAACCGGGGCCGCACCTCTCTACACCCCTAGCCGCTCACACCGCTGTTGCCGCCTTCTGCCTGTACATCAGTGTATACATACAAAAAAAAAACGTTAAAATATAATAAAACTCAAAATACACGATATAAATACAAACCCAATAGGATCTTACGTCACAATTTCTCGGCCAATAAAGCCATATCTAGTCAGGTACAGGTACACAAAATACTAATTTACAGCGTGTCATGTCACTTACGGTTCTCGTGCACGTGCAGAGACAGCCAATATCTGTAAATATCGCTATCCGAACCTGCACTTATCGCCTTCAATATAGCATTCTCGGGGCGACGGATTCGTTCCCAAAAGGCAGCCACACGCTTCCTTATAATAGCAAAGAAGTCGGGCACTCCCGCATCGGAAAACATGCTAGAAGCACTGCAATAGCGCGGTAAACGCATGAGAATACGAAAAGCATCATTGTATTGCACTCTCATGGTGTTATATGACTTACGCGTAAAATCAGTCCAGAGTTGACAAATATAGAAACACTGGTAGAAAGCGTCAAACAATGTTAACTTCACCTCGTCACTACACTTGCCAAACCTACACGCAAGCATATTGCATCGAATCGAGAGCGCCCGTCTTTCACGCTCAATGTCCTGATCATCCTTGAGGTTAGTGGTAAGTATGTGACCTAAGTACTTGAACTTCTCCACAACCTGAACCCTCGAACCATCTAAACTAACCTCGGGTACACTCTCCGGACCTCTCCCCGCCCTGAATATCAACATTTCAGACTTCTTTGCATTGTATTTCAGTCCGTGTGCATTAGCATAACGCTCACAGACTAAAAGTAGCAATCTTAGGCCTTTGATCGAGGGGCTGAGCAGCACCATATCGTCAGCGTAGCTCAGGTTGTTCACGCAAACCCCGCCAACATGGCAACCGACACCAGTGCCTCTCAGCTCCCCAATCAAACCATTGATATACACGCTAAAAAGATCCGGAGATGTGAGTCCACCCTGGCGAACACCGCATTCTAACCTATAACTGCTAGAAGTCGCGTCGCCCCACTTTACGCAGTTAGTCTGACCTGCATACCAGTATCCCAACAGATTAACTACATTATCTGACATCCCTGCATCGCGCAATTTGGCCCATAGAATCTCATAATTCACCAGATCAAACGCACGACTCAGGTCAAGATAACAAGCGTATACAGTTGTATCGCGAGTTTTATAATAGTTCACTGCATATTTAAGACTTAGGATTGCAGAATCTGTTGAGAGACCGGGACGAAACCCAAACTGTGCGTCGTCAATCTGTATGCTACTAAGTTCAGGCTGCAGTAATCTTTCAAATATTTTACCTATAATTGTGCCCAGCGATATGGGACGATAATTTGTAGACGTGCTCAGATCACCAGTCTTGTTTTTGGCCACAGGAAAGACTATCGTTTTCATGAGGTTAGAAGGCAAATAGGTATACTTTGCGCACAACGTAAATAAACTAGCCAGTTCCGCGAATAAAATATGGCTACAAAGAAAGTGAATGGTGAGATACCGGATAAAAGACATGTATGGAAGGAAAAGACATACTGCGCCGACCACTAGTAATTTGGATAAGTGTAGGAATGATAATGATGAGATTTTTGAAAGACACTTTTACAAATCAATGTTTTATCTCGATGACGCCGGCATTTCCTTACAGACGGGCACTGAGAACAAACACCGAAACAAACTCGGAGAATAATTATTTTATTTATTTTTATTTTATTTTATTATTTTAGGAAAACTTACAGCTAACAATCAAATGCACATTGTATAACAGAATACGGCCAATTACAAGTTTTCACAGATAATCAGTAGTGTAAACGAATATGACTAAGACAGAAAATAGCTTTATACATAATTTAATGCATACCTAACCAACTCGCATCCACTTGACTTTTTTTTTTATAGTCTTTTTTTTATGGTCTCTTTTAAAGTCCAGACATAATAATATCAAATAATTATGTGAGTGTCACAATTATCTGAAATGCCATTTTGAAATAAGAGCCACAGTGGCTTTGAGTACCTAGACCAATTCCAGCCGACGGCATGCTGCATCAGTCATTGTGTAGCTCGAAAATAATAAATATTACGGCTGTAAGATTGAGTAACACTCAATCTTATAACAATAAAAACAATATATTACTTTATACTTTATTATTATCGTCGTGCAGGGGAAGGTGGAAGGAACCAGACCGCGCGGAAGGATACCCATGCGATGGACCGACTAAAATAATCTAGTGTGGGCGGGCCCTTACATGAGTGTACCAGAATGTCCACCAACAGAAAACGATGGCGAGATATCGTGAGGCGTATAACATCTGCCCCCGATGCTACTACATGACGACCACGACCGCTCTGCCAAGAGCGAAACGATTTAGAAGAAGAAGATTACTTTATAACAATAAAAACAGACCACAAACAACCAAACCCGGAACAACAATTTGTAGGTCATACAAACGCTTTGTTCCGTACGAGAATTTAAATATTATCTACCAACTCAAGTCTAGACTTATCAAAATTTATTACTGTATCTTATCAGACAATGCGGATCGTTAATCATCGCGGTTGTTTATATTTCTTAGATTTTAATGATTATATTTGCTCCAAAAAAATTCTTTATCTACTTTATTATTATTATGATTAAACCGCCTCAAGAGCCTTGTGGTCGTAAGAGAAGGTCCTGCAAATAATAAAAAAAAATGACTTGTAAAAGTGTCTTTAAAATATCTATTTACAGAAGTAAATAAGTAATTATCATTTATAGCCGCCCGCTGGGTGGTCGTAGTCTATGGACGAAGTCTATGTCTTAATCGTAGTCTTATGGACCTTAGCAACACCAATGGTATCTTTCAGGCTTTGTCATCTTGAGACTTCAGTTGTTAAGTCTTGTGCTCGGGCCTCAAATTCTAAAAGTCTCGCATTAGTCGCGTTTCGATGCGGACGTGTTGCTGACTGTTTATTATTTTTATAAGTCGATGACCCTGATGACGTGCCGACGTTCGTGGCGAAGGATCTGTATAAGCTTCCTCCCGTCACCTTCGACCTCGTCGATGTTACGAGCCTTCTTAAAGACATCGTTTTTCTAAAGGCAAGCCTGGTGGATGTGCAGATGAGGTTGGATGCATCCCAAAACACCGTCGCTTGATTCGTCGTCGATTTGCGCAACGAACTCGTAGAGTTGCGTAAGACGGTAACGGTAATTGGGTCACCATCGAGTGCATCGAACATAAACACGCGTCGCGGAGCGGGCCTCGATACATCGGTGGCAAGTTTCGCGTCAGCAGTTTTGTCGTCGCGGTCACTCCCGAACCCTGAGCCTGCAAAACGCGCACCATGTGCGCCCCGTAACCCCGTTCCCGCCCCTGCGGCTCCTCCCAGCGCTGCCGCCCGAGGTTCTCGACCCTTCGAACAGCTGCTCGTATCAACAGCTCCCTCAACGAAGCCCGGGCCTGAAAAGGCATCGAAGCGGGCGGATGATGATGGTTTCGTGATGGTACAAAGGAGAAAGCGCCGTCAACGAACCAACAAGAACCGCTGCGGCACGGCTCCTGCTGAGCCGATGGTAACTATACGTGCCGCGAAGCCGAACACTCCGGTATACATCTCCCGTCTACACTACACCACTAAGGCGGAGGACATCGTGGAGTATGTACGCCAAAGGTTGAATGGATCGCCGAGAGTGCAACTACTGGAATCGCGCCGCAATTTCAACTTCAAGGCGTTTGTAGTGCAAATACCAACTAGTTATTTGCACCTCGTCATGAAAGAAGACTTTTGGCCGGAAGGAGTGGTGTTCGCGTCGCTTCCGCGGACAAGTGCCACTAGAACGCACAGAGACTAGTGCTAAGTGAAGTGTTATTGTACTAAAATAGGCTTAAGTTTCTTTATATACTAACACATTTTATATTATATAATATATATGTTAGTCTGTAAGGTATGTATCTATGGGCTAAAGTAGCCTGATAATAAAGAGTTATTATTAAATACATACTCGTTAGTAATCTGTCACTTTCTCCCCTTGGTAAAATAGTAGATTGTTCATCTACTATTTTACTTCATTTGCTCGGAAAGTGAAACATTACCTACTAGAAGCGGCGTTAAGGTAGGGCGCGGTTGGGCGACCGCCCAGGGTGTCGGGTATAACCTAGCATAAACTTACCGGCGAACTATGGACGTTAAATATAGTATATGTCTGCCTATCCCTTCAAGAATACATGATGGTATGATAAAGAAGTATGTTTAACCCAAATGCTTTCTGAATACCTAGTTATTAGAAGGAATATTGCATTTATCAATGTCGAGTTCATTATCAATATTTCAGTCACATAAAACTTGTGGCAATTATGTTAATTATTACAAGTTGATAATTAATTTGAAACACCGCACCGAGGTCGGGTAGAGAATTAGGGTTATCACAGAAAATTCTCAGTTGCGAAATGGTACTATACTTAGAATTAATGTCACTTTCGGGAAATTTTGATCTAGTCTAGGGATATAGATCACCTCCCTGAAATTGGAGCTGAATAGGAGCAATGGGACAGGTTACGTTAAAAGTGAAAAACCATTTCAACAATTCGTACTACAGTCTTATAAAATTCGTCTGTCTATTGACAGACGAATTTTATTAAATTGATTCTATTGAATCAATTTTATAAAACCTACGTAATATTACTATGGTTTGTGAGCATTCCTGCATCTTCCCCCCCTTTTTTTTTTCGGGTGGGGAAATGCTCCTTATGCATGCCGCCCCGCTTGGGGATACGGGACGGTTATGTCGGGTTCTCCAGCCAGGTGGCCAGCATACAGACTAAAACCACCACCACCGCCACCTTCCGCATAGTGGTGAGACCACGGGAATCGCTCTCGCATTATCCGCGATCCCACCGTGGAGTCCATTGATGGACCCTCCCGGAGGGCCAAGTGTAATGGGCGAGTGACGACCCCGAATCTGCCGCCCATGGCCCTCATTGCGGCGGGAAAGATATGTGGTCCCTCCGCCGTCCACACCTCGGCCTCGGTAGGGAAAGCGGCGTATCGTAATACCAACATTCCTCTCCCCCTGCGGCCCCATCGTGTTCGCAGTTCTGCGGCTGCGACCCCGCCGAGACCGCGGAAGGCAGGGAGAACGGCACACCGTAATACCGGCATGAGACCCATGGTGAGCGACCACATCTCTGTGCCGTATGTCATCATTTGTAACACACACTGGTTAAAGACGTTCAATTCTCACTCAAAACATGGTATTTGTATTATAAGATGTTAAATTATAATACAAAGGGGCACATGTTTTGCTAGGGTAATACATAGCATGTAAAAATTTTAGGGCTTAGCAAAGGTTGCAGTGGACATATTTTTTGGAACGAAGTTCCTTATCGCGCGTTGTGAAAGGGGGCTAGACGGAAAAAATTCTTACGAAAAGTTGTCACGACACTTTTTGCTTGTCAATAATTTGTCAATATTGAGTGAATGACAATATTTGAATTTCGCGCGTTGTGAATTGTTGAGTGTATACAGGTTTTTTTATTTTTAATTATTAAATTTTAATGAAAGGAACTTCGTTCCATCCGGGTGTCCCTTGACACCTCTCAAGTCTTTTTTTATATAGGAATTCTTTAATACTATAAAAAATTCTTTCGTGTAACCATTTGTACAGTTTGATCTTAAATAATCTAGTATTTAATATTTTTAAATGAACAGGTAACTTATTATAAATACGCACGCACATTGCTAGGCAGCTCTTATTGTATTTGGTTAGTCTTGGCATATCGTTAAGTACTAATCTATAAGGGTCTCGTGATACAAGAGAGAACAATAATTATTCCATTCAACTGAGTCATTTGATAAGTCCGATTTAATCCTCCGTCTCCACCGACAGTGGGTGGCACATGACACGATATAAAACTTGACAGTCACTATTATCACTTTTATTTCAGTGTGGACTTCAGGTGCAAAAAAATTGGTTAAGTGAGAATTGGATTCACTCACCCAGGTTCCGTATTACTAATTTTTTTTTCCGAATTGAATAAGAAACTTATTGTTTTATATTAAAGTTGAAAATCAATCAAAGAATATTGACAGATTGTAGTAGCTTGATGTTGCCCTCTGAACATACTTAAATAATATTTTTTTAGAACGCACTGCGGACGAATATGTTGAACATGAAACAGGAAAGTGTTTTCCCAACAATTCATTATATCACAGAGACCTATCTCTCCTATCTCTTCATAAGAGAATCAATTAATTAGGCAGAGGGGTACTGATATACAGTCGCCAGGAGGTCAAAACTGTCAATTTTTTCCAATTGAAAATCTATCAAAGAAATTTGACAGATTGGGGTAGCTTGATGTGCTGGCCACTGTACCCACAGGTCCAATGTTATAAGGAAATGAACCATAATTCAGGCACAACTTCAAACTTTTTGCAATTTTAAATCATGCCTGTATTAAGTAAGAAGTAAGAATTGGACAAAGGTGTACTGCTATACACCCTAAGTTCGCCAGAATGTTTAGGTCCCATGTAATAGGGCCCTATTGCCATTGACCATGTACAAATAAAAAATCCGAGCTGATACTGGAAATTTCATTAAAAAAAACACAATTATACTTGGTCTAGGAATCAAACCCAGGACCTCTTACTGAGCAGTTAGATTTTAAGCAAAACCCAATAATTCTTTGCTTGACCCAGGCTGTCACCCTTAGTAGCTGCGCTCGAGACCGTCAGATTACTAAAGCAGTATTCGTAAATATACTTATGTTAATTTTTAAAAGGGTAGCAACACACTAGTGTTTCTTTGCATAATAACTTTGTTTCAATAATTGGAGTTCGCTCCTCTTGCGAACTATTTCAGGTCGCTAGCGGAGCGAATATCGCTTATTTACATGCAAAGTTGGATATGCCGGATAAATCAATGACAGTTGTACTTAATCACCAATAAATCAGCGAAAATATTCCTGTCTAGATAATATT
This sequence comes from Acronicta alni, assembly GCA_964056405.1. NCBI lineage: Eukaryota > Metazoa > Arthropoda > Insecta > Lepidoptera > Noctuidae > Acronicta > Acronicta alni. The sequence goes on from OZ043939.1 coordinate 9,378,751, forward strand.
TTATAATGTGAATTATTATTAAAAACAAAAACAATGTCTGTTACTTATCTGTCACCTGAACAGGTTAAGTTGTGTGTCAACGGACGGAGTGATAAAGATTATAATGATGTACCTAATACTTGGTCGTTAATTATAAATTAGCAATGTGTCATAGTTGTTATGATCTTTAGACTCATTAAAGTTGATGATCAGAATAAAGGTTGTTGTACGCTATAGCGTAACACGGCGATAACATTTTTATCTTCATGAGGTTATAAAACTGTTCAGTGCTGAAAATGTAGACGATCTTTATTACATTTCGATTTAAAATAATGTTTTCTTTTCTATTATAATAACAAGTCTCATTTTTTGATTACCTGTAGATAATTTCCGTTTGCTCGTCATGGGTAGATCAGTCCACCTATGATCGTACAAGTCTGTAGCCCCTTAATTATCTACAAAAAGAAATATAAAAAAGTTTCATTATTGATGTGGCGTCCTGTAATTATGGAAATATAGTTATTAACGTAACATGACTATAATAATAATAAATTATATTGAATGTCTGGTTTCCTGCTTGTTGCTTCAACCTTTGATTAAATAAAGTATAAGAGCTTGAAGTTTAAATGAAAAACAGAAAAAAACTGAACTAAAAATAACTTAAACCAATGGCATTGCATGAAATTCGAGCATTAATATTTTGTAATACACAGCCATAATTATACTAAAAAATTAACAAAATTGTTTTGGAGATTATTAAAAACTTTCCTTCCTCCGAAAAACGAAAACGATCCCTATAAAAATGTGATACTCAAAAAAAATAAGCTGATGAAATACTAACGTGAATTTTATTTTACAACCGTTTTAATATTACATCAGGGACCCCTAAAATTTTATAATCTATATCACTATTAAAACACGCGACGCGCCGATGTTCCCGATATATAAAACGTAGGTACTTACATAAACAAATTATTTACACACCACACACTGTACATACTTATCATTTTGCTTAAAACCTCGTGGTGAAACGCACCTCCGATACGCGATTCTTTATTCAAATTAAAATAAACGAATTGTTTTAGTTTGAAAATTTTACTTTTGGAATTTTTTATTTTCGGAACGGTATCTTGGTGATTGTGTATCCTGTTTTATTTTTGGAATAATGACCGCTAAAGTCATGTCGGTAAGTACATTTTTGTTATTACATTTTTTTTTATTTTTATGCATTTTATTTTTTTACTTTATATTACATTTTCATTTTTAGGCTTTCGTTTACAAAATTTTAGTTAATGAATTAATTTTTTTTATTATTTTCTAAACTTTTAGAAAGTTAATTGAGTGCATTATTTACCTGAATTTAAATTTTTAACCAAACCTTTTTGTAACCTTGTAAAGAATATTAAACTTAACGAATTTACTGTGTAGAATATTCACAGATACTTTACCTAATTATTAAATTAATATTGCTTAATAATACCAACAAGTTTAACAAGTGGTTGGTGGTGTTCCCAATTTTCGATTTCTATTGTAAGTATCTCCTTAACCCAAAGCTCTTCATATACAGCCAGTGTACCTAAGTACCTATACGAAAGTGTTTTAGTGTGGCGGATTATTTGAAAGTGTTTGACTAGAGCCTACATATTTTTACTTAACATAACATATCTGTGACACATATTATTTGTAAGTTGTTAGTTGATGTGGACGTTCTAGTTGTTAGTGGTACCGGCATACTGCCCAACAATTTAATTTTTGTAAACTTACAATAGTGTTTCAGTTGAAGGTAGCTAAAGAAAATACTGAGATTTCATTAAGACTAGAATGATGAACATTGGTGTTGCTGGTGTCATAGACTAATATATAATACTGTGGTGTCTCAGTATGGCCGCTTACCATCACGCAGCCCGTACCCTTGTTGGACAACAAAAAATATCAAAAGATTTTTTTTTTAAAAGCACGTGTTCCTTAAATGTTATAGTTGAAAGATCACAAGCACTATCTCTACCGGTTACTATGCTGTTGGTAGACTGTCAGGCGGAGACAGTTTATAATAATTGTTATCTAAACCCAAACAGTTTTGTTTTTGTGCCAGCAACGGTGTGTCTATACCTACTATTAGGTCCTTTACATTTGCTTTTAAAAGAAAGTTTTAAGGCATCATCATCCCAAAAAAGCAGTGATAGCCTAGTGGTATGACCATTGGACTGCCAAGTCGAGTCCATGGCACGTACCTCTGACTTTTCGAAATCATGTGCGTATTAATAATTAATTATCACTTGCATAAACGGTGAAGGAAAACATCGTGAGGAAACTTACATAGCTTAGAGATTTTCTCAACGGTTTGCCAACCCGCCTTAGGTCTACGTGGTGGGGTATAGCGTAATCCCTCTCAATATGAGAGGAGACCCGTGCCCAGCAGTGGGGCAGTCTATGGGTTGATGATCATCCTATTTAGTCTCCTCTTCGAATGATTGAGGAAGGCTTTAGTCACAGACGTGGCGGAGTAGAAGGCGCGACTTGCGCTAACCAGCACAGGGCACACTGCGTTGGAGGCGGTAAGGCCCATCATGGAGGAGTTATCGGAGAGGCGCACTGATGCTCTCAGTTTCTGGCTGACGCAGATGTTCAGGATATGGTTGTTCCGGGAATTACCTGTGTCGCATACGCCGGAAACCCATAACCGGTTGTCACTATTGCGTGGACTACCCCGAGGGTATGTCATCACGCTGGAATTGAATCCCATTTGGCTGGAGCAGCACCGTGATCATGTTGCGGCTGTAGTAAGGACCTCTTAGTTCGGTCCATAGTCGGGAGCGAAAGCGCGCGGAAAGTCGCCGCCTCTTACTAGTTATGCTTGTAAACGACGTGGCGGGAAAGGAGAGAGACCCACCTATCCACCTCTCTCCCGATCTGTAGTAGACGCAACGGGCGCCGGAGTGCACAGACAGACCTCCGGCTTCCAAGATCTGTGTCCTGCGGGTGGTTGATTTGACTGTGTCCCGCCCAGACAATGTCCCCAGTAGAAAGTATGCGTGTATTAACATATATGCGCCATACGCTTTTGAGTACAATGCGAGGTTAAGCTTCACACTTTGAAAAGGTCCTGCGAACACAGCCGGTCTCAGTCCGGGGAAAATCTTGCTAATGCTTTAGGGCAAGCAAAGACAAATACGGTTTTGGTCGATTTAAGATGACACCGGCCTGTAACGGCCCGTAACTGAACACTGTCCCCTAAAATACAAGGTCTAGTTTAGTTTTGGGGACAAAAACGTAACGATGATGCAGCACATTAATAAATGAGAATTATATTTTAATAAATAATGATATATTATTTACTAATTTACATAAATCTCATATAATATATATAATACAACACAATAAACATTATTAACAATTATATAAAAATATAATCCTATCTACACAAGGTACTGACAAACTAAAATTAAAAAAAAACTACAAAGTAAACTAAAACTAGACTAAAAAAGAGCACCAAGAATCTCCTCCACCTCATCCTCCTCCTCCGTCATCCTTCGAGAATTATACACTGTGACTCTATATTATGTATCATTACAACATACCATCACGCCTGTATTCCTGAAGGTTAGGCAGAGGTGTTCTAATGTACCCACAGTTCGTCGGGATGTTTTTTGGTCCCGTATAATAGGGGTAAAGCAGTGATAGGCTAGTGTAACGTAGTTCGAACTCAAGGCACCTCTGACTTTTCGAATTCATGTGTGTATTAATAATTAATTATTATCACTCGAGTAAACGGTGAAGGAAACATCGTGAGGAAACTTTATTTCGATGGTTTGTGTAGTCTGCCAACCCGCCCTAGTCCAGCGCGGTGGACTATATTAAAATTGAAATTAGTTTTTTTTTAATATTTAATATATTTATTTAATCAAAATAATTACCATTATTATATAAACATTGCTGCCATCTAATAGGAAGGTCATTTAAGCCTTTGCGATAGAACTCTGGTGACAATATAGCTTCGACAAACTGTGTGAAAGCATTTTGTTCTGCCTCCTGGGAAGAAAACTTTTTAACATATAGAAAATTGTCAAAATTACAAAAAAATAATGGTAGTCTTTTATCTGGCGAATACGAAGGGTGACGAATGATTTCTAATTGCAGTTCCTGTAGAGTTAAAACGGTTTCTCGTGTTGTATGAGATCTCGCGTTATAATGAAGCAATAATGGTGAAGATCGATTCATGAGTGGGGGCTGTTTCCCTGCTAGTTTTTCTATTATTGTTCGGAGTTCAGCACAGTAGACATCTGCTGTTATTGTTTGACCAGATCGGAGAAAGCTGCAGTAAATAACACCATGCTAAGACCACAAAACAGTCACCATTTCTTTTTCATTGGTAAGCTTTGCTTTAGGACATTATTGCGGAGAGATTTGACCTGGGGTCAGCCATTGCATTTTTCGCTTACGGTTATCGTAAAGAATCCACGTTTCATCACATGTCACAATTCGATCCAATATTTTTTTATTTCTGATTCGATTCAACAAGGCAACACAAGTTTCAATACGCGTTTCTTTCTGCAGATCAGTCAAATCATGAGGCACCCATTTTTCATATTTTTTATTTTATTTATTTGAGGCAAATGAGTCAATATTGTTGGTAAGGTAACGTTAAACCATGCCGCTAATTCCTGGGTAGGTTGGCTCTGATCGACTTCCACCATCTCTTTCAATTCATTGTTATTCATCTGTGCGGGCGGTCTTCCACGTGGTTCATTCTTCAAATCAAAGTTTCCATCACGAAAGCGTTTAAACCAAAATCGCACGGTGCGTTCATTAGCAGTCCGCTCTCCAAACGCAACATTGATATTGCGAGCTGTTTCTGCCGCGTTAGTTCCGCGTCGGAACTCGTATTAAAAAATCACTCGAATATCCGAAGTATATAACTTTCTTGTCTAAGAAAAAACAACTGAATAAAAATCAAAATAGTTTTATTTTCATATAAACCATATACAGGCACTTCATATCATACACAGGCATGAAATGTCGAGTCTAGGTGCACGGTTCCAAAGTAGTCGTTTCCTATGGAGAAGAACCGGCAAGAAACTCCATGTTTACTCTTTTAAAATATCGTTTTGTATTGTACAATGATGGATTGTAAATTGGATTGGATACTTACATGAGAGAACAATTTAGGAATGTTTCGAAGATTACAATTAGTTAATAGATATACTCATAATCGTTACAGAGGTTCCAGGGAAGCCACATGTGCAGATGTATCAGTCCAACTATCCCCAAACGTCGAATATGAAAGTCGATAATTGAATCTTGCACATTTTTTAAAAGAGGAACATAGGTTTCACTCAAAAATCTCAAACCATGAAGGTTCTATGTCAATTCGAAGTACCTTTTACAATAAAACGGAAATTTCATACTTTAACCCCTATTATTAATATGAGTACTTCAATTATATATTAGCAGATAGGTTATAGCGAATCATGACATGTATTAATGTGATCTATGACCTAGCCCGTCGCATGCCAACAGCGTAATCTGACAGAAAGTGGGCGGCACGGGGGCGTGGCCTGGGCGGGATTCTTCTTTTAATAGGTCATTTATCTGAGAAGATATCTGCGCAAACGCAGTTCTGATAGTTTGGCCCCGCCTTACTTCGATAGCGTGTAATTGGTAGGTAGTCGGATGCTATCATCGATGTTCTTATTTCAAATAATTAGGTAGATACTTCGGTAATAAATAATATCAATGTCGTGGGTTCTTTTCCCATAGGAAATAATTTATGTGATGAACTTAAGTGTTTGTGTGTTGTTGTCTGAGTGTTTCTTATGTATTTAAGGTATTTATTTACAAAAAAAGTATATAAGTATTATATCCATTATCTAGTACCCACATTTTAGGTACCCACAGTACCTAAATGATAATTGATATTTATTTTTGCTAAAAGATTTTATAAGGACACTTTTACAAGTCAATATTTGATTAATACTAGAAGGCGCCGGCATTTTCTAACTGACGACCTCTGAGAAGAAACGCCGAAACATACTCAGAGAATCATGGTCTCTTTTAAAGTCTTTAAAAACAAACTCTGTTTAGTTTAGAACAAGATGGTGCTGTGTAAAATGTATAATAGGTATCTACGTTTTTTTTGTTTTATTGTGGAACGATTCAATCAAAATAAACATGATTGAGTCAAAATAATTGAATTCATAAAATAACTTACCATCACGCCTATTCCCGAATGGTACCGGCAGGGCTGTATCAATGTACACCCGCGATTCGTTGGTAAGTTTAAGGGTCATGTAATAAGGGGCGAATCTATTGTCATTAACTGGACACAAATCGAAACTCCGAGCTGCTACTGAGAATTTCATAGAAAACCCAAATAACACTTTGCTCGACCTGGGGCTCGAACGAAGTAGCAGTCGCGCTTAGGACAACAGTTGAATTCAATAGAATTTCAGCCGCCTTTCGGGTTGGCTTCCAGTCTAACCAGATGCAGTAGAATATCAGTAGTTTTCGGAATGCTAAATAGAGTGATTTTAGATGGGTCCAGGTCATGTGAACATCATTGGCAATGAACGTGCCGATGAACTCACTAGAGCGGGGGCTAGTGGTACGCAGTCTCGAGCCCTTCTGTGGAATACCAAAAACCCTTGCTCTAAGAACTATTACGAACTCAAGCTTTGAGACTGCCATCAAGCTCTGGTCCAGATCGCCATGCATGGTGCACATTAAAGCTATAATTAAAGCCTTTAATAAAAGGCATACAAACCTTTTCCTAGCGCTGAATAGGAACAACTTGCGCATTGCGACAAGAGCCTTAACAGGACACTGTTGCTGAAACAAGCACATGTTTCATTTAGGGCTGAGTGACATGCGAACTTGCCGGCGTTATGAAGAGGCTGAGGGAACGCCACTTCACCTCCTGGGGGAATGCGGTTCGCTAATACACAAGTGCAGTACTTACCTATCTAGGGAAACATATCTTAAGCCTGGTTGAAATAAAGGAGTTTGCCTCTAAGCAAATCCTGCAGTTTATAATAGCCGCAGGGTTTAGCGGTGAATTCTAAAGCTGGTCTATTGTGATCACCACTCGTTGAGAGTGGCCATCACAATAGACCGGCTAGTATCACAGTGATACTATAGCCGCAAATCAACAATAAAAAAAAAGAAAAAAATATATCAGTATTTTTTACACGGAGCGACTGCCATCATTCCTCCGCAATCCAATTTCTGGGAAATACCAATATCCTAAGGATAGACTGTTTGTCGGGTTTCTCGGGCTTTAGATTACCACTAACGATTGTCATAGATTTTCGCATGACAACCGGAATCGACGGCTTTAATCAATGTAAATGTGAGTGAGTACTTTGTAGGCTAAATATATATACTCAGCTTCGTCTGGTGGCTTTAAGCCTTTTTTTGTGGCCTACGCAATTCTTCTGATCTGGTATCGTTATGCGACGAGTTGTTGAGCTCCCTAAATTATGGTTGAGCTGCACAATGACTGATGCATGCGTGCCGTCGGTTGGGACTGGTCTACTCAAAGCCGCTATGGCTCTTTCTTCAAAAGGCCATTTCAGACTTTGCCCTACATTGTAAGACACATATTTGTTACTATTCTATGTCTGGACTTTAAAAGAGACTGATTCTCTGAGTTTGTTTCGGCGTTTCTTCTCAGAGGTCGTCAGCTAGGAAATGCCGGTGCCATCTAGTTTAAAAAAATATAGGTATGTAAAATATTGACTTATAAAAGTGTCTTTAAAAGATCTATTTACAGAAATAAACATAATTTATCATCATTTACGTGCTTTCCAAAGCACAAAGAGGTCTCGATGCGTTCAGAATGGTAACCCATCCACAGACTGACCGCGGCTAGCACAGCTTAACCTTGCAGATCGGTTGATCAGAAAATCAGTTCAAAAATCATCTTATTACTAATTTCATGTAGATATGTTACTGTAAAAGCTCGAACTACGGTAAATCTTAAAATTTAAGTGTACCTAAGTGTTAGGATTTACCGACATGAGTTGGTAAATGTAAGTATTTCTGAAAATACGACGATTTTTTCGAGGTTTTACCATTCGAATTCAGTATATGCTAGGTTTTACCACTGTCAGCTGGTAGATGTTGGTTTGAATATAAATTTGATGATGGTTTGAATATAAATTATTATATTAATAAACGGAATATAATAAACCGCGTATCAAAAATACTGATTGAGCGACAAAATTATTGGTTGAGCAGCAAAATACAGATATCGGTTAGGTTAGGTTAGAACTGTGACCATACAACGCCAGAACAAAATCTGAATGTTTTGGGCGGCAAGTTACAAGTCAATGCGCTGAGCACGTTATGACATGTTTTGTTTTTCAACATTTACCGTTTACTGCAGTTCGAGCTTTTACAGTAACAGATATATCATTTACACGTGTCCCGTGACGTCAGATCCTGTACCGGAAATCAAGCATGAAGCTATGCAATTAGGCGATCCGTTTGTACCTAATCTTAAGCTCAGTGATAAGACTATCTCAGTCGCAGGTTCAATCCAGTGTGAACCGGTTTGTTTAAGTTAAGACAAGATAATAGTTTCGGATCATTGACAAAGCTACAATGTATTGTATACAGGCAGTTACAAAACTACCCGTAAAGCCGAAAGGAGGTTAAATGGGGCCTTATAACGAGTCCATTCACAATATTTAAGAACCGTAGTAACGCTGCATAACATACCCCAAAAAAAGGAAAACAACAACATTTATGAATGAAAAATAGAAATACTATTAAAGTACATTGAAATAAAACTACTTTTTACGGATTTTATCGCGTTATATTGATATTATTAATCCCGACGAATCAGTCTACCCGTGACCATGGACACTGTAAAGGGTCCGAAACGTCGGGATTAATATTATCAATATAACGCGATAAAATCCTTAAAAATTAGTTTTATTTCAATTTTATTCGCGTAAATGTCAGAAATCAATACTATTAAAGTAGACAATTATGAGGTAAAATATGTACGTAGGTCTTTCTGTTAAATAATCTGGTTCCCTGACATGACAGCTGACAAAATTTTTTTTTGCTTTGATAATAAATAATATTTTTTCCGGGGTATTTTGTAACACGTTGTATAGCTATTCAATTGTTTCAAACAGTCTTGTGTATTTTCCCGCTTTATTCCCAATCTTGTGGGAATTGCCCTTAATACAAAAATCTTGGTGGATGGCTCGGACAAGACATGAGAGAGATAGGATAGTGGTAGTAATTCCACTCAAATTGGAACTGCCCGACTGGGAAAGTACCACCGCCTTGCAGAAAATCGATGTGAAATAACACAACTATGAGCTGTGTTGTGTTCCTTACCGTGGGCAAGGTTGTCAGTGCTCCTTAAGGAAACGTGGTGTTGGCAGTGGACTTTGACACTTATACTGCCAACCCAACTATTCCTCTTTCGTTTTAAAGGGTCGGCAACGCGCAATACCCATTGTATTGCTAGCGCCTATAGGCTAAGGTAACCGCTTACCATTAGGTGGGTCGTATGCTTGTTTGCCACCTTAATGGTATTTTTTTTTATTACGAATAATATAAGAGAGGTAGGGCATAATGGAAGTAATTCCACTCAAATTGAAGCTGCCCGACCGGGGAAGTACCACTGCCTTGCAGAAAATCGAAGTGAAATAGCACAGCTCTTTGAGCTGTGTTGTGTTCCTTACCGTGAGCAAGGTTTTTATTCCATTCCATCATTCCATTCCAAAATGTGCTGGGTACCCCAATGTACCTAACAACATACACTACGAAGTGCGCCTATCTCTGGTTACCCGTTTAGGTACACAGGCGTGATGTTTCAATGCAATTCTCCATTTTCCTTGAAACCGATTTGTAAGATAAGTAAGATGAAAACAGAATAGTACTTAAAATTAGGTTACATCTTCCAAATAGCGTCAATATTATCAACAATCGTTATCATTATAATATAATTTATGACAAAAAGCCCTTGTTATCAATGACTTGTTTACATTCACAGCTACTACTGTCAATTGTGTTACTAGTAGTGTCATTTGGGTTACACTAGTACTATTTTGTTATGATTGTTATCTTATTCACTCAGTTTAGGGTGGCGACACATTGAGGATCGGAGGCGATTTTTGATAGAATCGATTTGACGAAAATTTATGTTAGTTGACGGCTTCTCAACGGTCTTTATAATCATCATATCAGCTACAGGAGGTCCACTGCTGAACAATCCCCTCCTCTATAGACTTCCACAAGAACTCCCGTTGATCAGCGTAGTTATAGAATAGCGTCTTATTCAAATGTAGATACCTAAGTACTATATTGACGATTTTGTACCCATAGTACCTACCTACAAGCTCACGAAGAAACGTTGCTCCACGAGGAAACGTAGTGTTGGCAGTCAAAGGTTGGTCGATTTGTCGAAAGCTTATGTCATTTCCATACTTTTTGTTTCTATTCGTTCGTCGATTCGATTGTCAGATAAAATGGTATCAGACATTTTGTTTCTCAACAGAAAATAGTATATGGTTTATATTTGAAGGATTTTTTCTGATATATTTGACGACTAGTGTAGTTGCTCGAGTGTCGAACTGCTAATCACGAGGTCGTGGGTTCGATTCCCAAAGGACACAAATATTTATGTAAGGACCGTAAGTGTTTATGCATGTCTGGGTGTTTCTATGTTTTTTATGTAGGTATGTATAAATTTTACTAAAATAATGAATTAATACTGCTTGAACGGTGCAGGAAAACATCGTGAGGAAACCTGAATACCTTAGACATTTTCTAGACGGTGTGTGAAGTCTGCCAACCCGCATTAGGCCAGCGTGGTGGACTATAGCTTAATCCCTCTCTATACTCGAACCACTAGATTAGTCGTCAAATATTCAGAGAAAAATCCTTCAATCATAACATACCATCATGTCTCTATCTCTGGTAGATTAGGCAGTGGTGTCCTGTACTGTGTAATTTTCACAAGACGGAAGAGGAGCTCATGCTCAGCCGCCAATCTCGCGACCACTAGACCCAAAATTACAAAAAACAGGCTCGAATCCTACCTAAAATCAAATTTTCAATCATATTCGCTCTTTTTTAATTTTGTAGGTAATAATTTAAAAATCTTTAAACTGCTAATTTATTCTATCGGTAAAATGTTGCTGTATGAATGCTCTCCCTGCGTCTGTATTCCCGGACTCATATAATTGGTGTCTTTAAAGTAAGAGTGAACAGGCATTTTCTGGGGAAGCGTGTTCCATCTTCGACCTCATCGTCGCTTACCATCAGGTGAGACTGAAGTCAAACGCAAACCCATCAACAATAAAAAAATAAATAAAAAAGAAATCTCAAAAATTTATCGATAGTAAATTATATAAATTTCTTTAAAATCGGGAAAATCACGCTCTAAGACGGGGTTAGGAAAATTCCCACTTAAATGGGAAAATAAAACGCGGGCGATAAACCCGGACGCGTCTTGAAATTTTAATGTGTCAATAAGTTGCACCACTGGTTTTCAGATAAAATCTAATAATAATAATAATGAACTCGATTATTTTCTTGACCTGATTTCCAACCTGGTACTTGCCGCGGCGATACGGACCTAAGTACCTTTTTATGTCATAATAGTCATGACCCATGCATTGATTCCAAATAACCTAATTTCGTTGCATAAACAAAACATGGCCCCTTTTCTACAGACTTTTTTGTCATCAATATGACAGTTAATTAATGATAATTTATTGTTTATTACTGATAATAAATTATTGTTTTAGATAAATTCATTGTTTGGTTACAAAATAGTGTGGTACTCTTTTGTGGGTTATCGTATGGTACAATGGTTAGTTATGTGAGGTCAAAGGGATGTACTTAAAGGTGTCTGCAATGAAATAGTAAAATAAATGATGTTGCAATTCATTCGAAATGTGGGACATCACTATTTATTTATCAAACTTTTCGGACATTATTAAAATGAATAAATAATATCTTGATTACTTAATTTATTAAATTTAAAGTTTAGAGATTTTTTTTTAATTTGCTATTTTTTTAATTAAATAAATTTATTTATTTATTTCTATGTCTACTTAGTATCGTTTTTATAGTTTTTATTTACATAGGTAAGTTTATAGAAGGTTACCTATACAACTTTATTAAGGTGACATTACGTTTAACCTGAAATTTACTTGTAAAGGAATAAAGTGCAGATAAAGGGAAATAGATGTAAACTTATCAATACCGCATGAGATTTCCCTTCCACGTGGCGAAACAACTTACTATCCCACTGTTGGGCAGGGGTCTCCGTTAAGATGAGAGGAGCGGGTCAAAATGTACGCTGATCTATTAAAAGCAAGAAGGGAAATGCAAGAAAAACAATTACTTACAGTTTTACTTGTCACAGTCTAAAGGAGTCCTATTATGTATATCCAAGTTCGAAAATAAGTATGCACCTCTGATTTTTCAACACCATGTGCGTATTGTAATAATTTATTATCACTTCCTTGTGAAGGAATTGATAAAAGATTTAGTAGATATATTTGATCTACAGGCAAACCCCTCTCATTCTGAAAGGAGACCTGTGCCCATCTTTAAAGCAGTTTCGGTAGATAATTTTGAATCTAGTCTTATTTTCACAAACTAATTAAAATTTTTCTTTGTCCGTAGAAAAGTACGATAGCATGCATTCTGCTTGTACTGTGCCTGGCGGTGCTCGTGCGGGAATCGAGCGCACGACCCCCATGGCTGGCACCTGGCAGTGGAGTTTTTACAGAATCCGCTGAATGTCATACAGATGTGAGTATATACAAATATTTCAATTTTATAATATTTTTTCTATTTTATTTTACTACAAATAGAGATGTACCGTCTAAGGTGGACATTAGAAAAAGCCCCATGAATGGGGTCGTTATTAATATGGATCAGTCGCTTAAACGGAAGGAAACATCGTGAAGAACTTGCACGCCCGAGAGATATTCTCGACGGCGTGTGAAGTCTGGCAATCCATACTTAGCTCAGCATGGTGGACTTTAACCTAACCTCTCTCATTTTAAGAGCCGAGCTCAGCAGTGGGGCTGTAAATACGTCGATGATGTTGATTAAATTATCACCACTAGGCTTGACAGCTTATATAGACTTTTCTCCTTTTCAACCGTACATCTTCAACCCATATACTGCCCTACTGCCGGTCACGGGTCTCCCCTCAGATTGAGAGACGCCTAGTGCGTGTTGGTAGACTTCACACACCGCCGAAAAAAGTTCTAACAGGTTTCCTTGCGATGTTTTCCTTCATCGTTAAGCAAGTGTTAAATACTTAATTAAATAATACACACTTGAATTCGAAAAGTCAGAGGTGCTTGCCTTGGATTCGAGATCGAAACTTTTGATTTATTTAGACTTTATTTTTATTTCATAAGGCACACCGTCAACTTATTTACAATAAATAAGTAGACAATACATTTAAAAAGACATTCTGTGTAAATAAGTCAATTACGGGCGTGGACATCATTTATAGAGAGACGAGTTTTATAACACTCGTTTACATTATACAACGTGTTACAAAATACCCCTTAAAAATATAATTAATTATCAAAGCCAAAAATTCTCAGCTGTCATGTCAGGGAACCAGATTATTTAACAGAAAGGCCTACGTACCTATGTTACCTAATAATTGTCTACTATAATAGTTTTTCTATTTTTCTTTCATAAATGTTGTTGTATTCCTTTTTTTGGGGTATGTTATACACAGCGATACTACGGTTCTTAGATATTGTGAATGGACTCATTATAAGGCCCTATATAACCTCCTTTCGGCTTTACGGTTTTTTCAAAATGACAATTACAAATTTTAAAATATTAGTCATAACAATTCAATAGTACAATTAATTCAAAAATAAATAAAAAATCATAAAAAAAAATGTTTTACTAGTATCGTGGCAAAATTATAAAATTACAAAAATACATTTGGCAGTCATATTACTAGGCTATCACTGCGTACGGCTCATGATAGCTGAATTAAAAATAAAATCTCCCTTTTGTTGCAGGATGAGCTCCTAGACCTATGCCAGCGATGCGCCAAGCTCACAAAGTCCAAACTAGCATACCCAGCTTGCTGCTCCACAGACCTACAGGCCAGGAAGTGGTGTTCAGACTATGTATACTTTGGTAGGGGACAGTATGACTTCTACTAGTACTGCAATAGGTTCTAAGTATTTTTATTATATTAAGTTGTTGTGATTGGTTCGAAATGTTTGGATTAAGTACGCATGGCGCATTTATAAGTCAGGTTCCCCACTTAAAGATATTGTTTTGCTAGTTATTTTTATTATATTTAGAATTTACACTTTTTCAAAGATATAAATTTTAGCGAAACATGCCAGTTAGAATTTTTGTCATTGAGTTTTTTTTTTAAATAGTTAATGTTGTTATTTTGAACGAGGATGAATGAAAGTTTATAAAATCGAATTGGAGAACCTAATTGTATTGTTCGAAGGCCCGTAACGCCTACACGTATTGGTGTTTGTATGGAGAAAGATGAAAGAAGCAAAAGAAGTAACATTGTAAGAGTTGTAGCATTTAATAGACTATATTTTTATAAAAAGTAGGAACTTCATTAGGCTGATGTAAGCTTCTGACACGTGTCGTCATGTGAGTTGATTATACCCATTACTCGCACGAGTCTAAAAATCATTACATACACGTGTTCTGGTAAAAGGAACAACTATCTATCCACAATATTATATCTTTAAAAAATTAACATAAAATTGTCACACTATGAACCTTTCAATCAATTTTTTTTTTTATAAAATGGTAATATTCATTTATTGTTTGTCATGTTTTTTTTGCATCATTTTATATGAATATTTTATATTCAAAATAAATGTGAGTGCCTGTATGTATAATTATACAATAAAATGTAGTTATAATTAATAACAAAAGATGTACATAATTATAGACAATAAGTTAGGTATAACTTTTGATACAGTGAGCATTTAAAACTTTAAAAGGAAACATGATCCTAACCCTCACGGCCTCACCGAATCATATTTTTATCATAAAAAGTGCATTACAATAACTTTACTATGGTAATACACTTTTGTATAACAGATACTACCTTCAAAAAGCAAATTGACATAAGCGACAATTTTGGCGATACATAAATATGATTTATGATTCATTGATACACTCAAATCATTGAAATTGTCGCTTGAGTCAGTTCAAATTGTTTATCATAATAATAATTTTATAAATGTTTATTTTGTTTTGATCAGTCGATTGACATTGCATTGCATATTTTGTAATTAGTTTTGAGATGCTACTAATTAATATGACACGTATCCGTACTGCAGAAAACGGTAATTAATTTTAATTAGATTATATTAATTAGCAACAGGGAGCAGTCATAATTATGTAAACGTGAGGGATACATACGTCGTAACAATAAAATAATATTATTATTAATTTTATAAAATTTTAACATGAAGAAATATTTTAGTATGAAATTAATAATGTTTTTTGACATAATTATAAAGAAAAAAAATCTCGAATTGTTCACACAATCAAAACGGTTAAAATATCTTTAAGTACATAAGGACATTTTTATAAAATAAATGTTAAATTGAAACTAAATTTGTTTCAAAAATATAACTGTGATAATGACATTTTTGTAAATAATTTAATTATAATTATTAAAATGTTTTTTAATATTGTAAATACCTTAGAATTTAAATAATTAATAAGTACCAGACTTTGTTTGAAGGAGAACAATAAAATAAAGCATTTTTTTTTAAATTTAACCTCGTAGTTTTATTTATTTTTTTGAGTTTATTTTTATGTTGCTATGCTAGAATTTTCTCCTACACCATTGTATGTGAGCGAACTTGACAGATCTTTGTCCAGCAGATTAAAAATAAATGTGAGTTCTTTTCGCATGCTCCAGAGTTCTACAGTTTCTGATACTTTTGAAGAATAGTTCTGGCGTTTTTCTATGAGAAAAATATTTGATAAATTGATCTGCCAACTTCCCGTAGCAGATCATTGTCCAGCAGATCATAAACAAATGTGATTATCTTGTGAATGTAGCTGAGTTCTACAGTTCCTGATACTTTTCAAGTTATATAATAGTTCGGGCGTTTTTAAAAAAAACTCGTGACAGAACGATTTTCCAAGTTGTGTTGAAAAGTCGAAAAATATTTATTTCAATCGTTTTAACCCACTCTAGAGGCTAGAAATATCTCCATTCTAATAGATTCATATCAGAACTTCAACATAGGATTTAAAAATATAGAAATACCTCGTTTTTCATTGATATCTATCAAAAGTATAACAAAAAACTAGTATTGATACCAGAACTCTCGGTAGAGTCCCTGCAGATCATGGTTAGAAGGAAAGAGTCGAAAAAAAACTATCAATGATTTCATATCATGCTAAACCATAAAACTCTATCGTTTCTCATAGATGTAAATCATAACTACAACACAGAACTAGATTCGATTCTAGAACTCAAATTCCAGTCCCAGCAGATCATAGGTACATCGTTAAATTCGAAAAAAAAAATTTAATCGTTTCATACCATTCAAAATCATAGATCTCTTGTTTCTAAAAAAAAGTGTTTTTACTGTTTCAAACCAATATAAGCGACAGAACTCTCGTGTTTTTCATGGAACCTTATCAGAACAACAACATAGAACTCGATTCCAGTCTAGAACTGAAGCTTTATTCTCAGCAGATTATTGTTATTTTAACTATTTCAAACCAATCTAAGCAACAGAACTCTCTTATTTCTCATAGAGCCTTAACAACATAGAACTCGATTCGCTTCTAGAACTCAAACTCCAGTAGCAGCAGATCATAGTTATATCGTGAAATTTCAGAAAAAAATAATTTAATCGTTTCATACCATTCAAAACCACAGAACTATCTTGTTTATCAGAACAACAATATAGTAGTTACTATTTCAAACCGATCTAAGCGACAGTACTCTCTTATTTCTCATAGAGCCAATCAAAACAATAACGAGTTCTACTCGATTCGGTTCTAGAACTCAAATTCCAGTCCCCATTCCCAGATCATGGTTATATGGAAGAAAATTCGAAAAAAAATATTTAATCGTTTCATACCATTCGAAAGCATATAATTCTCTAGTTTCTCATGGATTTGTAACTAAACTACATCATAGAACTCGATTCAATACCAGAATTCATGGTTTAGTTCCAACAGATCATGGTTTAAGCCATTCTAAACGACAGAACTCTCTCGTTACTCAAAGATCTGTATCCAAACTACATCAAAGAATTCAATTCGATTCCAGAACATACGACTCATAGCTGAGTAATAACTAAGCTGATCAACCAATCTGCAAGGTGAAGCTGCGCCAGTCGTGGTCAGTCTGTGGATGGGTGACCACTTGATCTTAACACATCAAGATCCCACCATGCCTCGAAGAACACGTAAAGCCGTCGGTCCCAGTTGTCATACGAACACTTATGACAATCGCTAGTAGTAGTAGAAGCCCAAAGATCCAGTCTATCCTCAGGGTATTGGTATTACCCAAAAATTGGGTTGCAGAGGTCTGACGGCAGTCGCTTCGTGTAAAATACTGATATTCAGCTGCATCTGGTTAGACTGGAAGCCGACCCCAATATAATTGGAAAAAAAGGGTCAGAGAAAGAAAAAAAAAGTTTTCTGGCATTAAGATTGGTTTGATACAGTTTTAATATGTTTTTCGGTTTTTCATATTTTTTTCTACTTATTTACTATCTTTTTGTATATTTTTGGCATTTTCCATGCTAAGATTTTAAAGTTATTTAGAAAAGGAAAAATTCCTGCCCGCGGTCCAATTTTTCCTTTTCTAAATAACTTATTTACTATTTATGTACTTACCTATGTACTGCTTATGTACTGCTTATGTACTGCTTATGTACTGCTTATGTACTGCTTATGTACTGCTTATGTACTGCTTATGTACTGCTTATGTACTGCTTATGTACTGCTTATGTACTGCTTATGTACTGCTTATGTACTGCTTATGTACTGCTTATGTACTGCTTATGTACTGCTTATGTACTGCTTATGTACTGCTTATGTACTGCTTATGTACTGCTTATGTACTGCTTATGTACTGCTTATGTACTGCTTATGTACTGCTTATGTACTGCTTATGTACTGCTTATGTACTGCTTATGTACTGCTTATGTACTGCTTATGTACTGCTTATGTACTGCTTATGTACTGCTTATGTACTGCTTATGTACTGCTTATGTACTGCTTATGTACTGCTTATGTACTGCTTATGTACTGCTTATGTACTGCTTATGTACTGCTTATGTACTGCTTATGTACTGCTTATGTACTGCTTATGTACTGCTTATGTACTGCTTATGTACTGCTTATGTACTGCTTATGTACTGCTTATGTACTGCTTATGTACTGCTTATGTACTGCTTATGTACTACTTATGTACTACTTATGTACTACTTATGTACTACTTATGTACTACTTATGTACTACTTATGTACTACTTATGTATTACTTATGTACTACTTATGTACTACTTATGTACATTCGGTCGGTAGGCGACAAACTGCACACACGCGCCTACAGTGTCGTTGTGAGTCGAGCAAAAGTTTCTCAAAGTTTTTATTTATTTTTATCGCAGCTAGTGTTTATTCTCACTTTTTACTCGTTCAACATGTTCGTTTGTCATCGCTGTGACACTGAAGCCAGGGATGGCGTACATTGTACGCCATCCCTGTGCCTCAACCATTTTGACTTTCCTTGTGCCGGAATTACCGAGGCAGGATACCGCAAGCTTGGCGACAGAAAAGCTACGTTTAAATGTATCACTTGTAAAACAGGGTTTGCGAGTCCTTCTAACTCGCCTTCAGGAAAGCCGGGGAAAGCTACTCAAGGAGAATTAGAAAATATTTACCAAGAGCTCCGGAAACTTACTGAACAGCTAGCTTCACTACCCCTGTTGATCGAAAACGTCAGAACAATACAAGCGGATATATCAGACCTTAAGATCATGAAGGACGAGATGTGTGAGGTTAAGAAATCGTTGACCTACGCCCATGATTCGGTTGATCAGCTTACGGACAAGTTAGTGGAAGTTGATAGACAAATTGAGTCCTTACAAAAAACAAAAGAGGACATTGAACGCTTTGAGCTACGCTTTGCACGATTTGAAATCGCTATGCGCGACAATGAGCAGAGGTCGCGGTTAAATAATATAGAGATTAAAGGAGTCCCAGTAACTGTGTCAGAAAACCTCTTTGCTATTGTAGACAAAATTTGCGGCAAAATAAACTGCAATGTCAATGTCTTATATATGGGTGAAAAACTGCAAGATTCTTGTGAAAAAAAAATACCACTTCCCCTACATACGTAATAAAATCGGAATTGGATTTGAAGAAAATATGTTAACATCTTTATCAACGTTCTTTTACTTTAATGTCATTTGTGTAATAAGTTTGAGAAACACTGGTATGTACGTCTTTATCTATTCATTAGCTGCATTGATGCGCCTCGTTTTTGTTTCGTCGCTCAGGACAGGTTTTGTTACCTGCGTTAATCGTTCACATACATTACCTAATCGTCGCTGTTGTATGTCGTATTGGATATATTTTAGAGCTGCTTTTAGCACACTTTGTCGCATATTTGTATTGTTAATACCCCCATCTTCTAAAGAAAGTAACTTACTTGGTGATGTCTTTATTTATTTGGTTCATAATTGGTTGTGTTTTTATATCGTACATTTAGTAAGGTACTATTACTTTTATATATTTACTACTCTTATCGAAAGTAAACACAGGGAATCTGGTTTATTTGTAATAAATAGTGTAGATTCTTGGATAACATTCTATAATGCCTTAAATAAATCACTGTGTTATATTGCTATTAATTACGTAAAATGTTTACTCAAAGTGCTATATGTTACTTATTTTAAATATGCCAATTAATATTTATTATCAAAATGTACGTGGCTTGCGGACAAAGACGTTAAGTTTTCTGAGAAATGTAGGTATTAACAGTTATGATATTATATGTTTAACTGAGACGTGGCTAAAAGAGGAATTCAACAATAGTGAGATTTTTGATGACCGTTATCTTGTTTGGAGGCGTGACAGGAACTATTTGGATACATGTCAGACGCTCGGTGGTGGCGTTCTTATAGCAGTTCGTCGTGAGCTCATTGCAGAGGAGCGTATAGAATGGCGCTCATCTGCCGAGGACGTATGGGTAACTCTTACTCTGAAGCGATTTAGATCTAAAATTTCATATAAATTGCACATTGGTACTATTTATCTCTGCAACCAAAACTTTGGGAACTCACTGTCTACACAGCTGTCATGTTTTTATACTAAACTAAATGAAATAATATTCAATAACATAACTGATGCTTTTCTTATTTTAGGAGATTTTAATCTACCAAATTTGACGTGGCAAAAGAGTGATGATGGGTGCTCTTTTCACCCGGGTAATATTTATGACTCAAATCAATCAGACTTTTTTGATGTTTTAAATACATGTAGTCTACTTCAGTACAATGGTCATAAGAATCGTAATGACCGAGTGTTGGACTTAATTTTTTGTAATAATCACTTAACCGTTGATATATGTTCTGACCCCTTAGTCCCTGAAGACCCCCACCATGTACCTCTAAGCATTTCTGTGGATTTTGTTGAATATCATTCGCTACCAGTTCAGCAAAGAAAAAAGTCCATGTATCATTTAGGTGATTTTTCTTCGATCATGAAAGAACTCGATAGCTTTGACTGGCACTGTGACCTTAGTAAAGGGACCGTGGATGAAGCTTTGTCTTTGTTCTATGGAAGACTAAATAAGCTATGTGAAAATTTTATCCCTTCTAAAGTTGTAAAACCATTGTTAAAATATCCCCCTTGGTATAAAACGCCTCTAATCAAAATTTTCAAATATCATTCCAAATATAAGAAATACCACAATTTATCAGACTATGAGTCATTTATAACTTTAAGAAACCGTGCCAAATTATTAGAAAAGGAAATGTATAGTAGCTATATTAGGGTCATAGAAAATAGTATAAGCAAATCGCCTAAAGCTTTCTGGTCCTACGTAAAAAGTAGGCAACAATCTTTGAATGCATACCCGTCGCTAATGAAATATGGACATGACTCATCAGGTCAAGGCGTTGAAATATGTAGCATGTTTAGTGACTTTTTTAAATATAATTTTCTCCAAAATACGACTTCTTCTGCAACTGGGTTTGATAGCCAAATGCATAGTCTTTACCAAACCAATGCTACAGATATAAGTTCGATTGCATTCGTTGAGGCTGAGGTATGTAAGCTGTTTAAAACTACTGATTTAAAGAAGTCAGCGGGGCCTGACGGTGTACCTGCTATACTTATAAATCGCTGCGCACATAGTTTATCTTTACCTCTCACCTTAATATATCGGCGTTCCCTTAGTGAAGGTGTGGTACCATGTATCTGGAAGACAGCTCTTATTACCCCGGTGCACAAAAAAGGCCCAAAAGACCGCGTTGAAAACTACAGGCCAATATCTAAACTGTGTATATTCGCTAAGGTTCTGGAGAAAATTGTATATTCCCCAGTTTACCATGCCATCAAACAATCTTTAAATGATTATCAACACGGTTTCCTGAAAAATAGATCTATAGTTTCTAATCTACTCATTTGTTCTGACTATTTGACCTACTATATGTCTGAACCAGCACAAGTTGATGTGGTCTACACAGACTATAGCAAGGCGTTCGACCGTATAGACCACGTTATCCTTTTGCGAAAATTGATCGAAGTGGGTATTAGGGGTGATCTATTCAGATGGTTCAGCTCTTATATTGAGAATCGGTGTCAAACGGTGGTGTTAAATGGTTACAGTTCAGTGCCTGTCCTTATACCCTCAGGAATACCACAAGGATCCCTTTTGGGTCCGTTACTCTTTATCATATTTATTAATGATATTGGTTCATGTTTTACCCATTCTAAAATAATACTTTATGCCGATGACATGAAAATTCTATGTCCTATATTTAAACAAAGTGATTGTTCTCTGCTGCAGCAAGATTTAGATAAACTTCAAAGTTATTGTCTCCTTAACAAACTAGAACTGAATGTATCTAAATGTTTCGTCAATACCTATACTCGCAAGCCACATCCTTTTAATTTTCAGTATAAGCTGAATAACACTTTTATAAATAGAATAAGCGTAGTCAAGGATTTAGGTGTCACATTTGACTCTAAGTTACTCTTCGATGTCCACATCGAAAATATTGTTGGTAAAGCTTCCAAAGCTCTCGGATTCATACTTAGGTTGTCAGCAGATTTTAAAAACGTAAAAACATTTAAAATTCTTTATTGTGCTTTTGTCCGAAGTCATTTCGAATATGCTTCCCAAGTGTGGAATCCAAATTATGGTGTTTACATAGACAGGATTGAACGCGTTCAAAAACGGTTTTTGCGCTTTTTGCAATATAAAACGCGAAAATACACTTCTAATTATATAGTACGGTGTAAGAGGTTCCACATATTGCCTCTTTATGAACGTAGACGCATTGCTGATATGTCATATCTTTCAAAGATCGCTAATGGTAACATTGACTGTTCTGAGCTTTTAAGTTCTCTAGGGTTTGTAACACATTCTAGAATGTTGCGCAAGCCTAGCTTACTATATGTCCCCCCAGCTAGGTGCTCATATAGACAAAATTCATTTTTATTGCGTGCGTGCAGGTATTTCAATAAACTGTCTCGTGAACATGATTTAGATATACTTAATGGCAGTGTTTATCAGCTTAAGCATCTGTTGATAAAAAGTTTCTTTACACAGAACTAACTAAATTCTATAAGTTTTATCGACCACATTTCAACTTTTAATTGAATGTTTACATGTGAAAACTTGTAAATGGCCTTCAATATTATATTTAACGAGTGTTATAAATTATTGTACTAGCTGTAAGTTTTCCGAATATAAACAAAATAAAATAAAAATAAAATAAATACTTATGTACTACTTATGTACTACTTATGTACTACTTATGTACTACTTATGTACTGCTTATGTACTACTTATGTACTACTTATGTACTACTTATGTACTACTTCTGTACTACTTCTGTACTACTTCTGTACTACTTATGTACTACTTATGTACTACTTATGTACTTACCTATGTACCTACTGCTTATGTACTAACCTATGTAATACTTATGTGCTTACCTATCTACTACTCATGTACTTACCCGTGGTATGCTTATGTACTAACCTATGTACTACTTATTTACATACCTATGTATTACTTATTTACATACCTATGTATTGCTTATGTATTTACCTATGGACTGCTCATGTACCGTACTACTACTCATGTTTAGAGTAACTCAAGCGGTCGTATTTTTCCTTTTCTAAATAACTTTAAAATCTTAGCATGGAAAATGCCAAAAATATACAAAAAGATAGTTAGAAGGTAAGGTGGCATTGTTCGGCATTGAACTAACTTTAAAGTAAGTTGTGTCGGTTGAAAAGCAAAAACTTGCATTTCAATAGGTGTTACTGACGTCACCATAAAGACGTAAATTCATTATGTGAAGGAAAAATTCGACATGACGGGTAGGTATCGCGGTGGCTTAGTGGTCATAGCGTCTGGTGTACCGAACCAGAAGACGTAGGTTCGAATCCTGCCCGCGGTCGTATTTTTCCTTTTCTAAATAACTTTAAAATCTTAGCATGGAAAATGCCAAAAATATACAAAAAGATAGTAACTCAAGTTATTGACATACTTGCTTGTTCCGATCATTCATATACAGGGTGTTACAAAACTACCCGTAAAGCCGAAAAGAGGTTAAATGGGGGCTTTTAACGAGTTCTTTCACAATATTTAAGAACCGTAATAACGCTGTATAACATACCCCAAAAAAAGAAAACAATACAATTTATGAATGAAAAATAGAAAAAATATTAAAGTGCAATTATTAGGTGAAATAGGTACGTAGGCCTTTCTGTTAAATAATCTGGTTCCCTGACATGACAGCTGACAACAGTTTTGGTTTTGATAATTAACTATATTTTTACGGGGTATTTTGTAACACGTTGTATAATTATTATGTTGAATAGTAGGAGAAGTGAGCCTGTCTTATCTGACACTACGAGAAAGCCGGTGACAGACCTTGTTGGTCTGATTACGGTACCAGTAGGCAAGAAGATCAACAATTTCAGCTGGTACACTCGTATCTCGAAGTTTCCTCTACCGTAAGTCGTGATTAAGTGTGTCAAAAGCACAACTGAGATCTAAGAAATAGCTGTAGGTACTGTTGTTACACTGCTTTTAGTAACAGACAACCTGCTTTAGTGAGAATGTCGCCATATCAGTCGACACCTGCGAAAAACAAACTGTTCCTTGCCCACATCTACAAGTCAAGCTAACCAAAACTGATAAATTTTCCCAATTGAAAATAAACCGTATTAAATTTGAAAATCTGTCAAAGAAATTTGACAGACTATAGTAGCTTGATGTGCTGGCCTCTGTACCTATATGAGTGAATGACTCGTTCAAGCACTTTAGCAGTGACTTGTCTCATATTAAAAAAGCAGTGATAGCCTAGTGGTATGAACATTGGACTGCCAAGTCGAACGTCTCTAGTTAAAATCCAAGGCACGCACCTCTGACTTTTCGAAATCATGTGGGTATTAATAATTCATTATCACTCGCTTAAACGATGAAAGAAAACATCGTGAGGAAACCTTGCATGCCTTGGAGATTTTCTCGACGGGGGCGGCGTGTGAAGTTTGCCAACCCGCACTAAGCCAGCGTGGTGGACTATAGTCTAATCCCTCTCAATATGAGAGGAGACCCGTGCCCAGCAGTGGGACAGTATATGGGTTGATGATGATGATGATGACGTCTCATATTTTGTGATAGGAACCACCAATGTCCTCGGGTAATATGCTTAACATTTCTATAAAGCTGTATGTTATATATGTTCTGCCGCAGGACTCGAACCTGCAGTAATTTCTAAACAGCAAATGGAATCTAAAACGCAGAAGTTTTACTTGAAAAGACTGCATTAGAAGTAAATAAAACGTCAATTAAAAATCCATAAATTAATTTATTAACACTATTCGACATATTATAACAAGTTTGTATGTACAAAATCTCATCTAATACCTTTATTTATTTTGTTTCTATATGCTGTCGTGACATGGCGGAATTATTTCAATATTTTATCTTTTAAATATTTCGGTCAGCATCGAATGTTCGATAAAATTTATCAATGCATATCCATTATGATAGATTTCATTTCAAAATGACAGATAGGTATAAATAAATATATTACCTATGATTAAAAGATTAAGATAATATTATATCTAGATAGGTACCGAAAAATGTTGATTTGAAATTATTGAAATTTCTAAAATAAACATTTAATTGATTTGAGCTGTCATTTAACGTAATAAATTTGAGTTAAAATGACATGACTGTTATAAAAAATAGTGAAAAAATTCCGAGCATGTCACTGTGCATACTTCTAGTGCTTTATTTGTAATACAGAAAAAATAGAAAAATATCGGCAAAATAAAATTCCACGTCGAAAAGTAACCAATAAATGTAAAATGGTATTTTGTTCGAAAATCGGAAGAACGTCTGCCGATATTTTGTAATTTTTTCATTAGTTATATTTACATTAGTACAACAGTTAAACTTATTTAAGTACGAAAGATTGTTTTAGTCTCACAAAGATTTTATTTAATCACGATGCCCAAGGCAGCCTGAAATACCAGGAGAAGCTAACAACCCATGTAAATGAACTTGCCCAGACTCTGAGCGGAACAGGTGGACTACAACATACCCGGCTAAAGAGATATGACATCCCTAATCTCACCAAAAGATTCCCACAATGAGACAAAGAGAGAGTTTGCTGGAAAAAAACTTTTCAACAGTTCATAACTCTCGTAGATAACATCGAACAGATACTCAGATCAGCCAGAGAAGTGGCTTATTGTTCCAGAAACAGATTGCCATGTCGCAGATACAACAAAAAAAAAAAAAAAAAATCACGATTGCAGTTGTTAAAAATAATTACTTTGAAGCTGTGCGCGAATTTGTAATAACTAAACGCATCAACACATTTTAATGGAACCGAGCAGAAATTAACATGTCAGACTATTATCACATGTATGTACATGAACAACTTTATTAAAATACAATACAAAATAGTGAATTTTTACTTAAAAAATATTTTTGTTTCGTTGTAATAAAATGTAAAAAAATCGGTGAGAAAAATAAAAGTAAAAAATATAAATGCCTATTGAACTACGGACCATCATTGCTTGGCATAATATAAACCTGTGAACACACCTAATCGATCATGCTATTTTGCACGGTTACTTAATTTCTGTGCAAAAACATCCCTATTTCATCTATCTTTGGATAGTTTTAGGTCTTTCGACTAATATTTTACACAATTTATAAGTACTAAAATTTACACAGATACGGTTTTTAGCTAAAATCAACTAATTTTCGTAGACGTTCCCGCTTGGACGGATATAAAAATTTTATTTGTTGTCATTCTACATGAAGCATTGCTGTGCTGCTGTCAAAATCCATTTTGTAGTTCAAAAAGAAAAACCGATAAATAATATTTTTGAGCTACAAAACAGATTAGATCAGTAATTGCCTATTTTCATTAACATTTTCTCTGATTAACATTATAACTTTAATTATAAATAATACTAAATTTGATAAATTTGCTAGAATAAATACAGTTTTTAATGATTAAATAAATGACAAACCCATTATATTTTTAATTCAAACCATTACTCTGTTTAACTTAAGAAGTATTGTTAAACAGATTTTTACAAACGTACTTACTTAATCCAAGAAATCGACATAGCGACAACAGTTTTATATGCCAACAATGTTCTCATTATGACCTAATCGAATAAGTATTCAAGCTGTATCATATAACGATGTAAAATACAATAAAATACTTATATACAGGCTTAATTTTCAAAAAAAATTCACCAAGCTGCTGAATTAGATATTATCTTGTAGAAAGAATACTTGGTCGTTCTGAGCCAGGATTCAATTCCTGGCTAGGCTTATTGGATTTTTCAAAAATCCAATTATGAAGTATAATTATTTAGTATTCAGCAACATTGAGTTCGGGACACCTTTGTGTATTTTTCGCCATTTGAAAAATTCAGCCAGAATAGATTAGAGCCATTTGGGTGCGGTATGTGTGTGTGACACGGCAACTAAATTAAACATCAAAATATTCAATGATAATTCAATTTATCGGTAAATATTTAATAAGTATAAAAGATATGAAGGCCACGTGAGTACCTACTGACCACGCTACATAAAACAGATGTCTAGTGTAAAATCTTGATAACATAATCAAAATTGGAGTTTCTTTTCCTTATAATGAAATCAAGATGATATTATATCACGATATTGAGAACTGCAGACATAATTATATTGATAATTAAAATAAATTTAAGGGTCCTCAGTTGGTATATCGTAACACTAGCGTGTCGTTTTTTTTGTAGCATGAAAAATCCTTAAAGAAGACGCTAGGATAAATTATGTCAGACATGTACTAACTAAAAACTGCACTTGCCTACTCTTGCTCAAGGTCGAGCCCATTGCCTCAAGAACATATTCGCTACGAACCCGAGGCCATATCAAACTCGTACAGTGCATGTTTTTTTCAATTTGTATAATTAGGTATTTATAATTGATCAAATTTGCTCCACTATATAGTTGCATGGTAGATAACTCCCAGCATATATCGACATCAATCATTAAATGGAAACGTGAACAGAATATTTTCCCAGTTTAGTATTTTATAGTTCGATGTTTTTTTAAGTATACTTGACGAAGGCCTTTATTTGTTAATCGTTTCAAATTATAAGATAACGTTGCCGTGACTACGATATTTAGACGATATCTAGACAGTTTAATATACTAATGATAATAATGTAGCATTTTCTAGTCTTTTGATTGATTGATTTAAAATTAGTAGATGTAATCTGGCTTAGACGTGTTTAAAATTGTTGTAATACTTTGCCTTTTACTTGGACAATAATAAATAATATTGATGAAAAAATGATTGAATTTGTGTTTTACTTGCACGATATTTAGTATCCGTAAGATATGAAATAATTTAACAGTTCATGTTCTACAGAGAATAAAAAAAAAAATGAAATCTTACAAATTTATGTTACTAGTATGTTCAAATGTTCATCTTAAAACAAAGGATATTTAGCACAAAATCATTCTAAAACTGACAACTAGATATTTTCGTAGTTACATTTATATAAGAAATCTATTTTTATTTACAATATTTTACGACAACCTTCTAAAATATACAAATACAGGATAATTATTTCAGCATTTGGTTGCAATTTTACAAAATGTTTCTAGTTCATTTTTAACTGATCACTTGGTTGTTCAAAGAGAAATATACCTATTTATTAAAATATAATTTTTTAAAGTATGAAATACATTTAATTTATGACGAGTCAACAATTTAATTAAGTAAATACGAAATAGTAAAAAATGCAATAACATTTGTTGCTTAAATTAATAAATAAATAATGACATAAATTAATATTGTTAAAAGAGTTCCATAAATGAGAGCTGTTTTCGTTTATATTCTCTAAATAATAATAAATATTCAAAGCACCAAAAGTAAATCAAATCATTTTTGACAATATGAGTATTATTACGAAACAGTATTAACAGTTAAAAGTTCAAAATTCATTACAGATTTATTTTACTGAAAACACGCAACGTTATTTAATAAAAACTAAAAAAAGTTTTTCATGTTTTTCTTTGACAACCAAATCGTAATCACAACATGTCTTCGTTCTGTTTATCGTAAATTTCCTGTAATTTTTGTTGCTCTTTCACTTTTTTCATTTGAGCGTAGATCGATGCAGCTTTGTAATTGATTGGCCCGTAGTCTTTCATGTCAGCGTCAGCATATATGAATTGGTCTTCGGGTCTAAACGGCTGCAGAAAACAACGTGAAAAATTAAAAATGAGAAAATTTTCTACGTTTTCAGTGAGTAGAAAGTAGATAGTGAAACATATAATACAGAATACAATGGTAATATGTGTTAAGTGCAAAGCTATAAGTATTTTTATTGTTTTCAGTAAAATTAAAAGCCAATTAGTATAATTTTATGAACGCGTTTTTAAATTTTAGTATTTTAGTTTTTGAAATTTTATTTACAAGAAATTGTATTTTTTAGTGAAAGAAAAATTTGAAAAGCGATGATAGAAAAAGCGGAAGACCGAAATTAATTTTGAAAAAAAAATATTACCTTTTTTTAAAAAATGTACGTGTCACTCTTGGTAAAGCGTTCCTAGAAGAAAATATAAAAAAAACATCACGACACTGCGATTACATGCTTGTTGAGATCTCATACATTTACATAAAAGTATTGAATTCTAAGTTCTTCTTATCATAAAATAGGGTCTGATATTGAAAATCTACGACATCTTTTGTTATTTTGCTAGTGTCAATGGTGGAATAATATTTAGTTTGCAAGACATGCAAAAATGTCAATTACTTTAATTCTCGCATCATTTAATATTCCAATTTTAAATGAAATTGCGTTGGTTAATATTTATAGAGATCAAGATGTAGGTATGTAAATGTATGAGCATTTAACGAGTACTTAGGCAATTTATTGTAAGGCTTTTTCGTGTGTCGGAAAATTCAAGCTGTGAAAGCAGATAGAATTTCACTTAGGCACATATTACCATCAACATTAATTCTTTCAAAGATATTGAATAAACAAAAAATATTAATTTAAGAAAACATTTGAATATTCAGATTTTAACACCTGAAATATTATACTAAATAATTTAATTTTTATTCTGAACATGAAATTAATACTTAAATTTCAGTCACTATTACACTATTACAGTTACATTAAATCAAAAATACAAAATAAGATAACAAAAATCTTGAAAAAGGAAAAGGAAACGTTGAGTGCTATCGAACATTAAATATTAAATCTGATTTTGATCTAACACAAAATCAGATTTAATATTTAATGTTCGATATATACGGTCAGCAACAAAAGTCGCTGAACACAGCTAAATTTTAAAACATGGAAGCTCCGTATTGTAGATGGCAACATGTTAAACGACTTTCATTACTGACTTTACCAGATAGTGTAAACGATATTCATGACGTTCATTGGGTAAACAATGATAGCACAGTAAACTCACCTTTCAAACATCGATCTCATTGAATTTCAGAGTAGCATAGTCACTTCTCGGTTGCCCGGGACCATTTTTTCTCTGAGTACTAGACATATTCTTATAACTATTGTTAGTATCTTTGTTAGCACTATCTGAACCTACTGTATATGTATCATACAAATGTCTATTTGAATTGACAGTGTTTTTAAACTTCATATTATGGTTACCTAAAGCTAAATCAGCGTACACTAACTTTTTTTGTTTAGGCTTATCATCTTTGGGACCCAAATAATTCGAACTGAAATTCTCTGGGCCCAAATTTCTCGTTGAATTTGATATGTAGTTGCCTTTAAGCAATTGTAAGTAGGATTTTCTTTCTGATTCACTGTATTCAGGTTCTGGGTAGTCGGGTTTCTGATAATTATCGTATACACCGACACATGACAGTTTTTCTCTTAAACTTTCAGATTTTTTCAAGCGATTTAGTTTCTGACTGTTCTTTTCTCTCGTCCTGTTTAATGTTTTTGTATAATATTGCGCTTCTGAAGGCTGGTAGATAAGAGGACCTATCGTATTATTGTACGACCTCTCTTGGTCAACAGGAATTCGCTTATCAACTCTTATAGGTTGGAAATAACAAAAGCTATGATGTTTTTGGAGTGGTATTTGAAAGTTTTTCTTGTTCTTCCCTTTGTTGCTTAAATTTGTGAAATGATTACGTTTTTGCATGTACTGTTGTTGGAGAATGTTAGTATTCTGAAAAGGAAATTAGTTTGTTAGTGATTAGAACACACATTAGCCAGAAGGAACATAAAAAGAAAATTAATGATAATAAGCGTTATACCTGACCATTATCACTATCCACTGTAATACTACTTTGTACTGAATGACTACGTTTAACAACTGATCGTTTTGGCACTGGTTTCTCAGTTAACTTTGGTATTTGTAGCGTTTTATTTGGAGGTATAACTTGCTTTTTAGGCAAACCAATTTTGTTTATACTCTCATCGTTCAATTGTTTCACCACTGACTTAACTAATGAAGTAGATGGTAATATTACAGAAAGATTTCTTTTAGGAGTTGCTCCTATTATGTTTGGTTTAGATATATCTGTTTTGACATCTTCGGAATCTTTTTCTTCATCGCTTTCACTTGCGTCCACAGTAGCAAGATTTTCATATTTTGTTTTAGACACATCCTCTGCAGATTTAGTTGGTCGTACTGGGGCGTCAACAGTATCAATGGATTTGGAAAATTTTGTATTAATTAAAGGCATAGAAAGATTAACATAGACGTGATCACTTTTGGAAGGTGATACAAAGGGCGAGACTTTAGTTCGCGGTGCTGGTACTGGTCTATTTAAGGAAGTTGTAGATTTATTAAGATTAGTTTCATCACATACTTGAATTGAGTCTGTTAGATTTTCAAATTGTTCAACCCCACTAATATTAGATTTGACTTTAAGTAAAGAGGGACAGTTGACGTATATCGTATCTTGATTGGCAGATACAGAATTTTCATTCTTATTATTATTGATTTCATTGAAATTCTCTCCATATTCAGTATTAGGATAAAACCTTTCGATGTTTCTCTTTCTCACGACTCTCATTGATTGGAACTGCGGCGGTTTTCTATGCACCCTTGTGTTTAGCGAGGAAAACTTTATTTTGTCACCTTCAGGTATTTCTTCATCAATTGTTGGAAATTGTTTTAAGTAAGATGTTTGCATTGGTGGTAAGTATGGATTAAGTAGTACCGTTTGATGTAATGGATACATCTGTTGTATGGGAGATAACATCGGTATTCCGTAATATTGTGAATTAGAAGCCATTGGGTACCCCATGGCATTTTGCACGAATGGTGGACAAACAAGTCTCGGTGTGAACGACGGGTTTGTAGTTAGTTGTTTCTGTAAAGCTTCTATTCCTTTTGATGGTTTTGGGTTGGTTTCAATAACCCTAGGTTGTATTGCTTGCACAGGCTTTACATGCAAAATTAATAAACATGAAACAAAAACAAATGCAAATTATAATTTAAAGCGGAACAACAATAAGTAGCACAACATAGAGGTTAAAGTATCAAAAAAGCTAATTATAATGGTTTATATGTTTCATCTTTCAGTAACACAATCAAATAGGTATAATTCGAGGATTCAACCAAGCTTTTTTTAATATTATTGTATAAGTATCCATAAATATTAATTTATCAATCATAAAATATAAATTATTAAGATAAGGTATAAAATATAGAATTATCATCATTGATCGCCAGTAAACATTTTTCTTTTAAATTTCCTTATCGCAGGATAAGGATCCACTAGGATAACTTAGAGATCTAAGCTAGGTTCAAAACATTAATCTAGTAGACAAAATAAAATTAAGGACTAGTGGTCTCCACACTAGGTCTAGCTTCTCACGTGAAGACCTTGATATTGAGTAGTGACAAATAAGCATTCCTAATATCGTATAATGGTTTCAAAATATTTGAAAACTAAACAAATTATTCGATTTCTTGTCAATAATTATTATTACTGTCTGTAAGATTAAATTCTGTCTATCGTATCATCGTCAGTACTATTTATTAATTTTATTGTACTGTGACACTGTTACTACCAAAATAAATAACAGATTTCAGTGAGGTGAGATTACTCTTTTGAAAATTGCTTTGATTGGGTTATTTTATAATTGTATTTTATGAAAATAGCTTAAGTAATATCAACTCATCAAACGGTTGATAACCTATTTCGCGTTCGGTAACATGTTAATAATTTCCATTTGCATCTATGTTACAGAAAGGTTAAACTTTCTGATTTAGTACTTCATCATTCTGAGTATCATCACAAACTGTACCTTATTGGGTGGTTGTTGTAGTCCGTGGAACGGCAGGTTCTCATAGAGCCCTGGGTTGTCCGCTCCAAGGTTCCCATTTGCTGCATTATCTACGCCATTCGTAGGTGGGCCTGTTAGAAAAAGTTATACATTAGTATTGCAAACAATTTTTTGTCCAGTTGTGGAATGTGGAGATAGTCTTTTCGACCATGTTTTAGAAAACTCTGGGCTTTTAACAGTCTTTTCTCTTTTTAAATTATTACCTGAGTAGTGGTAGTTGTCGCAAATATAATTAAAATGTTTTTATTTTCCAAATTTCAGTTAATTTTGAATTCTGTCGTCAATTTAATTTAAGAAAATGTTTACGGGAATTCTTGTTAGAGTAAAACACTCTATAAGTTTATATTTAATCATTATCTCTACTAGGCACCGTTTACCTTATGTGGTAGATAGAAAAACTCGATAACACACATAAAACAATTCCATGCTCTACTTACTGTCACCAGGTTTCTTTCGTTTCCTTGTATTTCTTGGCTCTTCATCACTAAATGGTTTAATTTTGGCACTAGTGTTGGCAATCCTATCAGGCCTTTTGAACGATACAACTAAAAACATGCGCACATTCAAAAACATTGCAAAATAAAATCGTGCTTTATGACAAAAAGCGTGAAAAGGGCAACTTAGTAAAAAAAATCGCTTTGTAGCGAACATTAATTATATTTATGTGTAATAAATAATTTTATTTACAGTGTATTATTGAAAGGTGAAATACTTTAAGTGGGTTGAATAGACAATGTTGTTTCTATAAAACAGTTGTTGTCAAAGTTCTGGTCGTAAACAGTTAATTATGTAATGTTCACATTTTTTATAAAATATTATTTCATCTTTCTTTTACACACCTTTATTACGGATGGTTTTAAAATTATCTATCTTTAAACCAATTTGGTTAATATTTACTAAGATTTTTTAAATTAATGATAAAGCTGGTATCCTATTAAAAAAGTTTCTAAGAAACAGTGACCCTCTCAGGGAGAGGGTCACTGTTTCTTAGAAACTTTTTTGAGTCGTAACAATTGATTTTATATAGTGTCCGTTAACCAATGATCAATGGCTTCAATTGATCCTTGATGAGTTAATTTATCAAGGATCAAATAATACTCAAAATGTTGTTTCGACCCTTGAGAGGTTCACGGCTTCTTCAATTAAATATGTTCATTTATGGAATTCTCCAAATATGTAGTTTAACATTACGTTTGTCGATAAAATAATATCAGTTACTATTATCATTTACAGTTCATGCACAAGCAATGTAAGAATGTTAGAAGCAAAAGAAAAAAATAAGTAAATATAGAAGAACTTGAAATGTTTCAGTGATTAGTGTAGTGTTTGGTGATAATGCGTGATACAACGATAATGCAAACAAAACATATATAAAAGCTATTGTAAAATCAAATTTAACTTTGAAAATGATCGATTGTATAAAAAACGTTGCCTATACTATTTGAAAGATTGTTTCACTCATTACCACAGTAGAAAAACATGTTTATAACAACTACCTCCTTCGGTAACAATAATGTTAGGTTTTTCGCTTTGGAATAAAGATCTGAGCCGGTTTTTTTGTACGATATATCCTGGTTTATTCATATTGACTAGCGACATTGCCCTTTTATTAGTTTTGTTAATTTTCTTATATTTTCCACTATCGTCATCCGAATCTTCACTTTTCCGTCTCAGATTTTTGAAAATTCCAGTCATTACATTCTGTCTAGGCTTTCCATTTTTCTTAGAATATTCCACTCTAGGTTGTCTTTCTTCAGTTTTATTTCTTTCTAGTAGTCCTAAATTAGATTCTTCAGTTGCTGTTTGTAGTCTAGCTTGATTTTTAGGACTAAGAGTATGGTTAGAATTTACATGCACTAAAACGCCAGGTTTTAAAGGCCACTTGCTAGGTGTCACAACAGTTTGAGCTTTATTCTCATCCAGTTTAGGTTCTGTTTTCGGTGTTTGCAATTCAGTTTCTTGATTCGTTTCGATTTGACTAGAAGTATTTTGAGGAGCATCGTTTTCTTCAATTTTGCTCATTTCTAAGTTGTGTGGGTAGCTTTGGGAGTCAACCAGTTTTGTTCTATCAGATGTTTTAGGACTGAACGATAAATTTAAGCGAGGCGACAAGGCGGGCAACGCTTGTGATATTATAGACTGCGCGATTGATACTTCATTTATACAGCTACCATCTGGACTGAATTTGGAAATAAAAAAAAACTAATTTTGAGTACATGACATTGATGTTTATGTAATAATTATTTTAAAAAATGTGTGAAATTATACTATGTAATGGCTAATCGAAACGTGGCAGTTTTAGAAATTTTTGATAGACCTACAAGTGGTATTCGATAATAAGAGCGATAAATAAACATAATCATAAAATAATAATAAAAAAAACATTTCTACAAATAACGAATTTTTTTTTACCCAACTAAAATTAAATATATAATGTTTTATATTTTATTATTATACTATAAATCTTTATGTATATAATAAATTAATATAATTACAAAAAAGAAAGAAAATCCAAGAAGAATGCTTTCCAAAATTCATGCATCACTCGATAAAATACTTGTACTATAACTTTGGCAATATTGTAAGACTACACGATATATTTCTACTATGGTCACACTGTAAATACGCCAAAATATCCAAAACAAACTAGCCAAACAGCGTTTAAACAATAAGAAAGCATCCTCCGTCTAAAAACTCTTTTTTAATTCTTTTTGTTAGTAAAAATGTACCTGAAGTATTAATTGTTGTCAATCTGAGAACGTCCGGGGTTAATGCGGTTAGGAACCTACACATTGATAATTATTAATAATAGTACACAATAATAAAAATATAATAATACTTTTTTTTCGGAAAACCAGTGTTATTTTGTCAAGAGTACAAAAATAAAAAACATGCGTGTATTTTTTTTTTCTATTTTCAAGCTCAATTTTGCTAAAATGTAGCTGATTTTTTAATGATTTGACAGCCAATTTAAGGAAATATTTTTATTATTTTGCTTATCAAGATTTTATTTTTCTACAAAAGAAAATAATGTAAAGTTGAATATTCAAGATTAATAGTTGTTTCTAAAAAATATTCTGTTTTCAGATTCACATTTATACTTCCACTAAAACTTACACAATATTACTGCCAAATCATTAAATTTGCACATTTACAAAAATCTAGTTATTTTTTAAACCAAAACTATCAGCCGTTGGTCCAAGCAACATAATAGCGTTTCACTCAAACTCAAACTCAGTGACCTTGGGTCCGTCCTTGACCTCCTAATGGTAATAAGGCCTCGGCATGGGTACAACTACGGGCGACCTTGAGGGAGGCATTGATAACGTATGCCATGAATCTGCTCGGACCAATGGCGTCGCTGCAAAATGTTTTATTTTTTTTTACTACAAAAAGAAAGTGGTTTTTATTCTATTAAAACAAAAATATATATTAAGTACATAAATAAAATAAAAATACAATAAATAAAATGGTTAAATATAAATTAATGTTGATTTTATCTAAAAATAAAATATTTTATGTGTGATTCCATAAATTGCTAAAAAATAGCTAGCTAGTATTTAAGATATTATATCTAACTCTACAGGCTATTCTTTATAAATAAATAGGGAAAATAAAATATATTTTGTAATGTATTTTGGAAATCTCACAAATATGGATAACTTCTATTGCTAGAAAGTTTTTAAACAAATAGTATATTATTTCTAAATAAAAAAAAAATAACAACGTCGATAAAATAAAAATATCAAATCATAATTTCAAAAATCGATCAATACCTATAATTGAAAAATCTATAGATGTTCAAAAATGGCTAATACTAGACATTCTAGAGAGAGACAAAAGTAACAAAAAAGATAAAAAAAAACTTACTTCTCACGCTCCTCTAATTCAACCGGATTATTATCTATATGTTTGTTTGTTAGTTCACGGTGTTGTGTTTAGTAGCAGCATCCGGGGAAGATAGGGTGAAGAAAAAAAATAAACGTTAGTTTTGGAACAAAAAAGAAATCAACAAAAACTGCAAACAATGTAAGTAACTTTACGTCAAGTGATCATGAAATGAGTTTTACTTTTATGACACATCGTAAAAAAGTTGCTAATGAATTTGAAAAACATGATAATATTAAAAATGTGGCAAAAACATTGATTCTTTATGACAACGATTAATAAAAACAGATGATATTTAGAAACATAGATTAGTTATTGGACATTTAAATGAAATTTATCATACAGACGACATCATATCGAAAATACAACACTAAAAACGAATAAAACAAGCAATAACTAAACTGTCAGTCCATATGACATGTTGGAAGTAAACATTTGTTCTAATAAATTTTACTTTTTTACAAAATATGACAAAGAAAGTAGTAAGAGAACCGTGACTTATTTCCAAAGGAATTTCTATCTTTGTGATATGTAATACTATTTTCTTCACCGTTTCACATTAAATATTGTACTAATATCTACTAAAACTCTACGTGCAGTTGACAGGTCGTTTTAAATCACCTTACTTAGGACTATCAAAATAATTAATGTAAATAAAATAACTCAACAAACAACTTTTTTAATTGTAATCAGATGAAAACAAGCATACGGGTAAACGGCAGCCGCAGCTTTTACATACTAGCAACACCGGCAGTATCACTAACGCATTGTCATCTTGTGACCTCAGTTGTCTCATATGCCCAGTAATTTCACTGGCTACATTGTCCTCCAAACCGGAACACAATAATGTTGACACAACATTATCGCTTAGCGGTAAAATATTTTTAATGAATATTGTATCAGTTAGATATTTTATTTACATTAACTTTTTTGTTTTCCTAAATGTAGTATCGTCGTAAAATACTTCAATTTTGATTTAAACAACTTGTCATACAGATTGACAATTGAGATTGACAATAATTGAGATTTAGTATGACTTACATTTGGACTTGGCCCTCATTCGCCGGCAGATGCAGATGATGATAATGCAGAGGATGACAGTGATGACCAGAATAGCGAGAGCTATGCCCCCGATGAGGATCAGTTTCTGTTGGTCCCGCCACCAGACTTTTGTACCTAGAAATCAAGGTTAAGTATTGGCAATTTTTTTAATTATATGGCTCACTCAATATTATGATAATGTAAATGATATGAACGATAATATCAAACCAAAAAAAAAAACATCAATTATAATATATATGTTGTTGTTTACATAGATAAGTAAATTATAGTATGAGAAACGGTTCTCCAAGCCCAAGGTCGAAATATACAAAAGAAGAACGACACAGAAGATGGAAGTTAGGGTGTGAATTTTTAAAATGAAATAAGAAAAAAAAATGTGCTTCAAATCCTCTCTAAGCAAAGCCTTCCTTAGCAAGCCATAATTGTGTCGTTAGATAATAATATTTACTTATTAATATTTGAGCTGCTTCTGTTTGTATTCAATAAAAAGCTGATAAAATTGTTCATTTAAAATAATATTTATAAATAAGTAAAAGTATATATGCAATATTATGTACTACTAATACCGCCTTTATATCATAACTTTTTAATTATAAACGCATAAATATTATATTGCTGTCACCCAAATCACCGTGCACTTACCAAAACTTTCCAAGTTGGCTGTAAACCAGAAAACTAGATTTACTAAACAATTACCGTATTTTGTAAAGGTACGTTCGTAAGTACCTAACTATTAATTAGGTAATAATTCTAATGTTATTTATTTTATTTTATTATTATAAATTATACCACTGCATTATAACGAAGAAAAACATGCTAAGTTGTTTTGGTGTGTCTCCCATTGGAGTAGACAAACTATACATTTCGACTCGTAATGATCATGGCCCAACACTTCCACTTCATCTATGCTAACTACCACAGGCATGATGGTTAGGTACTTCTTAACCGAGCCTTTGTAAGAACTTCTGCAATGTAGTAGCGGTACGTTTGTTTCGTACTTTTCTAAATTATACTCGTCATTCTTTAGTCAATATCCTTTTATCCATATAATAAATAAATGAATGAACGTACCCATGACATCACGTTCGCAAGCCCTGGACATCCCGACAGAGTTGTTAGCGTAGCACAGATATGTTCTGTATACATCGACGCTGGTGCTCAGCCTGAGGAAGCTTTGAGTTCCTACTTGCCAGATCTTTTCATCCGTCAGGCTATCGTTGTCATTCTTCAGCTTCCAAGAGAAATTTACCTGATAGAAAAACAAAATATGTCTTATATTATAATGTGTTTGCTTAACTATTTCGTCACCCATATATTTTTTCGGTGCAGGAGTCTAACTAATAGTGAGAGAGAGCGAAACATATCTTTTAATGCTTAAAAAAATACAATGTTGTAGATCTTTTAAAGACACTGCTACTAGTCAAGGTCTTACATTTTAGACCGGCATTTCCTAACTGAGAAGAAATTTCGACCGTTTAAAAAACTACCTTTGAGAAGAAATTACAAAACAAAGTCAGAGATTTATGGTCTCTTTTAAAATACAGATATAGAAGTAGTATGTGAGTATTGTACAATGCAGGACAATATCTGAAATAGCCTTTTTATTATGATTTGTTGTATCATATATTATACTTACCGCAGTAGGATTGGCGTGTGCCCCGCATACAAGTACTTGATCTCCATTCATTTCGGTCTGTTTAATACCACATTCAGGAACATCTATAAATTGAACATAAGTTTACAAATAAATCAACTGACACGAATATAAATTTTGTCTTTTTTTTATTTATAAACAATTGTAGCTGCCAAATTCCAATGGACTTAATAGCTACCTTGAGGTACACCAAAATCGCTCTTTGCGTGCTTAAAATGTTGTAATTTATTTTTATAGTGCAAATATATTTGCAAGACACCAAAAGCATTATAAATAGTTACCACATGATTATTAAAGATACATTAAAGTTGATTTTAACTGCTGACAATATCAAATGCTTAATACAAATACAATATTATCAGAAAACTTACACATAACATCCAGATACACGGTAGTGTTAACAGAGCCGTGTCTATTGTATGCTTCGCAGACGTAATTGCCGCCGTCTTTTCTCTGCACTGGTCCCAAAAGCAATGTGTTCGAAGATGAGAGAATCAGGGAGTTGTTCCCGTGTTCCTTTCCAGCAGTTTTGCTGGGGTGCTCGCGACGCCATGAGTAGGAGGGCATGGGGAAACCTCTGAAATGATAATAATTATAGCGAACAATATTGTTGTCTGTGATTCTCCAGATATACCGTAAATATTACATAAACTGAATGCAACTAAGTATTACTACAAATTATCTTACGTTTGAAATAATGTTTTTTTCTAGCTCTGCTAGCTTTATTTTCCTGAATATCATATTATTTTATCGACGATTTAAAGAAAAAATCTACCTCAGACCGGATTCGAACCTAGGTCCTTCCGGATAATTACTCCGCATAGATATCTGGTCAATAGATACTTCTGTTATAAATTAGCTCATCTTCTAATTATATCTATAGTGCCGTCATAAGGTACATAATAATATAGTAGAATTACTAACCTGGCTGAGCACACAACTTTAGCTGGTATCTCGTTTTCAGTCACTGATACAACTTTAGGAGTAACCGTAATGTTTTCTGGTTCGTCTGTAAAATTAAGTACAGTTAGAGAGAGATTTATTTATGGCTAAGTCAAATATTTTACGTCTATCTATCTAGTTTATATTATCCCACTGTAGGGCATAGACCTCCTGCTCCCTTTTCCAGGCATCTGTCATCTGTCATCATCTGCTGTCTGCCAATGAAAGCCAGTACCTTCGGTAGCTCGTAGCTCTTCGCCTTGGTGTACTGTGCTATCACCTAACCTTTAATGTCACTCACACTATGCGTATATTAGTTAGTACTGGTATTTCTATTAAATTTTCCCATTAAAATACATTTAATCGAAAAGAATGGACTTATTTAGAATTTATTATCTCTTGCTGACTAATCCGAAAACTAGACCTATTTTAGGCCTAAAGCTATTGAAGAATGTTATAAAGTGAAATTTTTTAAGAATAGATAGACGATTTTGGGCATGTTACTGTTGCATATCTATAAGTATGCATAGTGTCACAATACGTGTAACGCAGGTAGGTGTCAGTCTCGCATTAAACGCTTAATGAGAAGTACGTCTTTTATTCATCAGTGGCGACGAGGTGAATCGGACATAGCAGTGCAGTTTACGAGTGGTACACAATGTCTATC
Organism: Acronicta alni; assembly: GCA_964056405.1. NCBI lineage: Eukaryota > Metazoa > Arthropoda > Insecta > Lepidoptera > Noctuidae > Acronicta > Acronicta alni. The sequence goes on from OZ043939.1 coordinate 9,420,038, forward strand.
GGAAAAATACGCGAATTTAATTTACAAACCGGGAACTGGTTGGTGTATGTTGAGCGGATAGAAATGTATTTTGTAGCAAACAAAATAAGTGACGATGTAAAGTTACCCACACTTATATCGCTAATGGGTGAAGAAACGTACGAGTTATTATCTAGCTTAGCAAGCCCGTTAAAACCGTCATCGTTAAAATACGCTCAAGCTGTAAGTTTACTACAGGATCACTTACAACCGAAACCCTCGGAGATGGCGGAGAGATATAGATTTCGACAGCGCAGACAGTTATCCGGCGAATCAATTGCAGATTACATAGCGGAACTAAAAAAACTATCAAGATTCTGTAATTTTAATACTGTATTGGAGGATAATTTAAGAGATCAGTTTGTGTGTGGTCTAAAAAGTGAATTTACGAGACAACGGTTGTTTGCAGAAGAGAATCTGAATTATACAAAAGCAGTAACGTTGGCTACTACCCTCGAAGCAGCAGAAAGAGACGCGTGCGCTGTAGACCGTAATAGTTGCGAAATAAGTAAAACTACAGAGATAACCGAAGGCGTAAACAAATTGCAAATTAACACATGTGCAGCTTGCGGAGATAATAAACATCGCAAGTCAGAGTGTCGATATAATAAATTTGAGTGTAGTTTTTGTCGGAATATTGGCCATCTGAGAAGGATGTGTCCTAAACGGACAGGGAATACGACTGGACATGCGAGACTATTTTCAGAAAGTGCGGATATATTCGGAGAGCATTGCTGCAGGCAAAGTTCAAGCGGAGGCACCGGGATAAACAGCAAAACACAACCAGGACGCGGCCGGCGCGGGAACCGCAGTGGGCGCAGAGGCAGCAGCGGTGTCGCCCGCGTCAACGGGCGGTCGAGCGGACAACGTCCCGGTACATACTGGGTGCAGGAAGCAGCTGACGAGCCACCGTACGAGCACACGAGAACAATAGGCGAGACAGGTGATGAGGAACTCAGTGAGGAAGAACCAATGTATCAAATGTCATTAACTAAGTATAAACCGGTGCGTATTACATTATTGGTAAATAATTGCTTGTTAGATATGGAAGCGGACACTGGTGCTCCTTTGTCGTGTATTAGTAAAGATACATACAATAAATATTTTACTAGTTTAACAATAAAACCGTGTCGCATACATTTAAGTTTTTATGACGGTTCAACAGTTAAGCCACTTGGTTATATAGAAACTATGGTTCAATATAGAAATAGGAAAAAAATGTTAGACTTGTATATTTTTGATAATGGAACGACTAATTTGTTAGGACGCCAGTGGTTAGCAGAATTAAGTATAGACATACCGAAACTTAGTGTGCATTGTATGACTAAAGATAGCTGTAATACAAGTGAATTAATAAACACAATAATTTCCAGGCATAAAACTTTGTTCGATGGCACGTTGGGTCGGTACACCGGCGGCTCGGTGAGCCTCTGTGTGCGTCCGGGAGCGCAACCTGTGTTCTGTCGCGCACGGCCGTTGCCGTACGCGCTCCGCGATCGAGTCGACGCCGAGCTGGATGCCATGCTGCGCGCTGGCGTCATCGAGCCTGTTGATCGCTCCGACTGGGCCACCCCTTTGGTTATAGCACGTAAAGCTGATGGTGGTATAAGGCTATGCGCTGACTATAAGGTAACACTTAATCGTGCTTTAATGATTGATAGGTACCCGGTTCCAAAGATAGATGACTTGTTTAGCGACCTCTGTGGCAACGTTTGGTTTACGAAATTAGATTTGTCACAAGCATATAACCAACTAGAACTGGATGAATGTTCCAGAGATTACACCGTCATTAATACACATCGTGGTTTATTCAAATATAAACGGCTTGTATATGGCTTAGCATCAAGCCCAGGTATTTTTCAAAAATTTATGATGAACCTTTTCAAAGCTGTACCGAATGTAGTAATATTTTATGACGACATTTTAATAAAAAATAAAGATTTGGATAAACATTTAGAGACAATAGACAAGGTGTTTGAGATCTTAGAGATGAACGGATTAAAAATAAGACGAGATAAATGTGATTTTTTAACTAACGAAGTTAAGTATCTGGGATACATTGTAAGCAAAGAGGGTGTTAAGGTAAATAAAGATAAAATTAAACCAATCATTTCAATGGCTCAGCCAAGTAACGTTACAGAATTAAAATCATTTTTAGGAATGGTAAACTTTTATGGTAAGTTTATAAAAAATCTGAGTACATATTTGAATCCATTTTACGAACTATTAAAGAAAGGAAAACATTTCACGTGGACTAGAAAACATAGTATAGCATTTAGTCAGACTAAGAAGCTATTGTGCAGCACGGACGTGCTCGCACATTACGATATGTCGTTGGAAACAACGATGACGTGTGACGCCAGTGCACACGGTCTGGGTGCCGTGCTGGCGCAACGCACGCCAGCTGGGGTGGAGCGGGTAGTGGCATATGCGTCGCGAGCTCTCACCGCCGCCGAAAAACATTACAGCCAAATCCACAAGGAGGCGTTGGCTATAATTTTTGCTGTTGATAAATTTCACCAATACTTGTACGGGCGAAAGTTTACACTGCGTACGGATCATAAACCGTTAGTTAGTATTTTTGGTCCCAATACTGGCATTCCCAGCACCGCGGCAAGTAGGTTACAACGCTGGGCAATAAAATTATCAGCATATGACTTTAATATCGAATATGTAAAAACTGATCAGAATACGGCAGATGCACTTTCACGCTTAATAAAAATGCATAAAGATTCTGCGTCAATTGATGAATTACCAGAACAAACATATTTACATTTTGCGACAGAAGCGCTCCTTTTAGACTATAACATTTTGAAAAGAGAGACATTTTCAGACCCTTTGCTAAGTCGAGTGATTAGTTATATTCGTGACGGTTGGCCGAAGGAGGTAGGAATTAAAGAACTTAAACCTTACTTAAATCGGAAGAATGAACTATATACCGAGCTAGGATGTATTTTGTGGGGCCATAGGGTAGTAATACCTTTAACTTGTAGGGATATAGTTCTTAGAGAATTACACGACTCCCACATGGGAATAGTAAAAACAAAAGCTATAGCAAGAAGTTACGTGTGGTGGCCGGGGATCGATGAAGCCGTCGAAGCAGTGTGTCGTGCGTGCACCGTGTGTGCCGCTGTGGCTGACGCGCCACCGCAACACGCACCCAAGTCGTGGCCGTGGCCGAACAGACCTTGGTCACGACTACATCTTGACTTCTTAGGGCCATTGTCAGGGTTAACTTATTTGATCATTGTTGATGCCGGTTCAAAATGGATTGAGGCTATTAACATGAAACGTACGACAGCACAAGCAGTTATAGCAGTATTAAGAGAAATTTGGGCAAAGTTTGGTCTTCCGAGGCAAGTAGTGAGCGATAACGGCCCCCCTTTCACTAGTGCAGAGTTTAAATCATTTTTAACAAGCAATGGTATTGAACAAATTTTCACGGCGCCTTACCACCCTGCTTCTAATGGGGCAGCTGAGAATGCTGTGAAAATTTGTAAGCGGGTTATTAAAAAAGCCCTCAAACAACAATTAAATCCCGATACGGCATTATGTAGATTTCTTTTAACATATAGGAATACGGAACATTATACAATAGGGGATAGCCCGGCAAAAGTATTGCAGGGAAGAAGTCTACGCACAAGATTAGACGTCTTAAAACCTGATAGGGAAGTGCACACACTTAAACGACAAACACACAGTGAAACCACAGCTGGCGGCGCGCAGCGGCAGGTAGCACCGGGGGACAAGGTGTGGTATAGGGCGTATCGTGGCCCGGACAAGTGGGTAGCTGGACAAGTCGTTAAGAAATTAGGTAGTACGGACTATAGCGTTAAATCTGACTTTGGAACCGAGGCCCATAGACATGTCGATCAGTTACGGCAGCGATTGGTGTTGACAGAGACAGCTCATCCATCAGCTAACAATAATAATGGTAGAAACTTCCGTAGTTCACTCGTATTCCCTGTCGCTAATGAAGGGAAGTCAGATGGGTCAGTTGAAAGATCCACAATAGCGGACGCAACAGAGGACAGAGTGACAGAATTATCAACGTCGGCGCCCCCACCCAACGTGTCCAGTTCTAGTAGTGTGACACAACCAGATGAGGTACCTATAATAGTATATCCGAAAAGAAACCGTAAACCTCCCCAAAGATATGGCATAGAGGAAATAGACTAATCTCGATATAAAGAAATGTTTGCATTATATAAATCTTAGTTAAGATAGATAATAAATAAGTGTTTGTATCTTAGTTAATTAAGTTATTATTTAAGGGTGGAGGTGTTGCATATCTATAAGTATGCATAGTGTCACAATACGTGTAACGCAGGTAGGTGTCAGTCTCGCATTAAACGCTTAATGAGAAGTACGTCTTTTATTCATCAGTTACGATAGCCGCATGCACAATGACTGCTGGGCAAAAGTTTCCACAATAGGTGACCGAATGTGGAAAGCGCCGTCGATGTCAGCCCAGAAAGAGGTGGTGGGATGCCTTTGAAGCGTACAAGAATGGCTGGTTCGAGGCTGCACAACAAAAGTATACTTCGGCTAAAGGAAAATCTTCGAAAAACTAAATATTACTCACATTCAACTGCAAACTTAGTGGTGCTGTTAACGGGAGGTCCTGCTAAGTTCCTCGAAGATCTGCAGGTATAGCTGGCAGTATCTGCTGCCCGGTCCAAAGCGTTACCTGGCCACGCCGACATGTTCCAATGCTGGAACATCAATAACGTTTTGAGATGACAAACCAATAACAGAGGGACTAAAATAACCACTTACGATTACACACAATATGAACCCAGTATAAACTGATCTCTAGGAGTACGAAAAGCCTATTGTTTCCTCACAAACACAAACACGCTGACGAGAAATTGCTATCTGCTGCAGGCGGGAATCGAACACGGGAGCCGTGGAACACAAACTGAACATTCAGCCATTGCGCCACGTCGTGAGTGTTAATCGATCATTGGAGTATTTATAAGCTGGCTTTTGCTATGTTGATGATTTCTTCATCTTTTCCCAAAATGTCTAAAAACTTTGCTATGTTATTAACAGCTTCAATACTTACCAAAGTAGACTCAGTAGCTTCGAAATCATTTCTATTGACTTGAGGCTCAATCTTCCTCTCCACGACGTAGTATCTATCAGTCTTTTCAGGGTCTATGACTTGACCATCCTTGAGCCACTGGACGCTGCATAGCGGTGCACATTCTACCGTGCACGATAGCGATATGTTCTGTGGAAACAAAGATTAATAAGTGATAATTATGATTGATTACATATAATTATAATTACATTATAGTTTCGAATAAAAAACAGAATTTCATATAAATTTTAGATTTTAAGAACAACAATAAATTATTTTATTATTGTGTGTTGAGTGTACAAAGTTCTTCTCCGAAAGGGTATACTGATGATACGATTTTTAAAATATAGGGAGTTCCAAATTATAGAGATCAAAACTTCCCATCTGTTACTAAGAATTTCGTAATGGAAATACCTCTCAGAACCTTACGCTCAGCAGCCACGCTCGTGTTTAGTACACCAAAGAGAAAGTTGAATAAAAATACTAATAAATTTATATAACTCACTTGTGATTTGTATAGCGCTCCACTGTAGTGGTTCATCGCGTATTTGAAGCTTGGTGGAGCTGAAACAAGAAATTAAATAAATGAACCCAACAAGTACTTCGATCTGTCTCACAGTCTACTAAAAATTGAACTATTTCTGCAAAAAAAAAAAAGAACTTGAAATCTGAATCTCATTAATTAATAACAGTTTGTTTAACTTGAGAACCTAGGACATTAAGATCAGCATTCGCTCTTGACCACTACTCCAGTATTTTTTTTGCATATGCCATGCAATAGATTTTAAAGTTATTTTAGCGAAGGATTTGAAATTTTCCTTTACATTGAGTTACGTCTTTATGGTGACGTCAGTGACACCTATTGAAAAGCTAGTTTTTGCTTCACAACCAACATGACTTACTTTACAGTTAGGTCGATGTCGAACGATGTCACCTTACCTATTAACTGTATTATTGTATTTTTTTTTCACATCTTCCATGCTAATATTTTAAAGTTATTTTAGCGAAGGAAAAATAACACTACTCCTAGTCTTTTTGAAAGCTCTTTTTACACATTATTACTTAAACTAACTTCTACTACACGAGATGATCAAAATAAACATTTAGCTTACAATAAACCTCATACAACCCAATCAGTTCTTACCCAGTACATCAATAGAAGTATAAGCTGGTTCTCCCCCTCCGCCGGCGTTGGTCCCCCAGCACGAGAAGTTGTTCCGATGGTCCAGCGTCACCGGGTCGATGGTCCAGTTCTGAGACACGATGTCGTTCACCGGCCGACCACCGCGCGTCCAACGGAATCTGGTGAAAACCATTGTTAAGATCAGATAATCTTATTGTTCGATTATGATACGTCGATATTAAATGATGATGGATATTGGAAGGAAAGCACACATCATCATCAACCCATATACTGTCCTACTGCTGGGCACGGGTCTCCTCGTACAGAATGAGAGGGATTAGGCTACAGTCCACCACGCTGGCCTAGTGCGGGTTGGCAGACTTCACACACCATTGAGAAAATCTTTATGGAATGCAGGTTTCCTCACGATGTTTTCCTTCACCGTTTAAGCGAGTGATAATTAATTATTAATACGCACATGATTTCGAAAAGTCAGAGGTGCGTGCCTTGTATTCGTACCACTAGGCTATCACTGCTTATTAAGAGTAATAAGGCTACAAATCATCACATTAAGGAAAATTTTCTTCAAGGCAAGTCATCTGAGTAGCAAGCCCTAATTTGCCAAATTGCAGATTTATCTCAATTTTAATATCATTCAACCTCAAACGATGAAGAGTAATGAACTGAAGTGTTTGAAATATAAAATTTAACAGTGTTTTCTACTAGAATTCCCTTAGAATATACGATTTACCTGTGTGCTTCAGGTCGTCCTCGTTCCTTGATGCTACAACTGAGCACCAAACTCTTGCCTTTCACCACACGCCATGGAGAGTATGTCAGTTTAGCAGGACCAGGTGGATCTGGAAGTAAGTTAAAATTGATTTTAGTTTACTATTATGTAATATAGTGGGGATATATCAGATACTTCTTTTTTCTTCGAGTGACATAAAGCAAATTATTTCACAGTTCATTAGTTGGAACCTAAATTAAGAACTGCCCGTTAATTAAAATGCATAAGATCTCACGCTAATGGGATAAAGCTTTAAGAGAGATAGGGCATAGTGGGAGTAATTCTGTGAAGTAACTCCGCCTTGCAGAAAATCGAAGTGAAGTACCTACCTAACTCTACATTGAGCTGTGTTGTGTTCCTAACGGTGAGAAAGGTTTCCAGTGCTTCGCGAGGAAACGTTGTGTTGGCAGTGGGGGACTTTGACCCTTATGCTGCCAATCAAACTATTCCTCTGATAGACTTTACACACTATATTTTTATTGTGTTTATTTGTTGTCTGTGAGGATGAAATAAATATGTTGCTTTCTTTCTTTCTTTCTTTATATTTATGATTGCATGTAAACATACCATCACGCCCATATTCTCCGAAAGGGTAAGCAGAGATGTACTAATATACACTCACAGTTTGTCGGTACGTTTAGGTCCCATGTAATAGGGAGAAAAACCCAAAAATACTAAGTTCGACATGGGAATCGAACCCTGAACCTCTCGCGTAGCCGTCATTCTTAGAACCGCTAGACTAACTAGAGGCAGTTTCACTACTGTAAGGTTCCATTAATCTTTCAGTGAATTAATCAAGACACTTTCCGTCATAAACTTTCTTCGTCGTCTTCTTTCACAACGAAAGCAAAAAGGATTATCAATTGTCAAACTGTTTATTAACTGTCAATAAGATACTAGAAACAGAAATTCTATGTCCATAGATAGGCAAGTTTTACTTACAGTTGACTATAAGTTCAGTCTTGGAGCTCACATTGCCCCAACCAGCGTAGTTCTTTCCTTTGCAGGAGTAGTTACCGTGGAAACTTTTCGTTGTATCCTGGAGAAGTAGCATTGACGGATCCACTTCATTGCATAGATTCTCTGTGAATGTTTAAGAATACATTAGAAACGTCATGCATCTCAATTGGAAACAGTTATTGCTGAACATAATATGTATCTATTTGTTTATTTATGTTTAATGTACAAAGGTGGTCTCAATGGCTTAGGTATCCTAATGGTAATGAACTGTCAAATCATTATCATCCTTATTATCCTGCGTTAAGGTTTGTTTCTTAGTCTAACCAATAAGAAGTGATTGAATATTATTATTCTCCATCAGATCCTAATTTATGGGTACAATTGATGCAGTAGAAATATTTGATAATATAATTTGCATTCAGTATTTATTAGTACACTGCATTCACAATTTTGATCGCGATAAAATCCGTAACATAAATTTTTATTTCAATGTCTATATTCGCGTAAGTATCAGACATCAATGTCACAATTTTATTGAAATATTTGTTATTTTTGTTTTGTTTTATTGAAAACTATCCATTATCGTTTTTTTTAATTGGATAAAATTCAGTTGATCAAGTCAGGACTATGGTACGGTATACCCAATAATACAAACAAACTAATGTTCAAATCCAAACGACGATTAAACTATTAATCCATACATACCTTCACCATCAGTGTCGTTGCATTCAGGTAGATGCTTCAGAATCTGTCCATCTAGATACCAGATGACTTCATCGAGGAGTGGAGGGTTGCCAGAAACCACCTCGCAAGTGAGGGTCACGTTTTTGTGGTCGGTCTCCAAGATGGGGCTCGGCGAACTCATGGTGAGACGAACTTGAGGTTTGACTGGAATGATTGAAATGATAAATTAGTACTAATCAGGAGTAACCTCCTCCTCCTCCAGCTGTTTGAGCACTGGTGAGCCTCATGAAGTCCACGGTAAAACATTTTGATGATATTTCTCTATTTTTAGGTCATTGGGCAGTTATAGTACGTCTAAAATCTTGGTGTCTAGTTGTTGCTTCTTATAGCTACTAAGTGGTTTTTGGAAATATGACGTATTGTGTACCAAGAGTATCAGATTGATCTATTGTAACCCTAGGATTAAAACATCGTGAGGTACCTACTAAAGGACAAAAAATTAAGACAGTGGATTGCAGTGACTATACGATTAATGATGGTTTATGAGTCGCGACAGTAAATACTGAGTATTTCTATAGTGCGATTTGAGTTTTTCATGAAACTAATCAAACAATCCGAGTGAAGAGATACCATTTCACTAGTACTTAGTCGTTTAAAAAGCTTTTATTGAAGAATATACACTTACACAGCACATTTACATCAATACTCTCTTCGCTGGTCCCATTGCCGACTGCATTGGCGAGAACGCAGCTATAGTTGCCCATGTCATCGCCATTGGCATCCAAAATGATCAGTGAATGCTGGTCGGTGGTGCCGCCTTCATAATGTCTCGTGTTCTGGACTGGCACACGTTCACCATTGCGGTACCTAGAGGAGAAAATTATGTATGGTATTATTTGGTTACTTTATTTGGTAAGTTTAGGGACATAATAGGGATTCGAATATAAAAGGGGTTTTTGTTACGCATAAAAGAATATTGTTGAAACAATCCCCTAAAGTTTTAGTAAGTGTTTTATGTATTTTGAGGGAGAAAACGCTGCATAAATAATATTTGATTCGGTAGTTTAGAAAATTATCCCGATCTATTTAAGTTTGACACCGTCACAAATTATTTATTGAACGCCTCATTTTCTTCAATGCTGCAGCTGAGTTTATGGTCTATTGGTTAAATACCAGGACAGGTACAGTTATAGTATGTTTTCTAAGGAAATTTTAAGTATAGTTACTCCGATGTCTATTTTTACTCTGTTAGTGGTAACAGACTTCCAACTATTATACGGGACTAAATTTATCATTAGCAAACTATGCGTATAGTCATATCTCTGTCTGTCCCTTGGGTAAAAACAAAATTATGTTTATATAAAGCTTACCATATAACTCCAGTAAGTGATGATGGATTACTTTCGTATTCACATTTCAGCAGTAACTTTGAACCTTCCACGACTGTTATGTTCTTTGGTTCAACTCGGACGATTGGGGGATCTGAAAATGTATTTTGAGGTAATTTGTAAAACATAACAGTGCCTTGTGATTTATTATTCCACTCATTCCAGATACAGGCTGCAGATAATATTTTAATAAGCTTATCAGGGTCATAGAAAATATCAAAGTCCCAAAGATTTTAGAAAAAAGAATTAGATATTATGATAAGAAAAAATAAAATATCATCAACATACACCAAATTTCTAATTCCTTTGTGGCATGCATCGGCTCGTCCTTGGTTTGCTCGGTCACTTCATTGGAAGCTTCACAGTGGAATTTTAGGCCATTCTCAAAGCGTGTTGCTTCAAAGGTGAAGTTTGAACTAGTCTCAAATGTGGTATCCTCCTGAAATGAAATTTGGTAAAATTCCTAAGCATGATCTAAATGTGTTTTATTTCCACTATCAATAGTAAAATTGGCTTTATTCAATCAGAACTGTCTACCTCGTGTACCATGTTTGTACATAAAAGATTATAATTGTAAATAGTTTTGTATCAAGTATGGGTTTATTTAATATAAAATATTTACAGAATAATGTTCAATCATTCCGTGCAATTAAAATAAATAAGACACACACACAATAACTACGACTTACTAATATTAATCTATGCCAACCTGTTTAATAATGATGAGAATGACTGACGTTTAATAATGCTTGATACAAATATAATTGTGTTAAATCACTCAGTAAAGATCCCTTGTTTGTCTTGATATTACAGATCAGAGTAAAATAATAGGACTTATGTTAATAGACTTACTTAGTTTAATATCTATAATTAATATTACTCAGTAAAATTATAATATCAGTACTAAACAGAAGCTCAAGTTCATTAGAGACAAGTTCTGTCAGTTGCTTTATATAGTTTACTAGTTTCTTTCCTTTGTAAATGAGAGAACTATTTAGAACTTTATTTTTTTATGCCTAGCTGTATTTTATATAATTATTTGTAATCTTCGAAACATTCCTAAATTGTTCTCTCATGTAAGTATCCAATCCAATTTATATTATTACTGTATCAAATATCATTGTAATACGAAACGATAATTTAAAAGAGTAACCATGGAGTTTCTTGCCGGTTCTTCTCCATAGAAAACGACTAATTTGGAACCGTGCACCTAGATTCGACATTTCATAAGTGCCTGTATATGGTTTATATGAAAATAAAACTATTTTGATTTTAAAACTGCTTAAGGATTGCTATTTCTTTAACTGTACCGTCATTATAACTAAGTGTTTTTATTTGTTTGTTATACCTTGAGATCTTAACTACTAAACCGATTTTGAAAAATTCACGCAGAGCTAAAACTCGACTTGGAGAAGGACACGGAAAGAAAGATAAAATATAAAATTAAAGACATATATAGAATTCTAATTTATAAAATAGTTTACTTTTGGCTTTTTATTAGTGATGAAATAACATTATAAAAAGTTCTTTTATGGCGCTGAATGCACGGTTAAAATGTCTATGATAGGAATTACCTATGACTTTTTTTAGTGAATCGGCTATTTATATAAGTTAAAATTCTCGAGGGTGAATCTGCAGGTAAGAGTTAATCTACCATAAAAGAGCTATAATATAATAATGCAGGAGTAAGCGTCGGTAAAATTTTAAATTCTGCCCACCCCGCAAGGCGACAATCTCAAACTGTCAGGGCGTCTTTGTATAAAGTTTAGTTTGGATATAAAGTGAACTGAAGTGGCTTTAAAGGCTGTAGTTGGGAAAAATATTGCTTGTTCCTATCAGTTAGGCGAGATCTCGCTGTAGGATATTGACAACTAAAAAAGGATAGGAAAATAAGAGAGATATGAACGTTAGACATATTTTTGTGTACGTCTTTAAAATAATAGTGCCAAAATTAGTTATCATCAACCCATATACTGTTCTACTGCTGGGCTCTCCTCTGAGGATAAGAGAAGGATTAGGCTTTATTCCACCACGCAAACCTAATCTGGGTTGGCAGACTTCACACGCTTTCGAGAAAATCTCTCAGGCATGCAGGTTTCATCATGATGTTTTCCTTCACCGTTTAAGTGAGATTAATACGCACATGATTTTCAAAAGTCAGTGGTACGTGCCTTGGATTTTACGTCCACTACGACTGAAAGAAATATGAATGTTTAAATAACTGGTGTTATCGCCCAGTGAGCTTTAACCAAAGATATTTTCTCGACGGCCTGTTATTTTATGACAAGCATGTGAAGTCTACCAACCTGCATTAGAATAGCGTGGTGGACTATTAGCCTAACCCCTTTTAGACTAAAAGGATACTCGTGCCTACCGGGAGAGTAAAGGCGTTGATGATGAATTGTCAATTTAATAATTCTCCTAAGCGATCAAAACATCTAAGTGCATTCTTTTAAATTCCGGAGGAAATTCTCGAAGATCGCCTGAAAAAACGTTTAAATACTTTTTGTTCTTTCCAGAAATGTGAGTTCAGTAATTCAAATCTCCAATGGCTCTTCTATGAACACTAACTCCTAGAGTTATACCGTTTTACATTTGCAATGTAAATGCTTATTAATTAAATATGCATAGAAAATAACAGGCCTTAGGGTTGCTACGTCGGTAATCATCGTGTGTGCCTTTTGTTGTTAACAAATTATATTTGAAACTTTCTTTGAGTTAATACATTCCATTCTGTTGTTAATTGTTTTTAGTGGGTGTTGTGTTGTGTTGCTGTGTGTATTGTTTTATGTAGGTTGTTTTTATGTTTTGAATTTATTATGCTCAGTTTTAATATTCTTATTACGGTATAAATTTGTATCAGTTGCATAGTATTTATGTAACTGTATACGTACGTCTGCCGCCATTTTTTTCTCAATAACAATTGCCTTGATTTTGATATCCTTCTTATATATTTTTTTATAGGTTTATAGTGAAAAAGATCGCTTAAACGCAACCCAAATAACTGGTGCGTATTGTTGCAAAAGGAAAAACGTCAGTACAAAAAAATATGTCAGTATCACCGTCATGGCGATAGAAAACACCACAATGAATCTTTTTTTAAATCGAAGTTAGTCTTTTTTAAAATTCTAACTTCATTTATTAGTATCTAACCATTGAATAGTGGTTTGATTTTCCATTCAAGTTCTTTATAGTAAAAAGATTCTTAATGAAAATCCAGTTTTTGCTTTCCTTAGAGTTTGTTAGCATAAAAATGGATTTAATTTTTTACAGCTTTGAAAAAGTCACAGACTTTAATTTTTTTTTGGAATACATAATGATTTTTATATACATATTTATGGCTCTTTGAATTTTAACTCATTTAAACTTAGGCAAAACTTGTATTAAACTTCAATTATGTTTGAAATAGTCTACGGATATACCTACAGACGTATCAGATCGGCATGGGTAGATATTATGCTGCTAATTGCAATTAGATAAAGCTAACTGTAATACAATAGTTTTGCTAAATACTAACTAACCATTATGCCTAATAATAATTAAAATCAGTATGCCCAACAATAATTAAAATCAATGTGTGCTCAATAAATATAATAATATTGTGTATACCAATTATCCGATGACAGTGAAACTTGTGTGTGTGTGTGTGCGAAAATGTAATAAAAAGTCATTGCTACAAGTATGTATTGCCTTACTAGATACTGGCTACAGTAATAGTATGAAAAAAATACGACTTTACCAATGAATTCTCGATAAACCTCAGAACCAAATTGAATTAATTATAAATGTGTGCTGAAAGTAGATTCATAGGCAAGGTTCAAATTAACAATAATATAATGACAAAGTGTACACTTGGCTTACAAAATAATTATTGCAAGTAAATAAAATTCCACTTACTGTTTCGACGTCCTTCTGCTGCTTGGCCAGACATGAAACAAAAAAATACGATCGAATTAGATATTAAAAAAACCTTACTAATGGAAACCATCTTGAGGAAACGTGCATGCTCGAGGGATTTTCGTTTTGGGCGTGTGAAATGCCCACCCGCAGTAGGCTAGCATAGTGGACTGTAGACTAACCCCTCTCACTCTGAGAGGAGACCGTGCCCAGCAGTGGGACAGTATATGGGTTGACGATGATGTCATTACCCTAGTTTACTTACCTAGATAAGTTGAGCTCCCTAAATTATGGTTGAGCTACACAATGACTGATGCATGCGAGCCGTCGGTTAGGACTGGTCGACTCAAAGCCGCTATGGCTCTTTCTTTAAAAGGCCATTTCAGACTTTGCCCTACATTGTAAGACACATATTTGTTATTATACCTACTATGTCTGGACTTTAAAAGAGACTGATTCTCTGAGTTTGTTTCGGCGTTTCTTCTCAGAGGTCGCCAGTTAGGAAATGCCGGAGCCATCTAGCTTAAAAAAATGTTAAATATTGACTTGTAAAAGTGTCTTTAAAAGATCTATTTACAGAAAAAAAAAGTCACTATGTCGCACTTGACATAATAATTTTATAACATTTATATCGTAAGTATCGTGATGCCAATACGCCTAATTATAATTATCTATTTAAGGTAAATTATCAAAGGGACTCCACGACTGACGATTTTAGAAAGAGAAATAAACAATATGGAAGGAATATACCATCATGAATATATTCCCCGAAGGGTTAGGCAGAGCTGTACCAATGTACACCCACAGTTCACCGGTATGTTTAGCTCCCGTGTAATACGGGGCGAATAGTGTGAAAGGAATGTTTTGACAGAATATTAAGACTATCCAATGTCAGCCACTTTCAATACCTTAGTTCTAAAATACTTGGTAAGTACCTATTTCAGTCTTCCAAAAGTCCTTATAAGTCATTCAAGGAATTTTAATCAAAATGTCCGTCTCGTTTGATGTTAAGTCAATAATATAATTTTAATTAATTCTTCTATATTTAATACCATGAAAGTAAAAAGAATGTGAAGATCTAAGTAATGAAAATTGCTTTCAAACACGGAGACATACCGGAGCGCGTTCGCTTTATGGGTTGAAAAATCACTAAACCTTTTACCTAATAACTTCGTGGAAAAATGTTTCTTTTTGTAATAAGACAAACATTCATACCAGCCGCATGATGGTAAGTGGTACCCGAAGCCTTTAGAAGCCAGCAATAACAATAGTATCACTAGCGGGTTGTCATCTTGATACATCATTTGTTGTCTCATATGCACTAATATGATAATTTCACTGGCTACATTTCCAATTAAATCGGAATACAATAATGTTCACAGTATTGCTTAGAAGCGAACTATTTAGTGGTACGCAGACGAACTCAGCAGCAATACCAGAGCTTAAAACTTTAAATATACCTATGTAGTATTTAAAGAAATAAAAATTCGATCTTGGGCAGGTTTTTAATCTGTGTCCTGTTTGAATCTGCCTCCGTTTAAGTGGGTACACTGGACGCTTTAGTCAACTTATCTACCGAGACCACTGCCTGTAATATCAAATTTTTCTTCCTCATTCTTACGTCTTATAGGGACATCAGTGACATCTATCGAAGACATATTACTATGTTCTTCAACCTAAGACCTCCGGCGTGGCGTAGCAGTTGTGCTTACGGCCACTAGATTAATAAAGCAGTTACCCAATATAAAATCAAATCAGACATCACATAAAAATTCAAAAACTTAATTATACGTTAAAATTCCGTTTAATCATAAAAATAAAACGTCATTTGCTGTAATTTTTGTGGCAAAAGTAACGTAATGTCGCATGAAGCGAACGCGCCGCCGCGAACGATAAACGGTATACGCGAAAAAGGCGGGAAGCGGCCATGTTCGATATTTTTTTCTGACTTTGTACATTGAGTTATTATAGACTAGAGAAGATGGTGCGAACTGGATTACTATTCTATGAGTTGAGGAGTTCACTCCACAATTTTTTTATTATTTTAAAGTATGAAATTCTTCATTGTTGTTCCTACATGTTGAGCGTTCATCATCCACAGCCTGAATCTACCCACTTTTGAGTATAGGCCTCCCTTTGCTTATGCCACCTTTCTCGATCCTATGCTTTATCCATTTGTGAGCAATTAATTTCTTAATGTCATTGACCCATCTTGCTACCAACACTCCTTCTGCCTGTCATCATATTTCCATTATCGATATTCTATTCCAAGTTTCGAAGAGGTTATTGGATTTTTTTGTTGAGGAAATTCTCAGAAGCAGCCTCGAGCTTTAATTTCTACCCGATTAACGGCAATTGGTTCGTACCCTATAAAGATACATGGGAACCACGACAGCGAACTATGCACGTCAAGAGAATACATCCTTACAGGTAACGCACGAATTTACATTTACGGTTTAGATTCCCGCTTGGAACTAATATTTGTATAGCCTGCAGGGTACTTATTCTTAGTGCTGGCATGTTGGTATGTATAATATTGTAATTATCTTTAGTTTAGTTGAGTATACAATTTAAAGAGTATATTTGTGCTCAAACTGCGACAAATAAATGTAAAATTGCGGCCGCTGTAGTAAGAAGTGCAGTATACCTCAATGTGTTTTTATTACTCTTCGTATAAGAAGCCGCTTCAATTTCTTCGGCTGCGGAGTCAAAGGCTTGTCTGTTTGTTTTTTAATGCTAAATATACTTGAGGTTTTATTTTGTCTGCGAGCTTGTAATAATTTTATATTAAGAGTTAAATTATGAAGAGTTTTAACAGACATTTTGAGGGTTTGTTGTGCCTTATTTATTTAACGATTTTCATAGGTAACTCTTACTAAAAAGCGCTACAATTTGAACCTTATGTCGATGTAATAGTAAAATAAAATTGTTAAGTATATTGTGGTCTCACGTCATGACATGTCCTCGTCTCGTCTCTCCCTCTCTCTCACTCGTCCCATGGATGTCATAAAAACATACTAAAAGATTATGTTTAGTAGATGGGTACGATCTACATACTTGTGTGAGATACTACTGACATAGGTCGCCTTGTAAACATAACATATCTTCACGAATTATTCCCGAAGGAGCCAGCAGAGATATGATGTACAACATAACTTCACTTCGGTACGTTTTTAGGTATTATGTAGTTGGGAACTGTTTAATCCTAACATCCGAGCTGCTACTGAGAATTTCATAGAAAATCACAATAATATTGCTCGTTCCGGTTTTTTTTAATAAACAGGTTACTATGGGTACCACTAGGCAATGAATATAATACTTATTCTTTTTTTTTTGGAAATACATAGTTATTAACATAATAAGAAATATAAGAAACAGCCGAAAAATGTTGAAAATTCCTTTCAAAGTTTTGTCACGCATTCCTATTCACCCCGTTTAACGTACTTATAAAAGTAATTATTAAAAATTTGAATGATGTACAGTGAAATCTAAAAAGTGGAGTTTATCATGTTTTATTTTTCGATTTTAGTACGAAAATTTTCACTTAAGAGTTTAATTAGTTGCAATTTTCACTTTGAGAGTTTTTCGCTTACGTAGTGAAGTGGCATTGTGTTAATATTTTATCGATATAAAATTTTATGGGTGCAGAAAACGGTAATTTTCTTCGCACAGTTTTAATAGTAAACAATTTAATGTGATGTTCAAAATCATTTATCACCATAAAACGTAGGTATGCTCTGCATAGAAATAATTGATTAGCCTGCCAGTCAAATAGCTCAGTTTTTTTACACTTCTAGAGATCTTGATAATTCTGATGGCTTTATTTACTTTAGCATTATGCCGATAACTTTATACTATAAGAATTTCAGAAGCCCATTTCAGCTAAATCGCAAGTCTGTTAACGTAAACACAATTTTTCAGCGTTGCCGATAAATTTTTCATGTAAGGTGTGACAGGCGAGCATAATGATAAGGTGCTGTTGAAACCAGAATATATCTTGGGTACTTATGTGTGTAATAAAAAAGGTTATCCAGAAAAAGTTTTGTTTTTACATTTTGTTTCTTATTATCACGGTCGTAACAATTTACATAGCATAGTAGCAGAAATTCATGGTTGAAAGTTAGTGGTTATCTAAGATTTTTTTTACTTTATAAGTACCTATAATTCCCGATTTCGGCTACGGCGACTAGTTTATTTATTTAGGTACACACAACAACAAAAAAAGTAAATTGAGAACATAGGACTATAACGTACAAAGGTGCTGGACTTGTATTTGTATTTTACTTACTACTGTCGTTAGTGTTTTTTTTATACTAATAAGGTGGCAAACAAGCGTACGGCCCACCTGATGGTAAGTGGTTACCGTAGCCTAAAGACGCTTGCAACACCAGGGGTATCACTTGCGTGTAGCCGACCCTGTAAAACGAATGAGGAATAGTTGGGTTGACAGTAACTATAAGGGTCAAAGTCCCCCCACTACCAACACAACGTTTCCTTGTGAAGCACTGGCAACCTTGCTAACCTTAAGAAACACAACACAGCTCAAAGCAGTGTTATTTCACTTCGATTTTCTGCAAGGCGGAGGTACTTTCCCAATCAGGCAGCTCCAATTTGAGTGGAATTACTCCCACTATGCCCGACCTCTCTTAACATCATGATTGTCATCTGAATTGGCTTACTTAACAACTTTTGCCATATGAGTGTCATTCACGAATGATATCGATACTTTATCCAAATTTCTAATTTGTTTACAGATTTATCGATAACGAATGCAGTCTCTTTCCCATCACTACTAGATAATCGGATTACCTTAGTTAGACTGAGCCTTGAAGACTTTTTACATTGCAACGCTATTGTTTTATTTTTCTGTTTACATTGATTATAATATAATATTTATGTGATGAACATAATCGTTTGTTTGTTGTATTATACGAATAGTGTGTATTTACAAAAATATATAATAAAAGTATTATATCGATAAGCTAATACCCGTAGTTATAAGCCCTTGGTTTGGAAGTAGATGGTGTTGTATAAAATATCCTAAATATTAATAGGTATAATGTATTTTTATTTTTTCATTTAAACATAAAAAAGCACATGAGTCACCTGTTGATAGGTATAACTGCAACCTATAGACGTCAGCAACGCTAGTAGTAGATCCTATCAGGAACGAATTGTCATCTTGAGAATTTAGTTGTTAAGTCTCATAGTGGCTTTCAAACTTAAAACAACAACAGTTATGAAAATAAAACCGGAACATTTCGGATCTAATGATCCGATTCTGATAATTATTTTACTAACAGATATTTATAAATATTATCTCCGCAATAGCTACGTTTTATTGTAGTTATGTCCACGCGGACAAAGTTGCGGGCGAAAGCTAATATCTAAAGTCGACAAATTAAAAGGCATTTATTATCAAAAACCCTTTGTAGTCATCTGCGTATGAAGGGGAAAGCATTAATAAATAAATAGGAGCCTAAGGGTAGCATCCCTTTGCGTTAAATGTGAAAGAAACTGGTATAATGTTTACTCCAAAATTTATAACAGTACCTACTCAACAGTCTTTTTTTTATTTTTTATTAATCATTAGAGTACGTTTGCCAGCACCTCACCTGATGGTAAGTGACGATGCTGCTGAGGATGTAGCACGTAAACTCTAACAATGCCTATTCACCCTCACCTTTGAAGGTTTCTAAATCATATATTATGTATCGGTAAACACAGCAGCCGGTAGAGAATTCCGGATGGTATATCAATAAAAGTGCTAGAGTTTTGCACAGCTTGTTACAGCTAAGTAACCGTATACAGCGCACCTGTGGTATACATAATTAATGGTTTTAATTCAGTGTGTATCTTGTATGGTTTACGGTGAACACACACGATGTGCGGCTCGAAGTAAAAGGCGCTGGTGGCTAATGGCTAGGTGATTGATTCGGTGGGTTAAGCTACAGATTTATCCGTACGAATATGTTAGTATAAATACGAAAGGTGGCACCAACATTAAATGGAATATAATAAACCGCGTATCAAAAATACTGATTGAGCGACAAAATTACTGATTGAGCGACAAAATTACTGATTGAGCGACAAAATTACTGATTGAGCGACAAAATTACTGATTGAGCACCAAATACAGATATCGGTTAGGTTAGGTTAGAACTGTGACCACACAACGCCAGAACAAAATCTGAATGTTTTGAGTGTATATAACAATATTTTGAGGTGACTTTTAAATAGAAGATATTATTTTGGTGACCATTTATCCATTTTGGTAACCGTTATTATATATATATATAGAATTTTTTTGGTAGTAAAATAGGTACTTTTTTGGGCGGTGTTTAAACACAAGCCACATTAAATTTTCTTATAAGAAAATATTAACGTATGTAAATTTGACATCTGTGGTCTAGTAGTTTGAGTGTCCGACTGCTGATCAGGAGGCCGTCGGTTCGATTCCCATAGGCCATTGCTCACCCCCTATTACATGGTACCTTAACATATCGAGAAACTATGATATAGGTACCTATGTATACCATAGGTAACCCATATATACCTGTAGGTATATGGGTTTTTACAGATTTTCTCGACGGCGTTTGAAGTCTGCCAAGCGCACTAGGACAGCGTGGTGGAATATAGCCTAATCCCTTTCATTCTGAGAAGAGACCCGGACTGGTAGACTTCACACACCGTCGAGAAAATCTGTATAAGGCATGCACGGTGTTTCCTTTCACCGTTTATGCGAGTGATCATTAATTAATTATTAATACGCACATGATTTCGAAAAGTCAGAGGTGCGTGCCTTGGATTTGAACTCGAGAACTTTGATTTGGCAGTCCTATGGTCATATCACTAGGATATCACTGCTTTGTCATGTAATATAATCTAAACAAATAAATGTATTTTTTTTTTTTTTTTTATATTTTCTGGAAAACTTACTGCTATTCAGATACAATGGTAAAATTTTAAATTTGATATGGCCAATTACAAGTTATTTAGAAAAGGAAAAATTCGACCGCGGGCAGGATTCGAACCTGCGTCTTCTGGTTAGGCACACCAGACGCTATGACCACTAAGCCACCGCGATGCCTACCCGTCATATCGAATTCCTCCCTCACATACTGAATTTACGTCTTTATGGTGACGTCAGTAACACCTATTGAAAAGCAAGTTTTTGCTTTTCAACCGACACAACTTACTTTACAGTCAGTTCAATGCTTTTCAATAGGTGTTACTGAATGAAGTTCGAATCCTGCCCGCGGTCGAATTTTTCCTTTTCTAAATAACTTTGAAATCTTAGCATGGAAAATGCCAAAAATATACAAAAAGACAATTACAAGTTTTCACAAATAAATGTTTATATATAAAAAAAGACTTATAAGCAGTAGCACAACATTTCACAAAATTTTTAACATATTTTAAACATTGTTAAAAAAGTGATCGCACGAGTATTTTTAAGTAATGTAGTACTATTGAAGTTAATAATATCAATGTCAACTTCCCGGCTGGCCGCATTATACGCACGACACGCTCTGAGCAGAAAGAGTTCTATTTATGTACGTAAGAATGTTATTATTAGCTAAAATCTCCATACAAGTACATACATTTACCGGTATCATTTTCATATTATTAGCTAAAATCTCCATACAAGTACATACATTTACCGGTATCATTTTCATATTATTAGCTAAAATCTCCATACAAGTACATACATTTACCGGTATCATTGAGCGGTATCGGTCCCCATAATTTCCCGGACGAGTGAAAGAACTCCCGCGGTGACACAATGAAAAATTGCGCTCTGTGACCTAATTTCCGACACCATTAGCCTTACAGTGATCTAATGTGCACGAGAAGTGGCCGGTCTTAGGTACCTAATTTAAATAATTGGGATTCTAATGTCCCAATTATTTAAATAGCACCATCTAGTCCCTAACTAAGCAGCGCTAGTACTATGGATAATAGATAGATAATGGATATTATACAATAATACTTTTTTTTTGTAAATACGTATTGTAGTGTTTTCTTAGTTCAAATAATATTTATTAAATTTTTACAATAACGATACATAAATGACTTATTCAGGATTGCTCCAACAAT
This sequence comes from Acronicta alni, assembly GCA_964056405.1. Classification (NCBI taxonomy): domain Eukaryota; kingdom Metazoa; phylum Arthropoda; class Insecta; order Lepidoptera; family Noctuidae; genus Acronicta; species Acronicta alni. The sequence goes on from OZ043939.1 coordinate 9,442,084, forward strand.
GCGTCTAACTTCTTGTCACCTGTCAGATGCCATCTGTCAATGTCACCTGACAGCAGCGCTTACACTAAGTTACTACACGTACATCTACATAAAACTTAAGAAATACCCAGATAAACACAGACAATTTATGCTCAATTATCACATAAATATGTGTCTTGTGGAAATCGAACTCTTGACCTCATGATCTATCTATTGCTCTCACGTTCCCTCGCAACCCCAAAAGCACTATTTAGTAAAATATATTAGAACATTTTTATTACCTCCACCTTGAAGAAAATAGAAGTGATATAAAACTGCTTTGAGCTGCCAATCCAAATATTCCTCTTTCATTTTACAGGGTCGGCAACGCACAAGTGATACCTCTGGTATTACTAGCATCTATAGGCTACGGTAATCGCTTACCATCAGGTGGGCCGTATGCTTGTTTGCCACCTTAGTCATATAGAAAAAACTGATGGTATGGTAATTGTAATTAGTTATGTGTATATTTCCATTTTCTGATCGATTACTGATAATAATCGGTAGCCATATCTAGTCCGCCACAATCTCTGGCAGGCAGTATTCTTGCAAAATTGAATTTTCCTTTGGCGGTGCGATGTTTTAATTAAGAATGCCGCGATATACGGCGATTGATGTTCACAGCTAATGTGGGTTGACGGTATGTGACGTTATTAAATTTGAAGGCAACATTTTGGCAAAAAACCTCAGGATTTTGTAAATTTAATAATTATAATTATTACTAGCAGTTCCCGCGGATTCACTCGCATCCATAAATAGTAAATATGTGGAAGCTCGTTATTAGCAATTTTTGTAACATAATTGTTCCTTACCAATAATTGTTATTAGTCTGTAAGCTTTCCTCAAATAAATAAATCCGACAAGTTTTTGAGACGGTAGGTTTTCTCCAGTCTAATCTATATTTGTACCAAATGTCATCAAAATTGATCCAGCGGTTAGAGAAACAGATAGACTGTTACTTTTGAATTTATAATATTAAGTATGAAAATAGGGATATTGTTTTGTCAAGCAGTAAATATGAATCCTTTTGTATTAAAAATCCCTCTGGGATACAAGGTGAAACAAGAGCCAACAGCTTGTACTATAAAAAAAAATGTCACCCACAAAATTTAAACATTGCTCTTTTAAAAACATAATATTTTCTTTGCAACCATCACTCTTATCGAGAACTTGAAAAGTGTTGCAAAGTTAAAAAGAAAAAAAGTACAAAGATACGACGATTCATGGTCCCGGAGTCAAATAAGCGTTAAAGTGAAGGAAAACCTTCTTTGTCGTACGTTTCACAATGTGATCAAATTAAAAAATAGTGATGCGCCACTAATTGCTCCAAGTTTTCGACATCGATATTATTGACAAGTTTTTTTTATTATAAGTAATCCTAAAGTAGTTTAATTAAATTATATAAACTTACATACAGTACCTGCATTCCAAGAAGGGTGAGGTAGGTGTACCATTGTACACCCAGAGTTCGCCGGTATATTTAGGTCCCATGTAAACATTCCATAGAAATTTCATAGAAAAACCCAATAACACTTTGCTCGACCTGGGAATCGAAGCCAGGATCTTCAGCGCACAGTCGCGTAGGACCACTAGAGTAACGAGACAGTTAAATGATATTTATCTCTGTAGACACAATAGAATAACCAATTGTTCTCGAGTGTTAAAGTAAGGTAGACCTTTCAGAAAGTGGTAATTAGTGTAATTTTCTTATTATTTTTTTCGGCCCGACGGCGTTTATCGTAGCTTATAGACGCTTACAACACTAGAGCTATCAAATGCGCGTTGTCAACCCTGTAAAACGAAAGAGGAATAGCTGGGTTGGCCAGTATAAGGGTCAAAGTCCCCCATTGCCAACACAACGTTTCCTCGCGGAGCACTGGCAACCTTTTAAAATAGGCTCGGTTTTGTAGAACAGGTTTTATCACGATATTTTCTTTCATCATTATTTTTTTGCAGCTGATTGTTAACTTCTAGTCCGTATATGAATTCAACTGGAAGAACTGTTGACATTATGACTCCTCCTATCTTGAGAAGAATCCTGTGCTTGCTGAGCACAGGATTCTTCTCCGTGATACCGTAAATTAGTTGATGATGATGATAATAATTATGAGTTCTAAGATATAATTGCGGACCAATTCGAGCAGTTTAATTGATAAACTTTTACTTTTTCCCTTTTATATGTATACCACGATACAAAACAGTGTAAACAAAATATATAATGAGATTGGTAAGATTACAAAGATTTTGTATAAAATAGGGCCTTACAAAGTAAACGGCCAATAATATTTTAGTGCCTAAGGGTAGCGCCCTAATAACGTTATAAAAACGTCGATAAAATAAATCTTCGACCTTATTTATGAATAATATTGGGAACAGAAGACCGTGTAGCGTATCTTTTGATACAAAAAATGTAAAAATATGTTCTCTAGTAATCATTTATTTCGATATTTATCTTAAATTACTGTTTATGTTTCTTTACCGGAACTATAATTGAAGTAACTGAGGCTTTTCTGAAGAGCTGTTTTAACTTTCAAGTTGGTGTGATTGTGAATATATAAATCATGATACAGGGTAAAGTTTTTGTGTTATTTAACTAAATTATCTCTTATTTGGAGAGGAGGCCCATACCCGGTAAACACTTAGTATGCCCCGATGGTAAAAATAAACCTTTTTGAGTCAGTTCTACAAACTTGACCGGTCACAAGAGCGATTGGTCAAAGATTCTATTCCATCTGCTAATGTTACTCTTACTACTAATCATCATCAACCCATAAACTGTCCCACTGCTGGGCACGGGTCTCCTCTGACATAATGAGAGGGATTAGGCTATAGTCCAACACGCTGACCTAGTGTGTGTTGGCAGACTTCACACGCCGTCGAGAAAATTTCAAAGCAGGCAGGTTTCCTCACGATGTTTTCCTTCACCGTTAAATGCGAGTGACAATTAATCATTAATGCACATGATTTCGAAAATACAGAGGTGTGTGCCTTGAATTCGAACTTGAGACCTTCCACTTAGTAGGCAATCACTGCTTTACTACTAATAGTCACCACAAATTTCTGCTTGTTGACAAAATAAGATAGCAGTTTGACCATAGCTGTTAGAGCACACATACTGGTATTATAGAGCACGCAATTCAAGTAAGTCCTTTCAAGCTCTGGTTCTCACGTCATACACTGTGGACCAGGTAAAACTATTTAGTGGCGGTCTCTCACATGATGGTTATAGTTAATCAAGCAGATCATTAAATCTTAGGTTCTGTTGAGTCCCAACATGTATTTTTTTGCAGCGTGCGGTGAGAAAATTTTGGATATTTATTCGTTCTCCTTCATGCCATTTAACAAACGAAAATATTAATAACGCAAGTGTTTTTAAATAAAATATCTCTCTTGACATAAAAGTGCTTGTCGGTGAAACAATCGCCTCTGTTCTCTATCGAAGTATTTGATATAACTAGATTCCCACTTTTTCCTTCATTTGTTTTATAAAACTAAATAACATACCATCAAGCATATAGAAAGAAAGAAAGAAAGAAAGAAAAGATATTTATTTGGCCAAAAACATGTGAGACCTTACGAGTACACATAAATGAAAATAAAATCCATAAACATGCAACACTTAAAATAAAATGTAAAATAAAAAATAAAAAAAATAAAGAAATACTAAAAAGGTTATGCATGTGTCTCACGGCTGGGCCAAATGGGTCTCCAGATCAGCATAATGCCAAACACAATTAGTGCTTGACGCTGGTTTTCATCTGGAGCCCTAGTGTTTCACGGGTGTCAATCAGAAATTAAATAAGACAAACAAACAAAAAATTAACACAGTGAAGATAAAACAAAAACCACACACAACATTGCATAAAATTCAATTAGGTTGAAATAACTTATTAATTTGCCGCTTATTGTAGCACAGCACAGAATTTTTATATATGAGTCAATAATAATAAATATATGTGAAGGGTTAAGCAGAGGTGTGCCAATGTACACCCACAGTTCACCAGTTTGTTTAACTCATGTTGTAGGGGGCGAGCCTGTTGGCATTTACCGGTGACAAATCCAAACTCCGAGCTGCTACTAAGAATTTGACCTATTTAGACCTGGGAATGAATCCCAAGACCTCTATAGCGTAGCAGTCGCATTTAGAACTAAACTAACAAGGCAGTAAAATATAAACGACCTTGAAATCTATCGACATCACCACAACACTAGTAGCAAAAGATAACGGCACATAGTTTACTGGGTAAACTTTTGTGCAATTATTTTAATAGACGACATCTCACAAACTGCGTAGCATTACTCATTCTTTCGCTTACTTTCTGCTCGGTTGTGTTGATGAAGGGTCAAATTATAAGCTTTTAGCGGTGAAGGAATAGATACGTCATTATCATCAGCAACCAGTATACTGGGACAGTAGTGGGATTAGGCTATAGTCCACCACGCTGCTGACCTAATAGTGGTTGGCAGACTTCACAACGCTGTTAAGAAAAACTTTCAGGCATGCAGGTTTCCTTGCAAGGTTTTCCTCCACCATTGAAACGCGTGATAGTAGGTTAATTAGCCTTTTCCCGAAACAACTGCCATCACACCACATAACCCAAAGGACATGCCTTTTCCGGTCCTCATTATGCTACCGTCGTAAAACCGTAATAAAACATTATTGTACTTTAAGTTAACAGTTTTTAATGTATGTGAAAGAGACAAATAAATCCGACTTCGAACAGACTACTTGTTTGATATTATGAATACTTGTTTCACCTACAACCTTGAGTATAACAACATGACACTACATTCTGAACAAACCCGATATATAACATACCATCATGCCTGTATTTCCTAGAGTTAATTTAATATTTACCTATAGCTGTAATTTTAATAAACTTGACTGCACTCTACCGTCGTGATGTCTGTCGCATCAATTCCCACCCAAAGCAAATATTTATTATGATCCACAGGTATTTGTTTTGAATCATATAATTATATTTGTTAAGAGCTGTAGAGCATAGTGGGAGTAATTCCACTCAAATTGGAGTTGCCCGACTGGGGAAGTACCCCCGCCATGCAGAAAATCGAAATGAAATAACACTGCTTGGAGCTGTTTTATCCCTTACGGTGAGCAATGTTGCCAGTGCTCAGCGAGGAAACATTGTATTGGCAGTGGACTTTGACACTTGTACTGCCATCCCAACTATTCTTCCTTCGTTTTACAGGGTCGGCAATGCGCAACTGATACCACTGGTGTTGCAAGCGTCTATAGGCCACGGTAACCGCTTACCATCAGGTGAGACGTGTGCTTGTTTGTCACCTTAGTTGTATAAAAAAATACAGTGTGTAATTTATGTCCGTTGATTATTTTTGTGAAGTTCCTTTGCGACACAAGGCTTGTTCCCTGGTGAAGGAGGTATCATAAAAAAAAATACTTAAGTAGTATCATCTACAATAAAACATTGCCCTCCTTCTGTTAAAAATAGTCGAGTGTCAGTCGCTAGTGTTTTGTGACTTGCTCCATTCAAGTGTTGTGTTAAATTCGAGAGAATTGCTCCTCTCTCCTATTTTTTGCGACGAAACTCGAAGACATTACTATGCCCGGCCTTTCTATTGCAGGCTTTAAAAATTACGAGAACATTCTATTGCGTTGATGGATCAGATACTTAGATATAAAGAGATCCTTAGATTGGTAATGGGGTTGTTGATGGCAGTAATCCCTATTAATGTTGTAAATGCGAAAGTAACTCTGTCTGTTACGCTTTCACGACTAAACCGCTTAACCGTTTTTGATGAAATTTGGTACAAAGATAGGTTAGACCTTGGAAAAGGACATAGACTACCTTTTGTGTCAATAAATCCTTTGGGATGCGATGAAAACATAGATAAAAAATCCTTGAAGAGCTAGGCAGAGCACAGTACTTCGAGTACATCCCCGGTTTATTTTTCATTCAATATAATAGGCGGCAATTCTATAAGGATTTTAACCGGACACAAATGGAAACATCGAGCTGCTTAGAATTTAAAGTTATTAAGTAAAGGAAAAATTCGACCGCGGGCAGGATTCGAACCTGCGTCTTCTGGTTAGGTACACCAGATGCTATGACCACTAAGCCATCGCAGAGCATATCTTACCATGGAAAATGACAAAAAATACAAAAAGATAGTTAGTAGGTAAGGTGGCATCGTTCGACATTGAACTAACTGTAAAGTAAGTCGTGTCGGTTGAGGAGCAAAATACTTGCTTTTCAATAGGTGTTACTGACGTCACCATAAAGACGTAAATTCAGAATGCGAAGGCAAAATTCGACATGGCGGGTAGGTATCGCGGTGGCTTAGTGGTCATAGCGTCTGGTATACCTAACCAGAAGACGCAGGTGCGAATCCTGCCCGCGGTCGAATTTTTCCTTTGCTTAATAACTTTAAAATCTGGAAAATCCCAAAAAATACAAAAAAGATGCTTAGAGTTTATTAAAATATAAATAACATTGCTCGATCTGGTAATTGAACCCGGGAAAATTGGGACCCGTTCAGACGCGTTTTTGTAACCACTAGGCCATTGAAGCTGATTAAAATATTTTGAGGATTTTCAATTCTGAGAAATTGAATGAAAAATTAACTTAGTTTCCTAATGTTGCCTTACACTACATGTCTTATAAGACTAAATAAAGAATTTAAAAATTATTTCTCAAGTTTCCTTCCTTAGTTTTATTTTTTTTACCTTCCAAAAAGTGTCCGAAAAATTTTTCAACTGGGAGACTTAGCAACTTTAACAAATAAACGGAGAAGAAATTAATCCCGCCATTTCTCACTGTCACCGTCGGTTTAACGTAAAAACTGGTACCTTACCATTGAGGTATACCTTACTCATACTTCGTACTAAATCTTTTACATTGTTTCTAACGTCGCACAAGATAATGTACCTGCTTTGGTTAAATCTTAAATCTAACGTCTTGTTTTGTTTATTATTTTGTCTTGTGTTGTGGCTGTTACAATAAATGTTCTTTTTTTTCTCTTTTTGTACGTGAATGTTATGCCGCTTTTTTCCGATATTATTTTCAGATAAACATGAAATCGGCACACACGCACACACACACTTTGACCTTTAATTTTGTTGAACTCTGTAATAAAATACTTTTTTTATTGCTAAGAAAACGGTACTTTTTTATAATAATATGCTAATGCTAAGACTAATCTAAAACTATTGTATTTTTTGTGAAATGTGGTAAGTACAGAGGCCAGCACATCAGCTACCCTAATCTGTCAAATTTCTTCGATTGATTTTCAACTTTAATACAAAATAATAAGGTTCATGTTCAACTGAGAGAATTTGACAGTTTTGGATAGCTTACCTGTTGGCGTCTGTACCTATATATCATATCATTCAGCGGAATATTTTTTGATTACTCAACAACTCACTTAGGTACATATCGTTTTACGGTATCTTCTCTAGTTTCTAATATCTCAATGTATCCAGTATTATTTTGTCGTCAATCCCTCAAGTAGACGGCGATAAACTGTTTTTTTATAAAAAAATATAAAAATCTAATTATGATAATTAAGTAGCAAAAAGTAGTGGATTAATGGTTAATTACATTAAAATAATCTTAAAATGTAGGCTGATAAGTAGATTAAAAATTATTAAGAGTTATGTATTTTTTATAACGAGTAAAAACAGCTGTTAGGAACTGAACAAACTGAAGAGGAAATTATTATTAGCCACTTGATAATACAGGCAAAATTCGTTTGTTGTGCGTGCAAGCAAATTCTTTAATAAAGCATGTAAGTGGCATGACTTCGATCCTTTCTCGACAAGTGTGTCCACGGCCAGAAGATGTCTGAGTAGTAGCTTTTTTGGTATGAATAATATTTCATAGGTATGTCCGAACATTATATAGTATAGATATATTATAGAGTAGTGCTTATAAATATTAGAAATGTGTTTCTAGTTTGTTTGATGTAGTCCTGATTTATTTTTTGTGTTTGTGTGGGCAGTGCTGTGTTGTTCACATCATCTTTTCCAGACTGTATTTTATAAGTGAAGACTTGTAATTGGCTGTCAGTCTTATTCACTATTTTTTAGTCTCATTTGATTAGCTGTAAGTTTTCCATAGTTATTAAATAAATAAATAAATATTGCACGACAACTTTTTTTTTTATTGCCTACAGTGGCAGACGAGCAAGCGGCCCACCTGATGGTAAGTGTTCACCGCCGCCCATGGATATCAGCAACGTCGGGGACAGAGCTGTGCCGCCGCCTACTGTGTGTGGTAGAGAGCTCTTTTTAGGCCTCGTTTGAAGAAGGACTTGTTTAGAACAATGCAAAATTGAGGAAGTGGAAGGCTTAGACCAAGTTTTATAGAACAAGTTGGAATAGAGTCGAATCAAGGGGTAAAAGAGAATAGATAACAATGGCAATTTGACGTCAGAAAGACTAATTTGAAACCGTGCCCCCAGATTAGACATTTTAGAACCTGTATATTTTTTAAATTGAAATAAAATTACTATTGTGATTGCTCCAACAACAAGAGCTGAATTCTTAAATTAAAGAAAAACGATTTTGGAACCACCTAATTGGTCTAGTGTTTGTAAGCACGACTGCTACACTAGAGGTCCTGAGTTCCATTACCAGGTTGAGCCGAGTTCTCTGTGAGTTTGTATTTGTGCCCGGTTGACGGCAATAGGCTTGCTCCTTAGTACATGGGATCTAAATATACCAGCAAGCTGTGGGTGTACAACACTACTGCTAAACCATTTGGGTAATACAGGCGTCATCGTATGTGTCTATGAATTCTTAGTGTATAAACTCAAGAAATGAAAGAATAAAACTTGAAACAAAAAATTAAAAAAAAAACTAAACTAAAAGAACCAAGTATTTTTAATAAAAATCAATAGCAGTTTCTAAAGTAAACTCCAAAACATTTTTCCATTTAAAAGTCGGGGGTACAAAAAGGTAGAAAGTTTCTACCTTTCTACCGTGTCGGTGGGAGAAATATAAAATTGTGCCGGAGACGCCTGCTGGAAGGCCGTTTCATTTGCGAGAATTATTGAATTTGAATTATTGGAGTGGCCACCTTGGTCGGAACAGGAAATATGTGGAGTCGACTTTGACTTTAATTATTTTAAACATTTTGACCTTCAATATTGAGACCTTTGTTCAGCAGTACTTAACAGTTATTTTGGTCTGTGTTCGTGTGGTGCTAGGTTTCCAGGACGACTTAGTGATTGTTGTGTGTGAGTGGTGGGTATTCTTCGAATAACCCGTAGATATCCAAGCGTAAATAAACAGAAGAGCATTTTTTTAATTCAGCGGGATTGATAGTGTCTTGCAGAATACGTGTACAAATAAATACTATTTCTCTCACCTTATTAGTATGAAAACGAATATATAATATATATTCGTATAATCTACGAAATGTTAAGTGAAAACGTTACTCAGTGCTGCATTTAAACTCATTACCCTAGTGGTTCTAAGCGCAACTGCTACAATAGAGGCCGTGGGCTCGATTCCCAGGTCCATCAAAGTGTTATTGGGTTTTTATGTGAGTATCAGATCGAAGTTATACAAATACTAATTTTCACTTCCGGAATCCGTAGACTAGACAATTGTTCGTTACATGCGTGACTCACGGTCTACAAGTTAATCCCCTAACATTAAGCTCCGTTACGCATTACGTCATATAAAATGATAACATAATAAATAAAAACAAACAAATAAATATTTTATCGACTCCACTCCATTCTATGTGCCAAGTCCAGTAGCGGTGGCAGGTGGGCAGTCACTGCGAGAATTCTGTTCCTCAGCCATTTGAAATTACAACAGCGAAAATATATAGCTTCGGATAGTACAGCGCATAGCTGACAGTGTGCTACCGATTTGTTGGAGGATTCGAGGTATTAATGAATTGATATTGTGTTTTGATATTAAAATTTAATCAAATACCTATTTGATACCATCATGCCTGTATTCCCCGAAGAGTTAGGCAGAAGAGTAGACCCACAGTAAGCAAAGGTCTGTGTATCTACTTAATACTCAATTCGTTTATTGCACTCCATAATGTTAACAGTTGTTATTTAGGTATCGTTTTTTTTATACCACTAAGGTGGCAAACAAGCATATGGCCCACCTGCTGGTAAGCGGTTACCATAGCCTATAGACCCTTGTAATACCAGGGGTATTACTTGCGCGTTGCGACCGTGCGACCGTGCGACCCTGTAAAGCGAAAGAGGAATAGTAGGTTTGGCTGTAAAAGGGTCAAAGTCCCCCCACTGCCAACACAACGTTTCCTCGTGGAGCACTGGCAACCTCGCTCACCGTAAGAAACACAACACAGCCCAAAGCAGTGTTATTTTACTTCGATTTTCTGCAAGGCGGAGGTACTTTCCGAGTCGGGCAGCTCCAATTTGAGTGGAATTACTCCCACTATGCCCTACCTCTCTTATGTATCAATTTATGGTATCAATTATGGACCCTGTCGGGCGCAGCAACGTAGGAGAGACGAAGAAGGCATTATAATTTAGAAGAAGTCATATAGTTACTAGCTATATTTCCGTTTATTTACAAGGTATATTGATGTGCCTTAATAGGCGTTGCACAGGGGGGTTCTGGGGTGGCCTATTAAGAGGCCACAGTGCCCCCCTCCATGTGCTGATGGTGGCCACCGGGGTGGTTGTAGTAAGAATCCCACACTCCCCGGTCTAACCCCCGTAGACCGGTCCTTTTGAAGATTTCCCCCCAAAACAAAAAGAAAAGGTATGCCTCCGGTATGTTCGCCGACCACAGCACGGACGGTTTCCAAGCGGTGCTTCGCAAAAGAACGGCCTCCCTGTGGTCGCGGGTAAAGGACAGCACCAACACGCTTCTGAACGTGGTATCGGTCAGAGTGGATAGCCAAATCCTGAAGCATTGGTCGCACATGCATGTCCAAAATAATAATAAAAAATTTAAATTTTACTAACATAGATATAAGTACATAACTACTAACAAAATATGGACTAGTATCAATTATTGTTCTTGGTCTGAAATAAATATTTTTCATTAATTTCATTCATTCATAATATAGATTTTATTTTATTCATAATAATTATGTAATAAGGGGTAAGCCTTCAACCAGCCATCAACTGGGCACAAATCCAAACTCTAAGCTGCTATTGAGAATTTCACAAAGCTCAATAAAAAATTTCTCGAAGTAGAATTAAACCCAGGATCTACCACTCTGCTACCACCCTTGTGAACACTAAACCATTAAACAAGATGTTATAAAAAATACCCATTAATTCGTCGTTGTAAGATCAACATTGAGATTGCAAGTACCTTCTTAAGGAAGATTCCACCCCAAAAACAGCTTCATTAACAAAATTGAGAACCATTTCCGTATCCTGATCAAACAGTAGATTCACAGGTTGTCTGAGTATGAATAAGTTCTAGAGCACGCTCGTGAAACAGCGAAAAGTATTCAAAGTCAAAATCATTTATTCAAGATAGGATAATGTGGTACTTTTTGAGCATCGTTTTTAACTGACGAACACAATGGAAAAGGTTCTCAAGACAACTCGTCTATCTTAAACAGCCCCCAAAACGTTCGTTCTTCACCGTTTTTGCTTGAAGAAGAAGCGGTGCAATTAACTCCCGAGAGCAATATTATTAAATTAATTGTTAATAATGCCATCTAGCCGTCGTCTGGGGAACTAAAATCTTTATTTTAGATATGTTTAGTGAAACAAAAAAGTCCAGGCCCGTTAGCGTGTATCTTTCACTAGACTTTCAAGACTTCCTAATGAAATCTATAATTATTTCTGTTATCGAATATCAGTAATTCGCTTTGCTAAAACTTCTAGCACCTACAGCGCTCTATAATTAATTCATACCCCGATGTTGCCCAAAATGTTTGAACTGACAGAAAATTAATTAGGCCTCCTAAAGCTTGTTTTATTTCATAAAAAACTTTCCTAGTTACGCCACGCACTGAATTTTCAGGTGCGTCGATAAGTTTGGGAGTTTTCAGAATCCGCTGAAAACAAATTCAATTCTGTTTCCAGTTACTGGAACTTTTTTACAGAAAAAGCAAAATAGGGGATTTCGTGAAGTACTTTCTCGTTCTGTGTTGAAATAGAAATAAAGGGGTTCTAGTCGATGGAGTTTTGTGAAACAAAGTTATTAAGTAAAGAGTTACAAGTGTACTCGAAAAGGTTAAAAAAATATTAGACTGTACAATTATATTGCAAAAAAATATAGTATCTGTAATAAAATTAAATTCTGATTGATATTAAACGATTATAAAATGTAATGGAGAAATAAAAAAGGAGTTTATTAAATAAAATAAATCGTGTACATACATATACATACATACAGAACATACAGCTAACAACACCTATGACAATCGGTAGTCAAAACCCCAAAAAGCCTGACAACCAGTCTATCCTCAGGGTATTACGCAAAAATTGGGTTGCGAAGGTCTGATGGCAGTCGCTTCATGTAAAATACTGATATTCAGCCGCATATGGTGAGACTGGAAGCCGACCCCAATATATCTAGTTGGGAAAATGCTCAGAGAAAGAAGGAAGAATATTACTTAAGGCCAAAAATAAATCATATTTAAAAAAAAGTTTACATAATTATTATCTTTTTATCACTACTCAAGTTAATATAAATGACAACATTTTAATTAAAAGTATTTAGTACATTTTTTTTTTAGTATAAAATTGTCCCAAAGGACCAAACGGTAGAGTATGAATCTAAAATTGTATTTTAAAAACCTATTGGTTCAAAACAAGGAACTCAGTTTTCCATTGTAATAAGATTCGTTCATATACTTCTTGCTGTAACTTTTTTACATCATCAAATTTATTATTATTTAAATGTTATAAAGAAGCATTCTCAACTCCCTAATCAAGTTCTCACAATATTCAAGTATATTATAGCACTTAAATCATAAAGAAATAAAGCTTCATTTCCCCACTCAGTATGACAGGGTTGTCACTATGCTGGCACGAATTTGTCTTCATTACCGAATTTAAACTAACTCACGTACACCATCTCATTGCAATACGGTACGTCTTGAGCATATTGTGAACACCATATTTTAGGGTTGTCACATAGAATATTATTATGTTCAACTGATTTATGGGTTCGTTCACGTAAGATTTTATGTTTTGTATTAATGGGGAGATTTTGCTGAATAAATATGCAATTCTGTTATCCCGGTGTTATTTTTGATACAGTAACAATAGAGATTTTGTTTTCTTTTTAATACTCGTCAATATTTTTTTATTTGAAAAAGCGTGAATTTGTAGTAAACATCAATTTTAAGTTAAAATATGTAACAAAAAGCTTCAGAAAAGTTTTGATTATTTCTATAATTATTTTTTGTAAGAAAACTGAGAAATTTCTCTATTACAAACTTCATACTAAGTTTAAAGCTTTGGTTTCAAGCGAAAATCGTTTATATTAATGATTATTCGACAACCCTTACTCCCTTTACCCTTGTTTTGCAGTCGGTAGTTATTACTAGAATATGAAATTTCCTGCTTCTTAAGTCTATCTTTATCAAAGGCGAGTTTCTCGTTAATCTTAGTATTTATAATGACTATAATTACATCATGCCCTCCGATTGCCAAGCGATCTCAGTTTGTTAGGCTCACTAAAATATCCTGCTGATGGTGGCGTTGTATCGGGTCGTTTTATTCCACACTACATGGTTGAGTCAAACGACGCCGATACACACTATAGTTATGCTCGTGAACGGGTGCCGTGTGTCAGGGCTGGCCGGCTTTTACTGTCAATGGCAATCTTTCTATGTTCATTCGTTTCTATGTATTATACTGGATTAATTACCTATTGTTATACATCAATTTATCCTTGTTCTCATTAACTATTCAGAACATAATTGTAAACCAAGAATAACAGATGTAATCATGTTTTTTTAAAAGGAGTGTTTATGAAGTTTCTCGCCGGTTTTTCTCCATAAAATCTACTTTTTGGAACCGTGCAAATAGATTTGTATTTTCAAAATGATATTTAAATGGTCTTATTGTCATCAGCAACCCATATAGATTTTTGCATACTGAGAACCTAAAAATTCTGTGTCAGAATTCACCCGTCACAATATAAAATGTATTCAATTGATGTGATGAACTGCCCGTAAGCCTATTATAGTGCTTGCTAATCGCCTTAATCGCTATAACACCAAACGTGCAGTAAAATTTTTAAATAAACAATAATAATAAATTTATTTAGTCCTTCGTTACATTGTTAACTTAAATTAGGTTTACATTACAAGTATTACGTAACAAATTAAAATTTACTTTGTGTAATTAGACGGTGACCCCCAAAGTAGACGCAGTCTGTATTTTAGGAGTCAGAGTTGCAGCAAATATATTTACGTAAAAATAGATAGCATTTTACGTGAAATAACGTAACATTTTACGTTAAAATAGAGTATGATCATTATCGTTCCAACAAAAGAAAAAGTTACTTATAATAAGTCACAGACATACTCACATGTATATTCTGGTCCTCAGAGTCCAGTTCCTGGGTACCGTTGTACCACACGATCTTGGAGGCTGGTCGGGCTCCTGATGCTGTACAGGAAAGTGTCAGCAGGGTCCCCTGAGTTGCGTGATCGCCTACGCCGGAAATCGTCGTCTTGTTGGGAGGTACTGGAAGAGGAAAGAAAGAATTACCGATAGTGATACTGATTGCTTCTCAACCGATATGACTTACGTTACAGTTAGTTTTAGTACAATTTCGAACGATGCCAACTTACCTACTGACTATCTTTTTGTATTTTTTAGCCTTTTTCATCCTAAGATTTTTAAAGTTATTTAGCTAAGGAAAAATTCGACCGCGTGCAGGATTCGAACCTGCGTCTTCTGGTTAGTTACACCCGATGATATGACCACTAAGGCACCGCGTAGGTACCGCGGTCGAATTTTTCCTTTGCTAAATAACTTTAAAAATCTTAGCATGGAAATTGCTAAAAAGTACAAAAAGATACGTAATTATAAAAATCAATCAGACCTCTTCATTGCCTCTGTGATCTGAGAAAATTCTTTTTTTTTAAAAGCTTTTATTTTCACAAACTATTTTAAAGGTTCAGCTCAGTATCAGAAATGATCGTGTGATTACATCTTTACACCGATCTATCCAATTTTCGGCAGTAGTAAAAAAATGCAAGATCAGTGTCTTAGTTTATGACCCATCCATAAGGCTATATTTACAGAGTAGCGATGCAGAATACTTTGAAAACTGAAGCAAAAGAAAAAATCTGTACCTACTTCTTTACTAATATTATGAATGCAAATGTCTCTGTCTATCTGTTACGCTTTTACGCCTAAACCGCTTAACCGATTTTGATGAAATTTGGTACAGGGATAAATTAGACCTAGAAAAGGATGTCTGCTACCTTTTGTTTCAAAACGCCCTTTGGGATACGGGTGAAATTGCGGCCAACAGCTAGTAAAAGAATAATGGACAAAACTCCTTAATGAAAAACTGGTTATTAACAAAGTATGGTTTTAGAATGATCTAATATTAATATTATTACGTTATCAGTATTGCTTTTCTTTCAATATCCAGTATATACTTGAGGAATATCGCACCAAAAATATTCTTATTGCGTCTTTTATTCCTCTTCTAACCGAACTTATAATAAAATTGTCCATACCTACAATCTAACCTTTAGCCTTTTTTCCAATTATGTTAGCTTCCAGATGCGGCTTCATATCAGTATTTTACACATAGTGACTGCTATTAGATCTGGGCATCCCAATTTCTGGGCAATAGGTATTGATATTGTACAACCTATCTTTTGATAGTAAATATAAATTTAATGTGTGTATTTTAAGGCATATGGTGAAAAAGAAAGCTTGGAAGTCTATGTCTGTCTGAAGATCATTACCAATTAATTAATTAGTTAAGTTAAAGGTTAAGGTTTCAGGAGTAGGTATTGACCAAATGCTCTCCCAAATGTTACTCCTACTGCCTTGTAAACACAGCTTTATGTAACAAGTGATACCATGTAAAAGACTTATAACATTGATGTGTCTTTTGGTTCTGATATGGGATTGGTCCTTTGAGTATAAAAGGACCAAGTTTTGTTGAACCGTAAGTTTTTTATGCAATTCTATTATTTTGTCTGACTTATATTAAATACATGCATAGTTCAATATTTTAAGATTAAGGAAGGGCCCGATTAATGGTAATAGGCTTGCTCCCTTTTACGCGGCACCACTAGGTGTTAGGAAAGTTTGGAGATTAAATTAGAATATGTGAGTATAAATAATATATTTATGCACAACCTAATATAGGCAGATAGGTTACTATAATAACGTATCAAAAATAAATATTAAATATTTTCTCATAAGTAGCTTCTACAATTTCTTTGCCAAAACATACACGTCTAATTTCAGTAATAGATACCAGTA
The DNA here is from genome assembly GCA_964056405.1 of Acronicta alni. Classification (NCBI taxonomy): domain Eukaryota; kingdom Metazoa; phylum Arthropoda; class Insecta; order Lepidoptera; family Noctuidae; genus Acronicta; species Acronicta alni. The sequence continues at coordinate 9,458,512 of OZ043939.1, forward strand.
ATAGGGTAGGAGCACCTATTAACGTCCGCCTGATTGACTGTGATAGCCAATCAGCTTCGTGACATAAATACACAGTAATTGAAAGGGAAAAAATACCTTTTGATACGTGAAAGGTTATTAATATCTCATTATATCTTCGAAGACGAATATTAGTAGAGAATTTTGATCTAAGGAATATGTGTACGAATGTATACTTTTCGATATATTTATAATAATAATAATAATAATAATATATTTATTTGCATAAAACATGGTATAAGCAGGTCTTAACAATAGGTACATAGAACAAACATGTTTCGCTAAGAATATTCATAGCATGCAAAGTTATTCATTAACATGTTAATGCTTTTCAAGGAATTCGTTTAAACTATAGAAATTATTTTCACATAACCAACCTTGCAACTTAGTCTTAAAGGTAAATCGAGTGCTTAAGACTTTTAGATAATTAGGTAGCTTGTTATATATACGCACACTCATAGCCAAGCAGCTTTTGTTATATTTTGTAAGCCTAGGAGCGTCGTTTAGCATATATGTAGAGCAATAAGATTAATCTGTGAACGCTGTTGCTAATTCACGTATCTAAGGACCAAGAAGTGTGTTAACAAAAGCAGTTGAATATGGCAGTGTAACGCAAAAGAGAGAAGTAACTACCCATGTCCATATTACCAGAAGACGTACAGGGCATTAAAGGATTTATTGATATAATGTTAAGGTCGCAAATTAGCATCAGACGGTGTTGTTATCAGGGGAAGCGCCAACCTTAGACCGATTATCTCTCACGCGTAGCCATCTTGACACGTCACACGTAGACATCCTATTAGACGAGTTTTAGGTAAATTTCTACAAGATTGAGAAATACTGTGCTATCGACTGCATATAAGACAAGTTCAAAAGGGTTTACTGTATTCAGTTGCATGTACGATCAGAGCTTTAAAGGGTAACTTGAATAGCGAATGCTTATACCTTGTTTGTTCTACCATCAGATAAGGCTAGAGGCACACATTAGGTAGTTAAAATTATCTATAGTGAAATGCATTTAATAGATGATATTTTTTGATTTAATTAGATTATTAACAAGCATATGGCCGCCTGATGGTGAGCAGCAACCGTAGATAGACGCTAGCAACACCAGCATTATTTCTCGCACGTTGTCATCTTGTAACCTCAGTTGTTAAGTTTCATTTGCTCAGTAAATTCACTGGCTACACTACTCATTAAACAGGACCACAATAATGTTTAGCGGCAGAATATAGCAGTGGTATCACCTTAGACTACATCTAGCAGAGGAGTCCTACTATCTTAATATACATCAATTATAGAATTATAATATTAATTATTCATTAATTATTAAATAATATTAATTACATCATTAATAATTTTATATTCTATAATGTATATAATTTGAAAAATATGTACTGAACCTATTATTATACCTCAACTATTTTATTCTTAATTAATTATTATCTGTTTGTCTTCGTATGTTAATGTTATGTACACCTATAATTGGTATATACATAAGAGAGAATATCTTATTTTAGAGAGGTTAAGCACTATATATTTATTTGCTGTTGATGTACTTTAAGAATAAATAAAAAATATAAAAAATCTTACAAACATTAGTAAAAAAAAACATTACGGGCTTCCTAAAATGTTTTTTTCGTCCTCACTCAGTAAAATATGAAGTAAGGGAGGTATTAACTATCAGGAATCTATTAGGCAGACGACAAATTGGTGTATATTAAGGATCTTAATTCATTTATCCTTACAACTTCCCATTTATGTGGCGGGGCAACTGGGAAAGTTGGAGTTTTGTGTTACGCCTAGACGTTGTCGTGGTTGTGCTTTTGAGGATTTTTTATAAAACCGTTGACCTTTTTACTTTTTTTATTGAATGTCAATCAATCAAAAAGACAGTCGTTTTTAATGTTAGGTTCACGTATGTTTTATTTTATTGACAGCTAACATCTGTGAAAACTTGTGCGATGTGTTGTGAAACGCGATGCAGGAGAAAATCCAATAGTGGGGCAGCGTATCTTTAAAATCAACGTATCTTTTTTTAATTTCATCATATCAGTCACATGACTTATTTTTTTAAACTTTTATAAAAAGTAATTTATAAAAAAATCTATTGGGTTTTTCAAGCAGTGTTATAACACTGCTCCATCTGGAAATCAAACTCAGGACCTTTAGCGTCGCGCTCACGAGTACTAGGCTAGTGAGGCAATTAATTATTAGCATTTTCCCAAATTTCAGAGATTTTCATAATTATTTTAAAAAAAATTCAGTCTAGTAGTTTCTTAAAAATCCTAACATTGATTATCTGGCTGCGACTTATCATATTCTTCCATACATATTCGTGTAGTGTCCAACATTGGCCGTCCCACCCCTGAGATCCTATCGACCCCCAATATTGCAAGGTGGTAAAATTCCCGACCCCATTACTTGTAGTGATGTGGAGGTATCGATGTCGATAGTCGATACACTTAGAAAATATAGTATCGATAAATTTAATTACTGTCTTGAGTGAAATTTTAAGAATAATTCTATTTCAGTTTTTGATCTTAATTACATTTATCGGTTAAAATACATAAATGTTATTATAGTTATAAAATATTAGCAGATTAAGTTATTGATATTAATTTACGATACTTTTTGCGGCCGACTTTGTAATTCATCTTCTAATATAATAAAATTAATTTAGTGGGAATATCCACAGAGTGAAACTTGAAATATAGAAAAAGACAATTAATAATAGCCACCGCATGGAGACTATAAATTATTAATTTTAAAATGAAAGTTTTGCTTGGGTATCGTGATCGAAGAAGCATTCACGATACCCAAGCAAGCCTTTCATTGTCTCTGTTTTTCATCTCTTTAACGCTAGAGATTAATACCGTAAGATAATGACATAGATTTTTACCACGTCAGAGATAATTTACGATTAATTTACCTATTCTTAGAATTTTAACTATCATAAAACGGTTAATTAGTCTGCATTACTATTAGTATCTATAATCTAAAACAAATTAATGATCCTCCGGCGTATTTCATTCTATAACTAGTAATTCCTCAGGGGTTCTCATTTAACCGCTTCATAGCCCACAAGACGTAGGGACGACAGCACAGATTCAAATTGTCAGATTGTGGTCACTGATGCCCTAGATTCAGTTTACTTAACCCGATTGTTACTTAAGATATAATTATTTAATAATGGTAGGAGATAGGTCATTAGAAATTAAACTATTTCTGGTTAGGCTTAAAAATTAGACTTGTCTGGTAAATTTAGACCTAAGGATATTGAGGTTATAAATCACAAAGTATATCACACAGTAAAATTAGGGTGTAATTATTATTACTACAAAAGTGACATAAAATGGCACGCCTGATGAAGTGAATGCAGTCCATAGGTGCGAGCAACACTACTTGCAGCATTCCTTTTGTGATTGTTCCAGTAATTTTAATGGCTAATTTACCCGTCTAGCCGGGACACATTCACTTTAGCATACAACTGCTTAGTGGCATAATATTTGGCAATTCAGTGGTACCCACCCAGAAGCTCAGCAATAGAGTTCTATGGACCTAAAGCACCCATATATATATATTTTTCAGTTATTTATTAAATCATAATTTGACCATATTAAGGAAAATACAAAAATATTGAGATTATGATACTAACCGCTTCCATAGCCTATATTTTTTTTTGACAATTATGAAGTAAAACAAAACGTCACTCGATAATGACTGATTTATTTCTGAATGTCTAATTTTATTTAATTATTTATATCGATAAATTTTACCCCAACACTACAAATACACTATCTTGCCACTTATTAGCTATATGGTCTCGCAATTTATCGGCTGGGCTCTGAAAATTGCTCGCCAGTGTAGTGCTGAAGTTAGTAAAGCGGTGCTTCAATGTGGCCTTACATGTAAAGTGTGGGTTGTTTAGTAGGATGGGTGGGCGGGACTAATTGGTTTAGTTAGAGTAAATTATGAGCAAATTTTGTTCTGTTAAAAATGTTTATGGTAGGCAATTTGGACAATAGTGTGCATGTGGTATTTTTGTACATTTAGTTACACCTTAATTTCGAAAAAAGCAGAGATAGCCTAGTGGTGTCAGCATTCGACTGCCAAGTCGAAGGTCTCGAGTTCGAACCTAAGGCACGCACCTCTGAGTTTTCGAATTCATGTGCGTATTAATAATTAATTATTACTCGCAGGAAAACATCGTGAGGAAACATGCACACCTTAGAGATTTTTCTCGAATGTTTGTGAAATCTGCCAACCCGCACTAGGCCAGCGTGGTGGACTATAGCCTAATCCCTCACAATATGAGAAGAGACCTGTGCCCAGCAGTGGAACAGTATATGGGTTGATGATGATGACACCTTAATTTATTGTCTCAAAAAACCTTTTGGAATGCGTGTAAAACTGCAGGCAACAGCTAGTATTGTATATTTCTTAATTTCTAATCCAGTTCGTTGTACAGAGGCCAGGACATTAAGCTACAACAACCTGTCAAATTTATTTGATTGATATTCAACTTTAAAGCAAATTAATAAGGTTCATATTCAATTCGGAAAATTTGACAGTTTTGCATAGCTTGACATAGCTCGCGTCTGTACCTCCACCCCTTAAGATTAACACAAGCGTAAAATATATGTCCCCTCTGACATCCTTTCCCGCCCTTTCCAATAACACCGAATTAGCCGATAAATTGTCAATTAATAAACAACTTTGTCGAACTACCGGGATCCAACCCACAACCTCTTTGATTCGGAGGGCACAATGTAGTTCGTAATGAGTACATAGTTACGGTCATCTGTTGAGTTGTCTATGGTTTGAACGAAAATTTGTTTTCGACATAGTTTAAGGAAGTAATTTACTAAATAGGATTGTTTGCGACTGTTACTTATTGGTTTAAGGATAGTAAACGTACTGTATGGGTGTATGTATGGTTGTGACTCTTGGACCATCAAAGAAGACCTCCTTAAGAGACTGGAAGCGTTTGAGAACCGTATCATAACCGCATAAGCTCGACAGATAAGGTCTCAAATATCAAAGTCCTTCAAAGAACGAAACAAGAGAAGTCGGAACTTGTACGTACCATCAAACAGAGAAAAGTTGTTTATCTTGGACATGTTTTAAGACATGAGCGCTACCAACTGCTGTAGACAATAATGATGGGAAAAGTTCCGGGAAAAATAAGTGTTGGAAGAAGAAAATTATCCTGGCTCCGCAACATCCGACAATGGACTGAGATAAGGAAAGTTGAAGATCTGTTCAGACTGGTTCTGAACAAAGAAGAATTTAAAAGGATGACTGCTGACCTTTAGTAGTGGAGAGGCACCCAAAGAAGAAGAAGCGGCCACTGAGTGGGAAGTCTTGGGTTCGAGTTTCAGGTCAGACAAAGTGTTATTCCTCGTGGAGCACTGGCAACCTTACTCACCGTAAGGAACACAACACAGCTCAATGCAGTGTTATTTTACTTGGATTTTCTGCAAGGTGGAGATACATCCCCAGTCGGGCAGCTCCAATTTAAGTGGAATTACTCCCACTAAGCCCTGCCTCTCTTAAACCCCTACTTGGTGGATTTATAATCAGTATATACACTGGCTATCCAAATCTTCATCTTCTTCAGTGTTAAAACCATCTAACAGTTCCTAAAACCCTCGACTCTCGACGTAATTCGTTGAGTTTTTCTTGTTTAATTTTGTGAACGAATAAATTTTCATTAAGTCTGCTGATACCGGTTTATTAATGACTTCAATTATACAGACACGGCTCCTAAGATGGCGGTTGTTAGAAAAATTGGTCCCAATTTAAAGGTTTAATAGCTATCGAGTTTTTAAGAAAGAAATATTGCTATTTCTACAAGGAGACAGCGGCCAGTACTTTTTCTTTGTTCCTTTTTGGAAGAAAAATTGCTACGTGTACTAATATAATTGTTTAGGTTTGAAGGGAATCAACCCATCAACTAATCCACTGCAAAGCACGGGTCTTCTCACAGATAGATATAGATTAGATTGTAGTCCACAACGCTGGCCTAGTGTGGGTTGGCAGACTTCACAAACCGTCGAGAAAAATCTCTAAAGTATGCAGGTTTCCGCACGTTGTTTTCCATCACTATTTAAGCGAGAGATAATAAATTATTAATACGCACATAAATTCGAAAAGTCAGAGGTTCGTGACTTGGCTTCGAACTCAAGACCTTCGACTTGGCAGTCGAATGGTCATACAACTAGGCTATTACTGCTTTTTTCCTATTACATGGGATTTACACATACCAGCGAATAGTAGCTGTATATTAGTACCCTTCTATACCTTCGTAGAAGACAGGCGTGATGGCGTGTTACTGTCCAGCAAGTCAAGATGTCCAAATGTACCTAGTTACATACCTCTAACATCCAGCTTGATCTTCTTGACGATGTCAGCATCCAGCGCTGCCGAGCTGACCACGCAAGTCAGCTCACCTCCCAACTCCTCGCGAGTCACCGTCAGTGGCAGCACTCGGGTGATCGTTGCATTGTCTGGCGTCACTGTTTCCCCTGGAACAAGGAAAGAATAATTTTATTATTTTTCTCTGTCTTTCATGCTGTATAACATTTGTTAAATATTATCATTACTAGCTTCTACTCGCGACTTTGTCCGCGTGGAAAAGTTACTTTTATTTATCGTTGTAATTTAAAACTTAACTAAAAACTTTCCATAACTTGCCTTATAGTCATGGCCATTGGGATCCGTGAAATTCGCAACGACCATGTGTCACCTGGAGGTCATTTTCTAGCAACGTGGACATCCAGGGGAACTAACTAATGGAGATGAATTACACACTGGGATCACAAATATAACAATAGCCTCTATTGAATACCATATTCAAAAAGTCGATGATTGTATATCCAATTAATATACAGTTGATTTCTGACATTTACGCGAATATTATACATTGAAATAAAACTACTTTTTACAGATTTTATCGCGTTATATTGATATTATTAATCCAGACGTTTCGGACCCTTTACAGCGTCCATGGTCACGGGTAGACTGAGGTGGTGGGCGTCTTGATGATATAATTATTGACAGCTACGCTACATTTTTTATTGTTACAATATCATTGATTAATAATATCAATATAACGCGATAAAATCCGTAAAAAGTAGTTTTATTTTAATATACAGTTGTCTCGCAGTCAATTGCATCGTAAAATGTCCAAAAATGCCGAAAATTCTCAGTGATTAAATGGCCAAAAGTATTGCATACATAACAAAATAAATGTGGACCACAAAATGGAGGTGTCCAGAGATTTATTAGCTCCTGCCCAACTCGATCACTGCGTTGGGCGAACACCGTATGTGTATCTACATGAATTTTTGGTTTAAAATATTCTGATATACTAAAGCGTGGCCATGTATTTTTATCTTGTTTGGGCATAGCAGGACTTCCACTCCAATTGGAGCTGCCCGACTGAGGAAGTAGCCTTGCAGAAAATCGAAGTGAAATAACACTGCTTTGGGCTATGTTGTGTTTCTAGCGGTGAGCGAGATTGCCAGTGTTCAGCGAGGAAACCTTGTGTTGGTAGTGGGGGGACTTTGAGCCTTATATGGCAGTATAAGGCTCAAAGTCCCCCAACTTTTCCTCTTTCGTTTTACATGGTCGACAACGTGCAAGTGATACCCCTGGTGTTGCAAGCGTATATAGACTACGGTAACTACTTAACATCAGGGGGGCCGTATGGTTGTTTGCCACCTTAGTTACAAAGGGGGGACCACTGTTACCGGCTTCACTTGCATTCAAAAAGGTCGATTCACTTTTTTTGAGGCATACAGTAACTTAATAATTATGTCCTTCCCCAAGATACAGTCCTTGACAATTTTTATTGATATTATGTTCAGTGTCTTAGACATAGAATTGATCGAGATCCGTTCTTACCTTTATATTTATATTGTAAATAATATTTGAGGTGCTAAGTAATAAAGACTCCGCTACTTTATACAATCCAATGTCAGTAACTTTCATAACTTTACAGAAAGGCTTCAACACTGCACAATGGAAATATACTCCTGATATTCAGACAATATTCTGCAAAAAGCAAACTAGAGTGAAATCTTAGCTGTAACAGCAGTTTAACAAGCTGGAAACTAGGCGTTTTGTAACTCCGCTGAATTGTTCATTGTTCAGTTTACAAATCGTTAAGGTTTTAGAAATACGATATTATTGTCGGTTCAAATATATGTGGGTAGTTTTGTTTCTGCAACAATAAATTGTTCTTTTGGCGTGTTGCGAGAATTAAATTTGTTGAAAACATTTGTTTTCGCTGATACAAATGTTTATAAAACATGTTTTGAGGAAAATGTAGAATATACAGAAACGTGTCCATGAAAATGGGAGACCTGCTTAAATATGGTATACTGTAACGTGAATACACATCTGTGGAGAGGCGAGATATATTGCTCCTCTAACCAAAGGGAGGATTCATCCAACCAGGCGGGTGTTTTGTCTGGCGAGCCACGGCCCAACAGCTTCTGTAGTTCGAAATTGGATAGATATCGCGTGGTCACATAGATTTAGCTCAGTTACTAGATATTAGTCCATGGTTACTAGTTTTATTCTATATTAATGAATAACTGGCGTTCCGAATATTGATAGCGCGATTCAGGATTTGTTCATCGTAGTTCAATTTAGCGCGATAGATGTCGCTAGAATCTTGGTGAATTGGTTTTTGTTAGGTTACAAAAGCATAGTGTGTGCTGATATCTGATAGAGTTATAACCTGAATGTGCTATCAAAATGAGGAACGAATAAAAAATATGTTCTATAATTACTTTTTTTTTTTGCTCGACAGGTTCCAGCTGCTTTTATATGAAATTTTGGTGATTTTACTCCAAACTTAAACGGTTATAACTGTAAAATGAATAGGATTTTTTCAAAAATTCTTTTTGGTATAGAATATTAGTATTTTGCTCTTTAATCCATTTCAGCAGGTTTCTTCACAATATTTTGCCTTAACCGTTTCAGTGACTCATAATTTATTAATTATTATATTTGGCAATAACTTGTATTAAACCAAGCTACCACAATCTCTCAAATTTCTTTGATTGATTTTCAACTTTAGTACAAAACTATAAGGTTCATATTCAATTGGATTTTTTTTCAATTTTGGATAGCTTGATCTGCTGGCGTCTGTACTTATGCAGGTTCAAATCTTGCCTAACCTGGAAGTGTTCTTTCGCAAAATGTGATTTTATCTTTGATTATAATTTATTATTAATACGTATAGACTGCCTCATTAGTCTAGTGGTCCTAAGCGCGACTGCTACGCTAGAGGTTCTGGGTTCGATCCCCAGGTCGAGCAAAGTGTTATTGGGTTTTTCTATGAAATTCTCAGTAGAAGCTCGGAGTCTGGATTTGTGCCCGGTTAATGGCAAGAGGCTCGGCTCCTATTACATGGGACCTTAACATACCGGCAAAATGTGGGTGTACATTGTTACACCTCTGCCTAACCCTTCGGGGAATACAGGCGTGATGGTATGTGTATGTATTAGACAGACTTACGACGGTGAAGTTGCAATATCTATCTATTTTTTTTTTTGCGAAATTGACTTTCTTATAATTACTTTAAGGTCGATTTCCGCGTGTTTTAATAAAACCACTTATTTGTATTTTTAACAACAACTCCTATCTGCGTACAAAACGACTATATTTGACCGTGGAATATTTTAAAGTTTTTAAGATACTAATCTTTTTTTTTGTGTAAATTTTGGTCTATGTATTGGCACTTCGCCGTCTATAAGTGCCTTGAATTCGAACTTGAGACCTATGGCTTGGTAGTCCAATAACCATATCACTAAGCTATCACTTCCATCCAAAAAAACTACATAATTTTGAGCGCTACCAGATCCATTTCAACCCAGTATTGATACGGGTATAAAAGACCCCGTTTGTTACACGAAACGTGAATGTATTTCGACAGCAGCGGGGGGTTGGATTCCAAAAATATGAAATGTGATTCGCGGTTCGCCAGTTTGGGGTAAACAGGTACATTAGACCCAGAAATGTATTATAGACGAATGTTTTGATACAATGTTTTGTTGTCCTAGACTAACATCATCATTTCAAGTTATATGAGTTGATAATTGTTATTTTAGGACTGCCTCGTTAGTATAGTGGTCGTCATCGCGGCTTTCGAGCATGAACTCTTGGGTTCTATGCCACTGGTGTTACTGCTGTTCCATTTCCATTTCAAAATCTACTTACCTACCTATCATAATATAATATTAATAACTAGCGACCCGCCCCCGCTTGGGACGGGTGCAATGTACTAATAACATACATGTATTATACATATAATACTTCCTCTTAAATCACTCTATCTATTAAAAAAACCGCATCAAAATCCGTTGCGAAGTTTTAAAGATCTAAGCAAGAAACAGACAGACAGCGTGAAGCGACTTTGTTTAATAGTATGTAGTTAGTAGTATGTCTGTTTATGTATGTTTTCGTTTATGAATTTATGATACATTTTACACAGTACCATCTAGTCCCAAACTAAGCAAAGCTTGTACTATGGATACTAGATAAGGTAATACTTCTATGTTTTTTTTTGTAAATACATACTTATAATAAGACATACCTAGACAAACACAAACACTTATGTTCATCACATAAATATTTGCGTTCAGTCGAATTCACGATCTCGTGATCTGCTCACTAGATCACAGACGTCACGCAGCTGATACCACTAGACCATCATCATAATCAACCCATATACTGTCCCACTGCTGGACACGGGTCTCCTCTCAGATTGAGAGGGATTAGGCTATAGTCCACAAAGCTGGCCCAGTGCGGGTTGGCAGACTTCACACGTAGTCGAGAAAATCTCTAAGGCATGCAGGTTTCCTCACGATGTTTTCCTTCACCGTTTAAGCGAGTGATAATTAATTATTAATACGCACATGATTTCGAAAAGTCAGAGGTAGAGGCAGTGGACTTGGCAGTTCAACTTGGCAGTCCAATGGTCAAATCAATAGGCTATCACTGCTTTTTTTTTACTAGACCATTGAAATATCCTTATTCGAAGAAATCCTTCGAAAACTAAAAATAAATCCATCCGATTGAACAGTAAGCTCTCGCATGACGGCGTCAGGTGAGCTCCGGACTCCAATGCGATGAAGTGAAAATTCCGGCCATCTGTTACAGGAAGGACTCATGAAATATGGATCAAACCTGTGCTAAACAGTTACCTTTAAGTTTTGAGGAAAGGTTTACATCAAACTGTAGGCACCGTCGCGAACATTTACAATTTTACGAGTGGAGGCAAAGGAAACACTATTGACTATATATACCTACTATAAATTAATAACGGCAGAAGAAGAAAGAAAGAAGAAAAAATTTAACCATACAAATGACATAGACAACCATAATTAACTTTTTTTGTATACCACAAAGGTGGCAAACAAGCGTACGGCCCACCTGAATAAGCGGTTACCGTAGCATATAGACGTTTGCAACACCAAGGGTATCACTTGCGCGTTACCGATCCTGTAAAACGAAAGAGGAATAGTTGGCTTGGCAGTATAAGGGTTAAAGTCCCCTCACTGCTACCACAACGTTTTTTCGCGGAGCACTAGCAACGTTGAAATAAAACTACTTTTTACGGATTTTATCGCGTATATTGATATTATTAATCCCGACGTTTCGGACCCTTTACAGCGTCCATGGTCACGGGTAGACTAGCAACGTTGCTCACCGATATGAATGACAGCTAAAAGCAGTGTTATTTCAATTAGATTTTCTGCAAGACGGAGGTACTTACGTACCCAGTCGGGCAGCTCCAATTTTGGAGGAATTGCTCCCGCTATGCCTTTTTTTTTTCGGGTGGGGAAATGCGCCTTATGCTTGCCGCCCGCTCTTTAAATAGAATTAATTACATATTACATTCACAAAATTCAACAACTACTTACATGACGACCTCTGTGGTCCAGCGGTTCGAGTGCCGGACTGCTGATCATGGGGTCGTGGGTTCGATTCCCACAGGACACAAATATTTGTGTGGATAAAACATGAGTATTTGTGTTTGTCTAGGTGTTTGTGTTTAAAAAAAAAAAGTATATAAGTATTATATCCATTGTCTAGTACCCATAGTACAAGCTCTGCTTAGTTTGGGACTAGATGGTGTTGTGTAAAAATGTCCCAAAAAATATTATTATAATTAAAAAATTAAAATTCACACCGATCATACATCCCTCTCGCACAACTTCAAGCACACCGTCAATAGCTTTGCCCATCCATCCTCAAACAAATCAATGTCTGGGCATAAGTCCAGGAGATCTTTGAGTGCGGAGAGCGTGCGAGGTATTGGGGACTTAGCTCGGGCATGTGTTCGGGAAGCTGGGACAGCAAGCAATTTATCTCTCCTACCTCTTAGATAGTTGACAATGATACCATACAATACTGTTGACTAACTTTCACTAACAGCTAGATTATTCTCCTCTAATTTACTCTAAAATCGTTCAAGTAAAAAATTTTGTATCTTAGGTTTCGTGCAAACATTACTGTGGCACGCATTGAACACAATTCACAATTACACCGCTTCCGAAAACGGCTATTAATTTGTGTTGCCAGTAATAAATTCTTGTTAGCCGATACCCCGTCGTAGTTTGGGCGTTTCCTGCTTTTTTTAAATGGTAGTTGATTTCCGGTGTGGACTGAATTGGAATGGGGTTTCACTGGATTCGGCGTGAGGTGGATTGCGTAAATAAAATTGATTGGAGTAGCAAATATTTTTTGTTTATCTCTTAAAAACGCTGATAAATCTTAAAGGTTAAGCTGCCATTGTCGCGGTCAGTCTATGCATGGGTGACGGGTTCTTAGCACATAGCAATAGGGAATATTTAAGTGATTCAAATAAGTGTCAAATATTTTTTATTTTTTAACTAAAAATTTAATGTTAAAATTCATATTCAAAATTCAAATATAATTTATTTCAATCCTTTCTTAGATCATATTATTCAAATTATGTAGTATACATAAAAGTATAAATCCTTATTGCCATATTTATTTTGTTTTTTGATCGACCGACACAGCATAACTCTTTCGTTTAGTTCGTACTCTTCTGTCGAAAATGTATATATCGTCTAAATATGACTAGTTCTGGCCATTAATTACTATCTAAGAACTAGATAACTTCTGTTCCGATACAAAAATCTTAAAAGCTTTACGATCCTTCTCTTGTTTTACAGTAATTTCTTTCAAAGTTATCATCTCCTTCGTCTTTCTGTATACATAGTTAATACATAGTTAATCTTTATCTATGTCTTTTTCAGTCGTATTTAGTTGAATCTTTGTTATAAATATCGGAACTTTCTAAAGTACGAAATTGACGAAGGAATTTCAAATATTTGAAACGCAACGCCTTTTGTCCAAACGGATATGCGTAAAGTCTAAGACACCAAATTGTCAATATCATTGATTTCGTAGTGTTTGCCTACAACAAACTGTTGTAGCAGTGTTTATAGGAGTAGGAGTGTAGGTGTGTTATTTTTTTATTTATTTTTCATTTTATTGTAGGAGTGTTTGTGATAGAATATGACGTCATACTAAGCGCGCCAAAATGGCGTTTAAAGTGTCCGGTTCGGTTGGCTATATTTAATAATTATTACTTTTTTGGTGGTGAATATTTTTTTATCATTAAATAGTGATGTAAATAATCAAATAAACATACTTATATAAAAAAAATCATGCATATTCCCTATTCCTCCACACTTTGGAGGGCTCGTTAAGCCAATGGTTACAGTTGTTTATGACACACCAACGCCTAATTCACGAAAATATTTTCAAGATCATAATATTACAATTACAGGTAATACAATGAACTAGTCACTTAAAGCTGTGCACACTACTCACATAGATTAATTTATTAATTGGATAAAAATAATCCTCGACTCGGCAAGATTTGTGAGATTGTTCTTCTTTTTGGAGTCTTAGCCACCGGTAGCTTGGACCCTGTTCCCGATATCGGTGGTCTGAATATTTTTTTGTATTTTTAAATGTATGTTTTGTGAGAATGTTTTGTAAAGGTATTTAAATTATAATGCAATTAATAAAAACATAAATAGATACGAGATTATTTTTATACCACTAAGCTAAGCCAACCATACCAACTATAATACCAAAGTATCTGTAACCATAATTTATTATATTAAACAAATATATTTTACACCAACCCAACTATTCTGCTTTCGTTTTACAATATCAGCAAAATCGATCTAGCCGTTTCAGAGATTAGCCGGAATAAACAGACAGACAGACAAACATTATCAAAATTGATTTTTTTATGTAAGTACCTACCGTATATACTTTCATAATAATTATGCATTTAGTGAAAAGCTGTTAATTTGGCATTACAAACAGACACTTAAATTTTATTTATGTGTATAGATTTTATCGTACATAGTTGTTTTGTTTTATTGTCTAGTAGTATATAGGAAAAATCTAGGACAACGATGTTGATTTTAAGGCTTGAACTTAAAATCAAGTCTATTTGAAATAAAACATGTTGGATTTACAACTAGACTATTGCTAAAAGATCTAAGGCACACAATAAAAAACGTTCTCACTCGAAGACATAGAAATCCTTTCCACTAGACGTATAAGTGTGACGTCACGGACCAATGGAGCGCACACTAGTTCAAGTGGGGACAGCGTTATGCCATATCGAACTATTTGAGAGATTGAAATAAAACTAATACTTACTAGTTTTATTTCAATGTATAATATTCGCGTAAATGTCAGAGAGAATATTTGAGAGATGTTTTCGACAGACGTATTCTAGTAAAAAAAAAAATATATTTACTAGTAAAAGTATCTATAGATCTTATTTTTTATATCAGAGGGGGCAAACGAACATACGGGTCACCTGATTACGTAAGTGACTACCGCCGCTCATGGACATCAATGACTATCACCAATGCGTTGCCGGACTTTTAAATATGTGTATGCTCTTAAAAAACAACATTGATTATTTTTATAATTATCAAGAATAAGAAAAATATTTTTTTTTATTTGAATAGATTAAAAGTCTATTACTACATATAAACTACCTCAATATTTTAGTGGACGTAAACGCGACTGCTTCTTTAAAAGTTCTGGGTTCGATTCCCAGGACTAGGATATTATTAGGTGTTTATATGAGATTCTCAGTTAAGTAGCACTTCGAATCTATGCCCGGTTAATGACAACAGGCTTCTAATAGCCTAAACATACCTGTGAACTGTGGGTGTACTTGAATACACTCCTGCCCAACAGTTCGGGGCATACAAACGTGATGGAGTAGTAGATAACATAACTACCTAAAATCCTACTTCCTATCCTAAGCCTATTGCCATTAGCTAGGCATAAATCCAAACTCAGAGTTGCTACTAAGAATTTCATAGAAAACCCAATCTCGTCCTGGGAATCGAACCTAAGACCTCTAGCGTAAGAGTCACGTTTAGGATCGCTAGACTAACAAGGCAGTTATTTATTTAACTTATATAAAATTGCTATAATATATCAAATTGCGCATCGTAGTAGATAATCTCTTGCTCCAACGCCCCTCACTCTAATTTCATTTTGTCGGGAAAATTACCATTTTTATAGGTCAATATATTACACAGGGCTAATAAACATAATATAGACTTATAGGGAAGCCATTTTATTAAAAGTTATTATAATTTATGTGACGATTCAAAATGAAAAGAAAAACGTTTAAAATGTTTGTGAAATTGCCAATTAAGTCATACTTTTTTGGGAAACGAAACATTTTTTTTAATGAAAAGTTGACGTTTCTCAAATTAACTGTTATTTTTGTAGCGGATACTTGAAATGTGTGAATGATAGGTATTTTAATTTTTTACAAGATGAGACAAAAATATTATTCATGAAATAAAATAAATTTAAATATTTGAAATGGTTGGTGTATTTTATGCAGGCACTGATAGCCTCAAAGATACTAGTAGTAATTTCTTAAACGGTGATGGAGAACATTGTGACGATTCCTGCATACCTGAGACTGTATCGACAAGCGTAGTCTGTGAGTCCGCACTAAGCTACGATGGTGGACTAACTTAACCGCTCTTATTCCAAGAGGAAACCCATTCCCAGCAGCAGGACTATGAATGGGTTGATGATGAGTGTAATTTTAGGTATCTACATAAAATATTTCTATTGTAGGGACATTAGTGCTAACTTGGCAAAAAAACATATTATATACAGCGGTGCGACGGTGCAACGCCGCCACGGGAGTCCAACGTAGGCTAGACAATAGTGAACACGCGTCTTATTCTTAATGTTATAATCCTAAATTATACCGATTTAAAATAAACCAGTGTTTCCTTTATATATCCCGGACACAACCACATACACAGACCTAGGGACTCCATACTATTATTGCAATCAAACTATTATCTCAATTAAATAATTTAAAAAATACAAATAATTAAATTACAGGCAGCAAAAAAAACTGATTCCAAATTCGAATTTCTTAAAAAACTGACTTGTGCGCTACCGCATAACACCGTCCAACAAAAAGTCTACGCGCCGGTCCTTTTCCCAGCGTTTAAACTGACTGAGTCCCTTAAGTAGTAAGTTCTGTGAACTTATTGTGATTGATTTTTCTTCTATTCTCTTATTTTCTGGCATTTGCGTTTTGTGCGCAGTGGAGTGTTCACGCAAGTTTCCAGAATTTTCGAATTTGGAAACAAATGAGCGTGAAATTGATAGAAAGTTAATTACGAGTGACTGGTAATATATTTGGGTGTTGTTGTTTTGCCGTGATATAAGTTTTAAAATTTTTTTAATGACAGATTTATTATGTATTTGTTAACTGCCTAGTTGCGGTTATCAAATAAATGATTTTATGATTTAATTATAGTTATTAATATCTATAAATATTAACATGTATAGATTTATACATAAATACACTATTAAGAAACTAACATTAAAAAAATACAGAAAAGACCTTATTGGTGGGTTCTTCAAAAAGGTCAGGTGCGTAGTACTCGCAACCGGCGTGTTTGTATGACAAGATGTATGAATGTGGTCGAAGCAAAATAAGTAGGTATGCAAGAATCGTAGCAAGTGGCGTTGTTTAGTTTATGCCTACCTTCATGGGAAAAAGTCGTGAGTGTATGTATGTATGTAAGTTAGAAAAGTGCATCAAAAAACTTGATTGATTATAATATAAGAAGGTGGCGTCCATAATACACAGAGTAGGCGAAAGCACCAACAGCATCCTGAGGGTATTTTCAGAGGGGCTGGATGGGCCAACCATAGGTAGATTTATCCAGATGCATGTTATAAATGGAACTTGATAAATCTCAATCTATGTTGATGATGATTTTAATTTAATTTATTTGTTTATGTTTACCAACATAGTTCTCAAGTAATTGTACTAACACACTATGAGCCTAATTATGTTGTTTGAAAATAAAATATTTTTATTTATTTTATTAGATTTGAAATGATAATTTATCAATAAAATTACTACCATCTCAGCCATCTAACCTAGAGCAGGTTAGCAGACACACGCTGACTAAATCTCTCAGGCATGCAGGTTTCCTTACGATGTTTTCTTTCACCATTCAAACGAGTGGTAACTCATTACAATAAGTCGCAGGTGCGAGCTTTAGATTCGAACTCGAGACTCACGATTCTCAGTCATAATCACTAAGCTATCACTGCTGAGCCCTGGTCTCATCATCAACCCATATACTGTCCCACTGCTGGGCACGGGTCTCCTCTCATATTGAGAGGGATTAGGCTATAGTCCACCACGCTGACTTCACAAACCGTCAAGAAAAATCTCTAAGGTATGCAGGTTTCCTCACGATTTAAGCGAGTGAGAATTCATTATTAATACGCGCATGAATTCGAAAAGTCAGAGCATGCCTTGGATTTGAACTCAAGACCTTTGAATTGGCATTCCATTGGTCAAACCACTAGGCTATAACTACTGTCTGTGAGCCCTGGCCTAACATTAGTAAATTCCATATTCTCATACACAAACAGAACCCAAGTTTCAACACAACATAACACTGCATAAACTAACTTCAAGTTAGTCACAGTAACGTAAGTGTTGTCAAATAATAACCAAGGTTCAAACAAACCAGTGCCTAAGTTCTAGCTGAGCTAAAATCTAGCCAAGTGGAGTGGATGTGGTGCTGATTACAGGCGATAGCGGAGTGTATAAGCGATTTTGGTTCAGAATGCTGAAAAAAAAAGAGAGTTTACAAATGTGAGAAAGAGAGAGGAGTGCTTCTCTCTTTCTCGCATTTGTGAACTCTCTATTCATCCGGCAACATTGATTCATTACTCGCATTAGACGATATTACAAAATGTAAGTATAAGATACTGCCTGATAGGTGTAGTGCCCGTAAGCTTGATATAATAGGGGATAAAGTATGAAATTGCCGATTTGTACTGAAAAATTGAAATTCGTTTTTTTTTTAATTTACCATGTTTATTTAATCAAAATAATTACCATTTTACATTACATTGCTGCCATCTAATAGGAAGGTCATTTATGCAGTTGCGATAGAACTCTGCTGATCTAGATTCGACAAACTGTGTGAAAACATTTTGTGCAGCCTCCTGGGAAGAAAACTTTTTATCACGTAGAAAATTTATTGATTTCTGACATTTATGCAAATATTATACATTGAAATAAAACTACTTTTTACGGATTTTATACGGGTAGACTCTACCCGTGACCATGGACGCTGTAAAGGGTCCGAAACGTCGGGATTAATAATAAAATTCGTAAAAAGCAGATTTATTTTAACGTAGAAAATTTACCAAATCACGAAAAAAATGGTAGTCCGTTGGAGCAAGGTCTGGCGAATACGAAGGGTGACGAATAGGATGAGCAAGGTGTTATGGGGTTTTCTATAAAAGTCCCAGGTAGCAGCTCGGAGTTTTGATTTGTGCTTGGTTAATGACAAAAGTCCCGTCCCAAATTACATAAGTCCTAATGTTGCTGACGTAATTCTTACTTTTTTTATAACAGAAGAGGCAAAGGAACATGCGGGTCACCTGATGTTAAGTCAACACTCGTGAACGGGTGCCGTCTGTCTGGACTGGTTAGCTCTTACTGTCAATGGCAATCTTGCAATCTTTTTTATTTTTTTTCTGTATTTTACTGGATTAATTTATTAGTAGGTACACATCAAACTGCATTATTCTCATTAACAAACATTGAAAACTGAGATTAACATTGTAATCATGTTTTATTTTAAAAGGAGTGTCTATGGAGTTTTTTGCCGGTTCTTCTCCATAAGACCCACTTTTTTGGAACCGTGCGTAGTTTTTACGTTTTAAAAGTGCTATTTTAATGGTCTAATTTAAATAAAACATTTAACTTTGACATCAGTAACACTGATGCACACTGAACTGGCACCAATGCTTTGGCGGCCTTTTAAATATATACAGGGTTACTGGTAATATGTCAGCAATCCGTTAAGGGGTGTAGGAGAGATCATTTGCAACCAAATGACCTCTTATGACCTCTGTGCAAATGTCAACCATTTTCGAGTAATATGCTCTTTTCTTAGAGACCCCCACTGTCGTACTGGTTCGGGAACACTACCGCAGGGAGGCTATTCCATAGTTTACATGTTCTTGGTAGGAAGTTTCGTGTAAATCTAATTGTGGTGGATTTCCACCCATCAAGGAGGTGACAATGGAACTTCTGTCCATCTATGTATCGCCCAAGCAGTGATAGCCAAGTCGAAGGTCTCAAGTTGGAATCCAAGGCACACACCTCTGACTTTTCGAATTCATGCATATTAATAATTAATTATCACTCGCTTAAATGGTGAAGGAAAACATCGTGAGGAAACCTGCATGCCTTAGAGATTTTTGTCGACGGTTTTTGAAGTCTGCCAATCCGCACTAGGCCAGCGTGGTGGATTATAGCCTAATCCCTCTCAATATGCGAGGAGACCCGTGCCCAGCAGTGGGACAGTATATGGGTTGATGATGATGATGTATCGCCCCGCTAGATCCTCACCTTTGGAACCAATCTCATAGCATTACCGCAGAAATCTGGTGACAAAGACGGCCGAACCAACTCAATTACATACTAAGTGCGAATACTAGCACGTTATTTATATATACTTACATAATATATATAGAACTACGTATGACCGGTCATGCCAGCGAACTGTGGGGGTATATTAGTACTCCTCTGCCTAACCTCGGGGAAATCGGACGTTTTGTCATGTTATGAGAAATCTATCTCCACCAAGTCACCTTTGGAATCCTATGGTTGACTTAAGGATAAGATATGCCTTTAGGCTTATGCTATAGTGCACCACGCTTGTCTAATACAGGTTGGTAGACTTCACGCCGTCGAGAAAGTCTCTCAGGCATGCAGTTTTCCTCACGATGTTAACCTTTACCGTTTAAGCGAGTGATCATTATTCATTACCTTTGAATTGGTTTTCCAATGGTCACAGGCTATCACAGCTTATTTTATTATTTATCAAAACTAGTTGCACTGTTCCAAAAAGTGGGTCTTATGGAGAAGAACCGGCAAGAAACTCCATACACACTCTAAAAAAAAATTATTACAATGTTAATCTTGGTTTTCAATTGTGTTTTGAATAGTTCATGAGAACACAACAGTTTTGTGTGTACAATAATAAATCAGTATAATAATAATTAAACAGAAAAAAATATTGCTATTGACAGTAAGAGCTGACCAACCCCGACAGATGGCACCCATTCACGAGTATGACGTGTGTCATATTCTGCTTAGCAGCAGAGTTTTAAGCAATCCAATAAACAGAAGAACTCAGCAGTAATTTTAGGGCCTCAATAGGAGATATTATGTACCAAAGAAATATATTGAAATAACAAACATAGCCTTGTGACCTAAATAACTGGTGTATTTCGCAATGACTCGCATTTCTTTGGCCCACGAGACGCCCAGTTTTAATTAGTCTCGAATGTTTCCAACTGTAGAAAGTTGTCCAATGTTCTGTATGCCACCGTTTTTCAGTGGAGTAAATATTCTATGATTATATTAACTTGCCTTATAGTGGCACCACGATTATAGCAGGACACTGCTCAACCTGAGAATCAAACTCAGGCCAACTCTTTTTACTAATCTAAACGTTATACAGTTCTAAACGTTATACAGTTGAACATGATAGATTTTTTTCTGTCTTTCAATAATATCTTTCAGATAACTTTTATTTAAACTTAACATAGAATAAACTTTGAAAGTTCTTAAGTATAATATGTAAAACTGTAAAATGGATTTAACTATAAAATTATTAATTATTATCAACTATAAATGATTGTAAACTAGCACTATTGTTTTTTAAATAGATCATTATTTAAATAGATTTTGTGGTAATTAATTGCTCAGTAATATAACAGTTTAATTTTAAAATGAAAATAAATACTAATGTGTTATCTCAAGTTATAGCAATTTCATTACTAAAAAAATTGAGTATATTCTTTAATCCTCTGCCTCATTACCCTAGTGATCCTGCTCTCTTGAGGTCCAAGTTTCGATTTCCAGGTCGAGCAGTGTTATTGTATGAAATTCTCAGTAGCAGCTCGGAGTTTGTATTTGTGACAAGGGTTAGGCTCGCCCCCTGTTACATGGGACCTAAACATACTGGCGAACTGTGGGAGTGCATTAAATACCTTCGCCTAACCCTTCTGGGAAAAAGATGGTATTTATGTACTTTTGCACATCCATCCATTATAATATACAGTACTGTTCAACTTCAGCTCGAGATGACCCAGACACTGCGGCAGGGGAAATCATACTCATAGCACGTAACTTTAATTAAAACTCGTGTGAGTATGTAGTAGATGAGGTATGGTAATTTTCATATGCAGGGTTTTGTTGTTTTTGTTTTTCCATTTCGTTTGTGTGCTACATTCTCGGCAGCCTCGTCACTAACCATCAGGTGATGCGCTGCCAAACGCACTCATATTTCTATTTTTTATATTTTTAAATGTTTTTTTTTTTAATATTTTTATACTTAGGATTAAATATTTAAACTTGTAAACGACCTTGTAACCAACCTTGTAACCTATATAGTAACCAACCTAGTAACCAAACTTGAAACCGACCTTGTAACCATTCTTGTATTAAACCTTGTAACAAGGTTATAAGGTTGATAACCGACCTTGTAACCGACCTTATTTATTAAAAAAAAACCGACATTATTTATTTTTTCATAAAAAAAAGACCTTGTAACCCACCTTGTAACCGACCTTGTAACCCACCTTGTAACCGATCTAGTATCTAACCTAGTAGCCGACGTCGTAACCAACCTTGACAAACTGACTAGCAATCGGCTTGTCCCCTAGGGCAATTCAAGTGCTAGTCGTAGTAGTATGCTAAGGGTACAATTTAGTCAGAAGCCCAAAAAACCTGACAACTAGTTTATCCTTAGGATATTTCTAGGTCATCATCACCTCCGAGCCTCTTCTCAATTGTGTTAGGGTCGGCTCCTACTTTTTTTTGTACCACTAAGGTAGCAAACAAGCATACGGCCCACCTGATGGTAAAGAGGAATAATTGGGTTGGCAGTTTATGAGTTAAAGTCCCCCCACTGCCAACACAACGTTCGCGCATGGAGCACTAACCAGATGCGGCTGAATATCTGTATTTTACACGAAGCGACTGCTATCAGAACTCCGGTATTCAGCCATGGAAACCGACTCCAACATAGTTAGAAAAAGGCTCGTAGCACGACAACTTTTTCACACCTAAATCACATTCACAGCAATCGAAACTTTAAACATTTGAACGGAAAATAGCGACAGTGCGACAAGGGAAATCACGGACCGAAAACTTTAATTAAAATACTTAATTAAATCGTGCAATGCGCGAATACTTTTGAGAACTATTTCATACTCTTTGTTTGCCTCTCGCATTAAGTTTTCTGTATCTTTCCATCTCTTTCTGGCATCTCTCTGCAGCCCATTTTAATTGGAGAAAAGTTTTGTGATTCGAAATGTGAAACTATTAAACGGTTTTTCGTTTTGATATACGGAGCACATGACGTTCAACCAATCAGCGGGCGAGGTGCATTCCGGCGCATGCCATTTCACAATTTGACGGTTTCATTTCGATAGATTATAATCTAGGTACTTAAAAATAATGCATTAAATTGTAAGCAGGGAAAACTTAGTGGTATAGTTCGAATTTAAGGCACGCCTCGGAGTTTTCGAAATCATGTGCGTATTAATTGTTATCACTCGCTTAAATGGTGAAGGAAAACATCGTGAGGAAATGGCATGCCTTAGAGATTTTTCTCAATGGTGTGTGAAGTATGCCAACCCGCACTAGGCCAGCGTGGTGGACTATAGCCTAATCCCTCTCTTAATCTGAGAGGAGACCCGTGCCTAGCAGTGGGACAGTATATGGGTTATTGATGATCAATGATTTTATGGTTCAGATCTGTGGACAGTTCACAATCTCGTAAGATATATTATATTAAAACAGTATTTACAATTTTACGGTGGTTTACAGTTTCTTTTTTATTTATTTACCAAAAAATCAACATGTCCTATGAGGCTTTACACTCAATGCGCTATATTGACATAATTTAAAAATTATTCTCAATAGGAATATACAGAGGCTTACTGCTGTCCATCCACAGTTTTTTTAAGTCGCACATGATTGCGGGGAGCCTATTGCCATTAATCGGACGGACACATTAACGGCACAAATTAAACGGGCACAAATCGAGTTGATTCAGAACCAACTAAATTCATGTACCTATTCGAAGTCGTACAGTGGCATATCGCGTAACATACACAAAAAATATGAACCGAAAACCTTTTTTGAAGTCGGTTAAAAACAATTAATTCCCTCCATTTCTTTTCCTGAATGTCCCACCAACATTTCACGACGCAGGGGTGACAAACTATTGGCGTTTTAATTTAGAAATTTTAATTAAACTCGACCCTAGGGTTGTCGACTTTTAGTTTTGTAGTTAGAGGGAAATTTCGCGCCCGTTACGGTTAAATGCCAATTAAATTTAATAATTAACTCGTTTATAATCTGTTGGTGTATAAGTTAGTTTATCGTCAGTTTTATTAAAGTCTAAAGTTTACTTTTTGTTGGCTTATTTTAAAATTAATTTAGGAACCGTAAGAACCCAGAAACCTCTAGAGGGTCGACATTTTTTTATACTGATCGATTTTTAATAGTTTAATAGCGGTTAAGTGAAGTAAAGGGTGGAAATCGAGTTGTATCAATATGTGAAACGGAAAGCTGAAGATAGAGAACAGTGGCGATAGCTCCACCGACAAGCTCTTAAAGCCGAGCTCTTAAATCGAAGAAGAAGAATAGAGGTTTTTAATTCAATTCTATAGCTTGTATGTTTGTCTCCTACAACACAGGAATGGTCCATGTATTGTAGGAGACGAACATACAGTTACCAGACACAAAATATACACTTAATGGTTCGGAAGTTCGAATCGATTCCATTCTACGGAACTCTTATAAATTATCTTACAATATAAGAACTAATACTTTGAAGTATTCTGAGGACCTAGGTGCCAATCCCAAATTCCTTACTAATATTATAAATGCGAAAGTAACTCGTCTGTTTGTTATGATTTCATAACTACACCGCTGAACCAATTTTGATAACATTTTGATTAAGATACAAAGATAAATTAGACCTTAGAGAAGGATATATATACTACATTTTGTCTCAAAAAGCTCTTTGCGGTGCGGATGAAACTGCTAAATGGGACAAGATGGTGCTATATAAAAATTTCCCAAAATATTTGTTATTATTATTTATAATTACAATTTCTTTTTTTAAAGTTGCCCCACACTAAGCGTTTCTCCTGTATCGTGGGTGCGTTTACAGACACAAACTTTCACATGCACAAACACCCAGACCCAGAACAACTACATGTAGATCATACAAATAATGCTAGTATTCTAATTATATATACATATAGTAATTATGATAGTGTCTTAACACTAGCATACATTTAATACTAAAAGTCATAAACATAGTGTTTTATATTACATTATTTCTGCACGGCAACCATGCCGTCCGAATCCTATTTCAGTCAAACTTTGTACCATGCCGATTTAGATTTGCAACCTTTTAAAAAAAAACCTAGTGTCAATATTTCGCGCGAATGAAAAATTCAGTGTACTACCATTATTTCAGCGTTCCGTTTTCGAAATTGCAATCGAAAAAATCCATGCTATACGTCAAAGGTTTCTATCAAAGCTTTGGTGAAAAAAAAACTAGTAATCTGATCACTCGTTTGCGATTGCAGTGTAAAAATCGAAAAAATACAAAAATATTTTAAAAAAGAATGATTCAAATCGGCCGTCAGCTGTCACGCGATTGGTTAACGATACGCAACCGGTCCATATCGCGTGGTTGACGGCCCGTTGATTGGTTGGAACAGCGATGCTTAAAATTTTATGAAGCGTCGCTCCTTTTTTAAATATTACGTAAAAAAGCATACATTATTTTTTTAAACTAAGTAGGATTAACTGCCATAATTTTACAAAGTATGTAAAGAGAGGTTTACTGTTTTCAATCAATGCTGACTAAATAAAAAATATTGAATTCATTATTATTTAAGAAAATATTTAGGTATAACAATTATACATTAAAATAAAAAATAACGTATATATCTGGAATCAGAGTACGCTTCGCTGCTTAAAAAACAAAATAACATCACACAAGAATACACATAAAATGGCTACACTCATAAAATGGCTTAAAACTAAAGAGAAAAATGCAAACAGTCGTTACTGTCTTTTTTTGATCTCATATATGTCTATAAATTCCACTACAGTTGAGAATCACTGTCAACTGAAACACGAGTGAGCTTGTCAATTCTCGCTTTACGCGTCGTCTGCGAATTCCAAACGATTTTTCGACAACCGCCATCGATGCTGGACATAATTTTGAATTTAAAAGAGTTCCAATGTGGGTATTATACTTTTTGTGTGACACTGTTGTAACATGACATTTGATCCTTTGTTCATCCAGACTTGTTTTTGTTACTGTTTTTTTTTTAAGCAGATGTTCTTTTTTGTACAGAGGCCAGCACATCAAGCTACCACAATCTGTCAAATTTCTTTGATTGATTTTCAACTTTAATATTCAATGGTTCATATTCAATTGGGAATATTTGGCAGTTTTGGATAGCTTGACCTGCTGGCTTGACGTCTGTACAAATTTTCTAGAATAGATAGCTTTTAAAAAGTTTATTGTGTAGCACGGTCGCAATGTACACGGTCCCAACTGAATTAGTGTCAGCAACTTTCTTTGCTAACCGTACAAAATGAGAACGAAGAAATTGTCCGAAGAAATGTCCATACGACGTGCCCAGTCATTAATAAGTTTTAAATAATTGGTACATGACCATTTCTTGTCACTTTAATTTGAGTATACTGCTCCTTTCTTATATTATCTACTAATGTTTCTACTAAAGTCTCTCTCTTACACGTTCTTGTATGTTTGGATGGATATTGTACAATAAAGTTTATTCTATTTTATTCTAAATTGCCATATGTCCAAAGATGTATATATAAAACCATAATTTAAGCAAATAACATTAAAATAAAAGCAAGAATCTATAAACAGCTTTACGAGAAAACAATAAGTTTCAACAGAATTCTATTTATAGTCGTATCTCAAAAGTTTTGCGCGGTAAAGTATTAAAATTTCATATAATTCAGACACTGCATCCGACACTCTTTCAGTATTTATATTGTATTGCTAGTCTCAAACGGTTTGGAAATAAACTAGGTACACTCGACAAAAGAGTTAGGTATACTAGCAGCTAACGACATCTGTGTCTTGACAGATAAATTATTGTATAGTCAAAGAATTGAATGTTTTATTTCAATTAAACGATTAAAATAGGAAGTGAAGCAAAGTCTAAACTAGTTGCACTGTTCGAAAAAGTGCAGACCTAAGTTAGAAACTCTATAAAAACATGATTAAAATATTATTTATTGTTAGTTTATGATTTTGTTTAATTATGTAATGAAATATAATATTATCAAAACGCAGTTGTTGTTAGTTAACAGCAGCTGCGTAGATACTTTTTGGCGAATTAACCATACTAATCAATTTATTTATACTAATATTATAGGGTGTTACAAAATTACTCATAAAGCCGAAAGAAGGTTAAATGGGCCCTTATAACGAGTCCATTCACAATATTTAAGAACCGCAGTAACACTGTATAACATACCCCAAAAAAAAGGAAAACAACAACATTTATGAATGAAAAATAGAAATACTATTAAAGTAGACAATTATTAGGTAAAATAGGTACGTAGGTCTTTCTGTTAATAATCTGGTTCCCTGACATGACAGCTGTCACAATTTCTGGCTTAGACAATTAATTATATTTTTACGGGGTTTTTTTTGTAACACGTTGTATAAATGTGCAAGTAAATTTACTTTAGCATCGATTCCCAGTGTTCTAGTTGCAGTCACGAACACTAGGCTATTGAGGCAGTTGCATAATATACTAGTTATATTTAAGCATTTACAAAGAAATAAAAAATCGACTACGTATCTAAAATTTAATCATTCTTATTGAGATCTAATTAGACTTGAAGTCAACCCCAACTACTCAGAAATATTTTATTAAATTTATCATCAACATTAATTTTGCAAATCAAAGTTATTTTCAATTACTCACAAAAGCTTTGATGTTCAAAAGGTGCCTGATAATCTGAGATCTATATTTAAGAAAACGTTTTACAGAATAGTATTTCACAAAATATTTTTTTAAAATTAATTACATGAAACTAATCTTAAACGCGACTGCTACGAGAGGTCCCGGAAATGATTTCCAGGTACAGCAGTATTATTGGGTTTTCTATTAAATTCTCAGTACCAGCTTGGAGTTTAGAATTGTGCCCTATATATGATAATAGACCCTTAAATGGGACCTAAAAATAACAGCGAACTGTGGGTGTATAGATGCCAGCACATCAAGCTACCACAAGCTGTCAAATTTATTTGATTGATTTTCAACTTTAATACAAAATAATTAGGTTCATAATCCATTGGGAAAATTTGTCAGTTTTGGGTAGCTTGATCTGCTGGCGTCTGTACAATAGACAATCGTACACTTCTGCCTAACCACGGAATACAGGCGTGATGGTTTATGTTATTACTTGGAACTATATTACTATAGTTTTTATATGTATAAAATAAACATCAATTGCCGCATGTGAGAAAGATCATCACTTGAGAGAGACACGACCAATGATTCTATTATAGCGTGTGGCCATTATTATATTATAGTAGGCAACCCCGGCTAGTATGTTTCCCTTGTCGCCCGTTAGAGTGCGCGGGAGTACTACGCGCCGCTGCGCGCGCAATAGTTTAGTGGAGAACGAGACGCGCATCGCGGTGCCACGGTCCTCGTGTTTTCCCGCGCTTGTGCCGAAGTCTTTGTGTTAGTTTAGATAGTTCAACCAAGCATTCGCCTTGCTTCACTTCTTGTATGTTTACTTCAAGACAATAAAGTACTTGTGAACCGGCATGCAGTGTTTTCAGACCACTCCAATAGCCTACCCAACGCTATACTATATTTTTTTATATGTATCCCTGTATGGCACAGTGGAAGTAATTGCACTTGCAGCTGCCCGAATGGGGAAGTACCCCTTACCTTGCAGAAAATCGAAGTGAAATAACACTGCTTTGAGCTATGTTGTGTTCCTTAAGGTGAGCAAGGTTGCCAGTGCTCCGCTCCGCGTTGACTGACCCTTATACTGCCAACGCAACTATACCTCTTTCGTTTTACATGGTTGGCAACGCGCGTGATACCCCTGGTGTTGTAAGCGTCTATAGGTTACGTTAACCGCTTACCGTAAGGTGGGCCGTACCTATGCTATTTTAAATCCACTGAAATTCACCAGGGCGACGCCGGGCACAAAGAGCTTGTTTTCAATAAAGGAAAAAAATACAACCACAAAGGGAAGTTTTCCGAAGCCAGAGTCCGTAACTAAAGTGCACAGAAACTTCGAGAAGGAATCCCAAAGTTTTATCAAAGTATTAGCAGAGGCTACTTTGGTACCCTCTGCACTCTTGTGGCCCTACTAGGAGCTAAACACACGCTATTGTCGTTAGCGTCCATCGACAAATGTAATCATTTTTTTTTATAAATAAATATTTATAAACTAAAGTATTTTAGCAAAGAAAAAATTCGATTCGCGGGCAGGATTCGAACTTCCGTCGTCTGGTTAGGTACACCAGACGCTATGACCATTAAGCCACAGCGAGTCCCACCCGCCAGGTCGAAATTTGCCTTCACATTCTGAATTTACATCTTTATGGTGACTTATAAACTGGTTTTTGTAAGGTATTTTGTTATTCCAAATAAAATAAATTAATAGACTATTTCGGGGGTAACCCTTAGTAAGGCTCTAGGTTTGGATCCTGGAAGTAGCTGTACAAAACAGGTAATTTTGTGCAAATAAGTTCTGGTGTTGCTTGAGATTTGGTAATGAAAGAACTTGGGGTGTTGAAGGGGAATAAATAGGTCTTAATAAAGAGTATTGAGTAAAAAATTATGATAAATTATATTCATTTTTGTAAGTAGATCTTATAAAGATAATTTTACAAGTCAATATAATAATTGATACTAGATGACGCCGGCACTTCCTAGCTGATGACCTCTGAGAAGAAACGCCGAAATAAACTCAGAGAATCATGGTCGTTGCTTAACTAATATTTAGGGAGCTCAACGACCCGTCGCACAAGGATACCAGATCAGCGAAACATTTGCGTAGGTCACGAATATCGGTTTTAAGATTCTTTATATAAATACTCAAAACTGTCAGAAAACGTACGAGCTTAAACTAGCTGACATGGTAATCATATTAAAGTACCTACATTTATAAAAGTGGTTTGAGAACTATGATATAAAATGTATACTCACAAAAATGTCAGATATTAAAAATTACATAAAAAGTATGTCAGTTATATCATAAATGATAAATACTATTTATTTTGCAAATAGATCTTTTAAAGACACTATAAAAATTAATGTTTTAATTTTTTTAAGCTAGATGGCTCCGGCATTTCCTTACTGACGACCTCAACGAAAACAAAAAAGGAAACGCCGAAACAAACTCAAATATTTTTCCCAATCACTAAATCTGGGGGCACCGTAGTACCCCGGCAAGTCGAGCAAAAGGCATAACCATTTTAAGAGATAGGGCATAGTGGGAGTAATTCCACTCAAATTGGAGCTGCCCGTCTCGACCTCCGCCTTGCAGAAAATTGAAGTAAAATAACACTGCTTTGACCTGTGTTGTGTTTCTTACGGTGAGCAAGGTTGCCAGTGCTGCACGAGGAAGCGTTGTGTTGGCAGTTGGGGGGACTTTGACCCTTATACTGCCAAACCAACTATTCCTCTTTCGTTTTCAGGGTCGGCAACGCGCAATTGATACCCCTGGTATTACAAGTGTCTATAGGCTACGGTAACCGCTTACCATCAGGTGGGCCGTACCCACCTTAGTAGTATTAAAAAAAAACGTACCATTTTTTTTTTTTACCAAAGATACCTACCCAAATTAAAAACTCTTTATTATTTACCTCTTCTTCTATTTCTTTATTCCAATATAAAGTATCTCCCATATTCTATTTGCTTCGCCAACAAAGGAACAGTTTATAAAATCAAACTGTCTTATCCCGTTGAACTTTGAAATATCTTTGTTTAATGTACCAACGTCTTGACCGTCTGGGCCTTCGACAGTGAGAAATAGCTCTACTGATGCTCTTTGACGGCTCACTTAGGCTTCGCCATATTTATCTTCAGATAGAACTTTAAATAAAATACAGTTTTCATCTCAAAAGGGAATGCTTTGGGCACGTGGATTTGACGTGAATTTATTTTTTATTGTTGGATTTTGTCAGGTATAATGAATAATTTATTTCGTTTGGAATTTGTATTTTAATTTTTCAATTCATTGTGTAGTTTTTCTCGTCTTAAATTAAAAGTTCAGTTCAGTACTCGCAACTGTCATGTTTGTATGACAAGATGTATGAATGTGGGCGCGTTTACAAACACGCAGACTCGGAACTACCCGTAGGTCATACAAATATTTATTTCGTGCGAGGGTCGAACCCGCGTCACAGCGCAGAAGTCGACCCCTCCGCCACTACGCCAAATGTGTAGTCAGTATTAAACATTTATGTAGTAAAATTGCCATCAATAGGTAATTTTTTTTCTCAGCTTTGATTTCAAACAAAAAAAAAATATTTTGGTACGTTTTACTCAGCACCATCTAGTCCCAAACTAAGCAGAGCTTGTACTATGGGTACTAAACAATAGGTTAATACTTATATACTTTTTTTTGTGAATATATACTTATACTTAATACATAAGAAACACCCAGACAAACACAAATACTCATGTTTTACCCACACAAATATTTTACCTGTGGGAATCGAATCCACGACCCCATGATCAGCAGTCACTCGAACCACTAGACCACAGACGTCGTCGACAAATGATCAGGAGAATACAAAACGTAACCTGAAGAATCAGAATATCGAAATCAAAACATTTTTCCGGTTGAATGTGGTATTTTATTTGGAATATCTGGAATCTTAACCTCCCCTATACTGAAAGCTTTGGAAGCATTCCGTTCCCAAGATACGAGGCTTTACAAGTATTCCCTCAGTGGAGATTTTTTGTTGAGCAAATTATTTCGACAAGCTCACGTATGCCTGTTTTGGTTTGTGAAGGCTTATGATTCTCTTCTAGTAGAAAATAAGTATTGTTTCTTAGTTTGGTGAATTTTGGATTTGAATCATCAAAAGCAGTGATATAAATGATATTTATTTCTGTAAATAGATCTTTTAAAGACTGGCAGGTCTGCTGGAAGAGATTTCTTTAGAAATAAGCAGTACCTTTGTACTAAATAGTCCTAAGCTGGCTTCTTTCTAGTTTTTAAGTGTGTACATAAATAAATAAATAAAGACACTTTTACAAGTCGATATTTTACATTTTTTTTAAGCTAGCTGTCTCCGGATTTCCTAACTGACTCTGAGAAGAAACGCCGAAACCAACTCAGAGAATCATAGTCTCTTTTAAAGTCCAGACAGAATAGTAACAAATATGTGTCTTACAATGTAGGGCAACGTCTGAAAGTGATAGCTAGAACACGCTTTGGAGACGTCAGTACGAGGAATGGTCAAGTGTGAACTTTACAACTAATTTGACATTTTGGGGACGTTGAGAATAAATGTATGAAAAATAATGTTGAGGAACTTGGACCTTGGGGAGATCGGGCACCAGCCCTATGAACGAATAGGAGACGTTAAAATCAAAACTTTACCAAAGAGTTTTTCACAAAAGAGGCACGTTAATTAATATAATATAATATATTGAGACACTTTAACGCAGCACTAAGCAGAGCTTGTACTATCGGTCTAGACAATGGATATTAGTACATTATGGTATAAGTGTGTAATGTTAGTGATTACCGCTGAGGCGCCATTGAAACCCGAGCCGATAGGTGAGGGTTTTAAGAGAGCCGAGGACGGTAATCATCAATATACACGTGTATCATACGACGTTTTTCAACACACTTGTGAAGAAAATAACTATAATTTCAACAGTGAAAACGAGTTGTGAAAAATCATGAGTTTTCCTATGCGCGCGAATCCAACAATGGCGAATAATGGCGATCGGCCATAGACTAAAAGAATGAGGTTTCTTTTTTTTGGCTTTTCGCGGATAGCGTTTTAGCCACGTACAAAATGGGGAATTCAAAGTTTTCTTTATTACAGAGAAAACAAAAGTTATATTTGAGTGAAAGTTTTATTTATTATAAACGTACTAGTTGAAATTATTAAATACGAAGTTGCATGAAATGAGCAAGCAATAAGTACATTAATTGATTTGTACTATTGAAAACGATCTTTTTTGTATCGAAACTTTTTTAAGAACAAAGCAACTCAACCAATATATCGAAAATATCATCAAATGTATTTTACCTCGATGACATCATAGCCTCGTGCAGGTGGTACCCGAAAGCTCATTGTGTATTCCCGTCGGCTGCCTATTGAACGAAATTGTCTCACTATCTTGTCATCGATGGAATTTTATATCAAAAATATATTTTTCAGAAGAGTATGAAAATTTGGAGTATAATTGGTTTGGAACTATGATTTATTTTTGTTACGATATTGTGTTTAAGGAATACACTTTTTTGTATTGTATTAAGAAGCATAGCAGGCTGCTTGATGGTTGGCAGCAACCGCAGCCTATAAACGCCTGCAACACCAGTGGTATCGCTAGCGCGTTGTCATTTTGGAACCTCAGTCAAAACAGAGGTGAAATAACTGGGAATTTGCCCAGTTATTTTCCTGTAACTCTATATTATATATTTTTCTAAATGTAGTATAGGTAATTAACAATGAAGCTTAAAATAGTGCTAAAGTAATATATATCTCAGTTGAATCGAGAGTGACTGACCCATGACGTCAGCTATGCCCATGACAATTGATAGTAGCTAACGACTCGGAACATGTCTGATGTATACATAGTAGGTATATACATATGTAGGGTAGTTCAGATTTACTGGTATCGCTCTACGGGGACTCATTCCAATGCCAGACTAGATTGGGATCGATCGAGTTAGCTTTTTTTTGTTTTAGAACTTTTTTGTGTGAAAATATTGTAAGAGTTTGAATTTTCATTTACTAAGAGGGCAGTTTTTATATTCTAATTTTGAAATGTGTTTTGTTATATTCTAATTTTGAAATGTGATTTTTTATGATCAATGTGTTCTGATTTTAATTTTGTTGTATTTATACGAAGGATTAGGCAGATATATCATTTATAATGTACACCCAGTTGTTATAAAAGTTGCTTTGATTTGTACTTAATACCTAAAAATAATAACTGTTAGTATGTTTGTTCATCCTCATTCATCCAATTACGATGAAGCAGTGGGCAAGAACCCTCTCTTTTCGAAATTCAATAAGAAGAATTAATTATTTCCTTCAATAATTTATAAATATTTAATTATACCGAGATAATAAGATTAAGAACAAAATACATAATATCTCAATATAATTTTCTAAACTATTATATCACTGTCATTCAATTTAAAACGTTACCTGTTATTATATAGAGTTGAAATTGGTTTATTTGCTGTTATAGTACAATAATATATTCTATAGATGTTGCCTCAATATTCCCAACCGTTTCTATGAATATCTGAGCTGGAGGGAATGGGATTCCATTTATTTAATTCAGTAAACCTATGTGTTTGGGGGACCTAAGTGGGCTATTGACCCCAATAAGACAAGTTAAGCTAAGTAAGTGCCATGGATTTAGTTTGACATAATTTACCATCGCGACTGTGTCCTCAAAAGGACAGAGGCGTATTAATGTATATCCACACTTCACCGGTATGATTTAGGTCACATGTAATATGACTATTAGAGAGGGGCTCGTGGCAAAATTATTACTTTTTTTTAAGTGATAGGGGGCAAACAAGCTGACGAATCGCCTGATGGTAAGCGATTTTCGCCGCCCATGGACACCCGCAACACCAGAGGAGTCACAAGCGCGTTGCCGGGAAAAAGGGAGTATGCTTTTTTCTTGAAGGTTTGAAGGTTGTATTGATCCGGAAATACTGCAGGCGACAGTTTATTCCACAGTGTTGTTATGCGAGCCAGAAAGTTTCTAGAGAAACGCACAGTAGTAGATGCCAACCATCAAGATGATGAGGATGGAACTGCTGTCGTGTAGAACGATGGCGGAAACGAGGCAGCAGGGATCAATCCAAACAGTTCCGCGAGGCCACATCTCCACGCAGCGCCAAGGGATCTAGTCGGTTTGAAATATCCTGGAAGTCAACGATTCGAATCGCTCTCTTTCGCGTCCAGAGGGAGAAGTTGGTACTGGGATACTTCTCCCTAAAGATGCGAGCAGTATTCCATATGCGGCCGGAGTCTTATGAAGTTGTAGGTGGTGGGCCGGAGTGAAATACTGTCTTGATCTACTGAACACGCCAAGCTACAGCTTAATAAGCCACGAGCCCCTCTCTAATGGCAAGATGAACAGCGTAGCGATATTACGCTAAAGAAATCGTATATAACAGTTGTTTTGGTTGTAAAAATTTATGTGCACGTTCACTTTGTAATTTTAATGTTACTCTTTTAAAGCTGAGTTTATTTTCAAGATAACACTTATGTATTATATTATGGGTTAACGTTTGTACTGTCACACTGCTGGGCAGGGGTCACCTCTCACAGAATGAGAGGGCTTAGGCTATAGTCCACCACGCTGGCCTAATGCGAGTTGGCAGACTTCACACACTGTTGAGAAAGTCTCTAAGTTATTATGCAGGTTTCCTCACGATGTTTTCCTTCACCGTTTAAGCGAGTTATAATTAATTATTAATACGCACATGATTTCGAAAAGTCAGAGCCTACCTTGGATTCAAACTCAAGACCTTTGACTTGGCATTCCATTAGTCATATCACAAAGCTATCACTGCTTATGTCTTTTGCGATCTAATAATTTTAAGACCCTCAAAGCAAATTCGATGTTAAAACGAAACAGGTCAAACATGCCTAGGACATTTAGATAATCCAAATCCCAAGTTGAAAATTAAACCAAATTGGAACCGGACTGAGTCCCAAATATTCTATGCTAGACAGAATCTAGACTTTGTTTGTTCAGTTTAATCTAAGTTGACAATGTCCCATCGTTGGACAAATGGGTACTTTAGTTTCTGCCATTCTATTCAGAAGTTATCTTGCATTATAATAATATATGTAGTGTAGATAATCTATATACTCATGACGATGGCTGTGGATTAGAAGTTCGTATGAGTAGACATTTACTATACAACGTGTTACAAAATCACCCGTAAAAAATACAATTAATTATCAAAGTCAAAAATGTTGTCAGCTGTCATGTTAGGGAACCAGATTATTTAACAGAAAGGCCTACGTACCTATTTTACCTAATAATTGTCTACTTTGATAGTTTTTCTATTTTTCATTCATAAATGTTGTCGTTTTCCTTTTTTTTGGGGTATGTTATACAGCGTTACTACGGTTCTTAAATATTGTGAATGAACTCGTTATAAGGCCCCATTAAAACCTCCTTTCAGCTTTACGGGTAGTTTTGTAATTTATATAAAGTGTAAAATTAAAGTCAAATTCAAAGCATAGCGTAGTGCACTGCCAAGTCGAAAATCTCATGTTCGAATCTAAGGCACATTTTCGAAATCATAATTAATTATCGTGCGTATTAATAATTAATTATCACTCGTTTAAACGGTGAAGGAAAACACCGTGAGGAAACCTGCATGCCTTAGAGATTATCTCAACAGCGTGTGAAGTCTGCCAACCCGCACTAGGCCAGCTTGTGGACTATAGCCTAATCCCTCTCATTTCGTGAGAGAAGACCCGTGCTCAACATTGGGATAGTATATGAGTTGTTGATGATGATGATGAAAGTCAAGATAATGTACTCAAGATACGAGTAGGTCCTAGGTAGTACTTTTTGCACATCATTTTTACAATCCCCAAAACGGCCGCTCTTCACCGCCTCCAATTGTTTTAGCTGCGAAGAAGAAGCGGCGCAACAAACTCCTCAACAACACATTTCTAAAATTGACTTATATTATTATGTGTTATGTTGGAACGTATCCAAAATAAGTTCACGAGACTTTTGTATTACAAGCTGTATGGGGTATATCCATTATACCCATTGATGTCCTACACTGTTTGTCCTGGGTATGGTAGGTTATAACTCTCTAAGAGTACGACGGGAGTTTTCGCTCGTAGCGTATGTAGTGAAGCTACTACGTGGCGTGGCGCATAACCCGGGAGTGCTGCGACACCTACAGCTCTACGTGCCCGACCGGTACGTGTGGAGAAGGCAACGCCCGTACCTGCTCGCTGTGCCTGCGGCCAGGACCAACCTGCTGGCGAGGACTCCTCTCACTAGGTCTCACGCGTGGTGAATGAGGTTCACGGGAGGGTTGATGTATTGTGGTACAACTTGACTGAATTTGCAAAAGATACACTATATTTAATAAGTTATTTAGATTAAGATATTTTTTAACTAGGTATAAGGCGTAGATTTAGGATTTAGTTAGTAAGGCCACTCTGTCGCATTGGATCATAGGTCTGATAGTGTAGGTAAGATTGTTATAAATAAAAAAAATTATACTAGCTGTTGTGTTTCTGTGCCAAAGGATTTTTTGAAATAAAAGTAGTCAATGTCCTTTTGTAAGGTCTAATTTATCTCTGTATCAAATTTCATCAAAGGGTTCAGTGATTTAGGCGTGAAAGTGTCAAAGTCCAAATAATTTATTTCAAGATAGACTTCTAGGTATTTGAACGTCATTTTTACATTTTAGACAGCCCTCAAAACGTCCGCCTTAGTGTCTGGGAAGAAGAAGCGGCGCAACAAACTCCTCAGCAACACATTTCTGTCTGTTAATTTATGTAACGTGTAAAAATTATGTATTTAAACAATATTATAATTTTTCTTTGAAACTATCAGACTGATTATGTCTACGCCGGAACGCAGCCTTTCTTCATATTTACAAATTATTACGAACTAACTTCACTACGCACGACACGGAGCTTGGACGCACCGCCATTTTGTCTCGACACAAAATAATTGTAATAACTGAACAATACATTTTTTTAAATCAAACATCGAGGTGTGTACTTATTGTATCGCCCCCAGATTATATTAAGCTCTATTTTTTTAGGAAGGCTATAGGCTATTTAACATCACGCTTCAACCTTTTGGAGCCGAGTAAAATTAAACATGTGACGCAGAATCCACTGGTACCTAAATCTTTTGGTCCCATGAAATAGGGGCAAGCCTGTTGCCAATAATCGGGTACCAATCTATACTCGAAGCTTTATTGCACTCCATATTATTATGTCATATTAAGGTGTTACATAATATAAAAGTAAGTACAATATAGACCCTGTAGGGCACGGCAACGTTGGTGCAAATATTTCATACAAAAAACTAACTACTTTGCTCAACACACGGCCTCGTAAAATACGCATGCAACTACTAGACCAAAAAGCAGTTTAAATGACAAATCTATTTGATTCCAATTGTGAACCTCCTTTTCAAAGTTGGTTAAAAATAATAATTGTTTATCATTTATCCTGAAGATTTTCATTCGCATCTGCCATTTACATTAAAGTATCACATTTTCTAATTCCGTAAAAGAGTTGGATAAGACACGTACCCGTTCATCTGTCAAGCGCGAGCTGTATTCTTTGGTTCCGTATAAAATCTTAATTATACTAAAAAATAAGCAAAGTATCGTTATCTTTTTGTATTTTTTGGCATTTTCCATGCTAAGATTTTAAAGTTATTTTGCGATGGAAAAGTTCGACCGCGGGCAGGATTCGAACCTCCTTCTTCTGGTTAGGTACACCAGACGCTATGACTACCAGACTTTTGCCTTCACATTCAGAATTTACTTCTTTAAGACATTATCGTTATTTATATAATAATATATTTATTTTTCTAAACAAAACAAAAAAGTGCCCTATACTAGATTTTACTCATGTCCTATTTAATTTCATTTACAAATACGATTTTTTAATTACATACATACCAACATCTAGAACTTAACAACTTATCTAATTATCTTTAGCACTGAAAATAAATCTAATGGTTACCACAACTTGTATTATATTTATAATACACCTCTTTTTTTTTTACGGGGAACATCCTCACGGACTTCCGTTGCCTGGGGAAGGCGACGGTATGTACCGAATTCCACTATATGGGGTGACCTACCGACACTAGTTTAGTTTGAGTCACCACTTTTTGCTGGGGTTACGGGAGCGAGGATTAATTCCTGCGTGTCCTATTAAATTACACCTTGCCTTAATTTTTAAGGACGTGCGTTTAATTTTGGCTTGCCTTTATATGTTATGTCTTATAATTGTTATGACACATTTTTTTATACCACAAAGCGTAATAAAGGTAAGCGTGAATAGGTTACGGTAACTACCGTAGCCTATATAGGCTGTATGGGATGTATACCCTTGCAACACCAGGGGTATCTCTTGCGCGTTGCCGACCCTGTAAAACGAAGGAGTTGGGTTCGCAGTATAAAGGTCA
Organism: Acronicta alni; assembly: GCA_964056405.1. Taxonomy (NCBI): domain Eukaryota; kingdom Metazoa; phylum Arthropoda; class Insecta; order Lepidoptera; family Noctuidae; genus Acronicta; species Acronicta alni. Next base: position 9,497,680 of record OZ043939.1, read on the forward strand.
AAGCTGCCACTGCCAACACAATGTTTCCTCGTGGAGCACGGGTAACCTTGCTCATCGTTAGGAACACAACACAGCTCAAAGCAGTGTTATTTCACTATGGTATTCTGCAAGGCGGAGGTATTTCCCCAGTCGGGCAGCTCCAATTTGAGTGGAATTACTCTCATTACATCTCTTAACAACACACACATGCTTAACGTTTTCCAAAGACAATTTTGATTGGATTTGTGCCGGGTTAATGGTAGTTGGCTCGCACACTATTATTTAATACGGGACCTAAACATACTGTGAAACAGTGGGTGTACATTAGTACACCTCTGTCTAACCCTTTGGGCAATACAGGCGTGATGGTATGTTAAAAATTTTGAGAGAGAAACAAACCCATGGATGGTGGGGACCACTTAAAATCTAGGCTGTATGTGTTTAAAAAAACGTTTACTGAAACGATTGCGGTACCCTAAAAACCCGATATGAATGCATCATAGAGCTCACGTGCCAAGCCGTGTAATTTATCACCCGCCGTCGGGTTCCGCATACAAATGGTTCACGAGATAGCTGCGGAATTCTGAAGTGGGGCATATTGTAGTCGATTTTGATGACCCATACTATCAGATGAGTCCTGGATGATACAGGGAGGCTGGAGTCAGGAATCACCTACACTTCAAGTTGCATGACTTTTATTGAAAGCATGTGAACGCATTGAAAACCTCAATAACACTGCTCGACACCGGAAAGAAGCCCAGGTCTATTGTAGCAGTGCTCGACAGTTAAACTAATTATAAATAATAATAATAATAAATATTCTCGGACAATTTTACACAGCACGATCTAGTCCCAAACTAAGCAGAGCTTGTACTATGGATACTAGACAACGGATATAAATACTTATATACTTTTTTATTGTAAATACATACTTATAATACATAAGAAACACTCAGACAAACACAAACACTCATGTTTATCACATTAATAATTGTGTTCTGTGGGATTCGAACCCACGACGTCGTGATCTGCAGTACGACACGTTAAAAATTAACTATCAAAGTTATATATCAAAGGAAAAATTCGACCGCGGGCAGGATTTGAACCTGCGTCTTCTGGTTAGGTATACCAGTTGTTAGTAAGTAAGGTGGCATCGTTCGACATCGAACTAACTGTAAAGTAAGTCATGTCGGTTGAGAAGCAAAATCTTGCTTTTCAGTAGGTGTTACTGACGTCACCATAAAGACGTAAATTTAGAATGTGATGGCAAAATTCGACATCATCATCATCAACCCATATCCTGTCCCACTGCTGGGCACGGGTCTCCTCTCATATTGAGAGGGATTAGGCTATAATCTACCACGCTGACCTAGTGCGGGTTGGCAGACTTCACAAACCGTCGAGAAAAATCTCTGAGGTATGCAGGTTTCCTCACGATGTTTTCCTTCACCGTTAAAGCGAGTAATAATTAATTATTAATACGCACATGGTTTCGAAAAGTCAGAGGTGCGTGCCTTGGGTTCGAACTCGAGACCTTCGACTTGGCAGTCTAATGGTCATACCGCTAGGCTAGTACTGCAAATTCGACATGGCGGGTGGGAATTGCGGTGGCTTAGTGGTCATAGCGTCTGGTGTATCTAACCAGAAGACGTAGATTCGAATCTTGCCCGCGTTCGATATTTTCCTTTGCTAAATAACTTTAATATCTTAGCATGGAAAATGACAAAAAATACAATTAACTATCATTTCAGAACCTTATTACTAAGAACACATTAATTTTATTCATATTGACAGTTCAGGATGACCACCCTCTTTGATCCCGATCTGTCAATACCGTTACCGGCTATCCCAGAATTCCGTTCCGCAATTTTAATCCTAGATATTTCACTCCAAGTATTTCATTCCAATCTGTAGAGTGCTGGGAATAAATTGATTTTATTTCAGATGTCGGGAGAGCCAATCGAATTGTCACATTGCGGGTATCCCTGCTGTTGAGGGGAGATATGATTTTAGTTCAAAACCTTGGTATTTTTAATATACTATCACGTTTACATTCTTAGCTAAACAACTGATCAACCGATCTTCAAGGTTAAGCTGCGCTTGCCGCGGTCAGTGTGTGGATGGGTGACTATTCTTAACACATCGATACCTCTCCGTGCCTCGGCGAGCACGTAAAGCCGGTTCCGGTTGTCATACGAACACATATCATTGTTAAAAAAGCTTGACAGCCGGTCTATCTTCAGGATATCGGTATTACCTAGGTCACGGTCTGATGGTAGTGGCTTCGTGTAAAATACTGATATTCAGCCGCATCTGGTTAGAGTGGAAGCCGACCCCAATAGGAACAGGTTCGTAGAATCATGATGACGTCTGTATTCTCCTAAGGGTTTACCATACGTGTACTGATTTCATCACCATTATCATCAACCCATATACTGTCCCACTGCTGGGCACGGGTCTCCTCTCAGATTCAGAGAGATTAGGATATCGTTAACCACGCTGGCCTAATGGGGGTTGGCAGACTTCACACACCGTCGAGAAAATCGCCTAAGGCTTTCAGGCAGGCTTCTTCAAGATATACCGTTTAAGCGAGTGATAATTAATTAATAATACGATAAGTCAGAGGTGCGTGCCTTGGATTCGAACTCGAGACTTTTGACTTTGCAGTCCCACTGCATATTGTTGATGATGATTACGTGGCTTCTGAATCGAACCTAAGACCCCACAGCGGCCCCCACTTACGACCACTAAGCCATGGAAAAAGAAAACCAATGCTGCTTTAAATTCAGTGTTGCTACACAAACAATAAATATACACGGGTCGGGAATCGAACCCACACCGGGTAGCGTTTAAAACGTCTGTGGTTACGCCCGCACAAGATTTGAATACAAAGCTCTATTTGATTTTGTTAGCTCAGATAGATTTTATTTTGAGTCTTACTTTTTTTGTAAGTATAGGTATATATAGGTATATATAAGACTAGTCTCAAGAGTCCAAGACTTTTATAGAATTCATAATATTATTTTACGACGTCTCAGTCTAGTAGTTCGAGTGTCGAAGTGCTGATCACAAATCGTGGGTTCGATTTCCACAGGACACAAATATTTATGTGGTATTGATTATGTTTGTCAAAGTTAAAATTTTTATATCAAACTAGCTGACCCCGCAAACGTTGTTTTGCCATAAAAAAAAAATTTAGGGGTATGAAAAATAGATGTTGGCCTATTCTCAGACCTCCCCGATAAGCACAAAAAATTTCATCAAAATCGGTCAAGCCGTTTCGGAGGAGTATGGCAACGAAAACTGTGACACGAGAATTTTATATATTAGATTAATCATTAAGGCACTTTTGAAAAGTCAAACTCACTGTTTGGGTATTACGTATGTATTATAAGTATTAAGATGAAAAAGTATAAAAGTTAGTATTAATGGTATCTATTGTCTAGTACCTACCCCTTTTTTTTTGTTGACGGGGTTGGAAATGCTTTAAGCACTACCCACCGCTCCGGGGAGAGCAGTGAGGTGTGTCGGACTCCGCTCTGAAAAGAGTGATCTACCGACTAAAAACCTCGGCGTTTCGTCTCCACTTTAGTGCTGGGACTACGGGAGCGTAGCATTCGTCCGCAGACCCATGTGTGGTTAAGATATTCCGCGAATGGGGCGGCTTGGTGGGGCAAAGGGGAATAATTCAATTTGTCAGGGGAATACATGGTGTTATGTAGAATGTCTTCAATATTTACTTTATTGTTATAAATGGTTGTTACTTTTCACGCCTTAACCGTTGCTCGACAGATTTCGATAATGTTAGACAAGGAGATAGAGACACAATCTTTGTCAAAACACATATTTATGTCTGTAACTACATCTTTAGTACAAGATGGCCTTAATATTTCCCAACGTATAAGTTACCTACCTTAGCATAGTTTAATTTTTTTGACACTCGAGAGAATACTCCTTGACTTCTATAGTACAATCTGTTACTTAGTTTGGAGGGCAAGAATCCTTACAGTTTAACTATGTATTTCTGGTCAATATTTATTATAATATTTGTATATTTTGTAACTGACGACCTCTTTTAAGGAATGCTGAAAGTCCAGAGTCTATTTTAAAGTACAGACATTAGTATTTTAGTATCAAATATAACTTGTGAGTGTACGTGCCTCGGAGAGAACGTAAAGATGTCGGCACCGGTTTTCAGACTTTTCTTTCCTGCGTTGCGGAGGTCTGATGGCAGTCACTACGTGTAAAATACTGATATTCAGCCAGATCTGGTTACACTGGAAGCCGACCCTAATATCGTAAGTAACCTTTTTTTCAATCTTTTGTCAATTGTACAGACGCCAGCAGGTTAAGCTATCCAAAACTGTCAAATTTTCCCAATTGAATATGAACCTTATTGCTTTATATTAAAGTTAAAAATCTATCAAATAATTTTAACAGATTGTGGTAGCTTGATGTGCTGACCTCTGTACATGAAAATCACTATAAACAAGAACTCCATCATTCTACCATTCATTAACCTGATCGTATTCGATACCCACAACTTTACATATCTACATACAGTCTCCGCAACCCGGATACATTTTGATTCAAAGCCTACAATTGACCACAAATCTAGGCAAAGGCTTCAATTTCGGCCTAATTCGAGGCTGATAACCGAGGTGGATTAATTTATGGCTAGATAGGTAGGAAATTTTAGATTTAGCATATTTGCATGTTGATTTCAGAGAAATTGAATGTACCATGGTTTCCGATTCAAATTAGATTATGTGGTTACTAGAGTATTACTATAGAGAAGCCTCTTTATAGTTGTTTTAAAATTTATTGCGCATTTTATGGGCTGTCCCGTGTGTGTTTAAACGCTGTTCAAAAAGTACTACAATAACTTTTCTTTTTCTTTTTTTGCGTTGACGGCATGCTGTAACACCTCGCCACTAACGGGTAACGGTGGCTGCCGTGGATTCGATTCCCACAGAGACAAATCTTTGTGTGATCCATAGATTTTTTTCGAGTCTGGGTATACTTTGTGTCCGTTAACTATATGTTTGTAAAGGGGTCTGTAAATAGGGCTTGTTACCTAGCTAGCCTACCTAAAAGATAATTAACCCATTTTTTTTTAAATTAATGCCATCAGACTTCCGCAACCTAATTTCTGGGCTTAGGAAAAATAAAATTATAACCTGTGTTTAGCAGCAGGATATGACTTGACAGTAAGTACAGTGTGTGTGTCCAGTGGTCTGGATCCACCCTTCTAGCTAGCTTTTCTGTTACACACATGTTGTAGTACTTGCTGTGTTCTTTTATAAGTGAATATCAGTGTACCTACTCATTGTTGAAGAGCCAATTTAGGATAGTAGAAAAGAAGTAGTCAGTATTTCCACCATAGTAATGGTAGGAGTAATTCCACTTAAATTGGAGCTGCCCGACTGGGGAACTACCTCCGCCTTGCAGAAAATCGAAGTGAAATAACACTGCTTTGACCTGTGTTGTGTTTCTTACGGTGAGCAAGGTTGCCAGTGCTACACAAGGAAACGTTGTGTTGGCAGTGGGGGGACTTTGACCCATATACTGTCAACCCAACTTTTCCTCTTTCATTTTACAGGGTCGGCAACGCGCAAGTGACACCCCTGGTGTTACAAGCGGCTATAGGCTACGGTAACTACTTACCATCAGGTGGGCCCTATGCTTGTTTGCCACCTTAGTAACATTAAAAAAAATTACGTACCTATCATCATCATCATCAACCCATATACTGTCCCACTGCTGAGCACGGGTCTCCTCTCATATTGAGAGGGGTTAGGCTATAGTCTGCCACGCTGGCCTAGTGCGGGTTGGCAGACTTCACAAACCGTCGAGAAAAATCTCTAAGGTATGTAGGTTTCCTCACGATGTTTTCCTTCACCGTTGAAGCGAGTGATACTTAATTATTAATACGCACATGAATTCGAAAAGTCAGAGGTGCGTCCCTTGGGTTCGAACTCGAGATCTTCGACTTGGCAGTCCAATGGTCATACCACTAGGCTATCACTGCTTCGTACCTATATATGTGTATAATTCACAGTGTAACAATAAGCCTACTTACCATTGAGCTCCCGCATGTCGGTACCCCGGTTCTTCCTGAAGTACCACACGACCTTCGGCTGCGGTTTGCCCTCGTGGACGGTACAGCTGACGTTGACCTTCGCTCTCTCCAGCAGAGGCCCGAAGGTCGCCCCGTCCGAGAGGGTCTTCCCATCGCCAGTTATTACTTCCACTGACTTCGGTTTTACTGTGAACAAAGAATGTAGGTTAGTGATGGGTTATTTGAAAGTGTAAATGATGTTCTTTTTAAATCAATGCATTAAAGAAAGACAATATTTTTGTGCGAAAATTACACACAAAATCAATAATTCTCCGATTCTTTTCCCAACTACATTTTGTTGGGTATCTTTTGGTATTTTTTTGGCACTTTCCATGTTAAGATTTTAAAGTTATTTAGCAAAGGAAAAATTATATCATCGTAAATCTGGTGTATCTAACCAGAAGACGCAGGTTCGAATCCTGCCCGCGGTCGAATTTTTCCTTTGCTAAATAACTTTACATTTGTTGGGGTCAGGTTCTAGTCTATCCAAATGCGGCTGAATATCAGTATTTTACATGCAACTACAGCCATCATACCTCTGCAACCCAATTTCTGGGTAATGCCGATATCCTAGGGATAGACTGGTTGTCAGTAACAACAATAATTGTCATAAGTGTTGACTGACGACCTCTATGGTCTAGTGGGTGCGTGTCATACTGCTGATCACGAGGTCGTGCGTTCGATTCGCAGAGAATACAAATATTTATGTGATGAATATAAGTGTTTGTGTTTGTCTGGGTGTTCCTTATGTATATAAGTATTTACAAAAACCGACGTCAATCCATTTCGTTGGAGACTGTTCTACGCTGCGCTTTTCGGTGCATGGTCTCCACTAAAGAACCTTTTTGCCCCAGCGGCCATCAGTTCTCCGACCTAAATTTTCCTGTTACCTTGGCGAAAATCTTAACATCTAAATGGCTTAGCATATACAACAAATAAATGTATTTATTTCAGGTAAGGTCCGCAAAAAAGCAACGGAATAGAAACGAAACGGCCGTTAATCTGAACCCAAGGGTCTGCTCCACTAATGGCATTTTCAAACATATGTACGCAATTTATCACTTACCACGGAAAATTATCGTGGAAACCTGCACATTGAATAATAACATAGGCGTAGAACTTTTGGCTCCATCTAGTGGGTTTGGGATGAACATAATTACTGTCACGCCTGTATCTTAGTTAGTGCAAGAAAAACGGTTATAGGATAATTATGTCAATCTATATAGGTTAAAAACTCCTTAACTTTGTAAATACTTCTCATCATCTATTCACCAATAGGCTTTAAAAATAGCGTGTGAGCCTATTGTCATTAATCGGGAACAAATCTAAATTCGAGCTGCTACTACAATTACTTAATGGAAAAACCCGATAACAATTTACTCGTGAAAGGAATCGAATCATCACACATAGCAGCCGAAATAACAGTTAAACTCTGCGTACACTGTCTTCAATGATATAAACACAATAAAGTACACTTCCACTCACAATGTTTTAATGAAGATATTTTACAAAATAAAAGCATTCATTACCAAAAGCGAATTAACCCAGTTTCTCATTGTATTTACTTTGTTTACGTGTAGGCACGAGGTGAAAATATTGTTCGACTCCAAATTTATTAAGTACTTGCTGTCATTAATACTTTGATAAAAATATATATGTGAACAAAAGTGGTAGAAAAATATATATTAAATCCCAAGAATGTTTCTAGGACATTGTCTATATAATATATTAAAATGGTCGCGTGCGCGGCTGTTGAGTAGAAGGTAATTGATTATTATTACAAAATAATTAAAAAAAATACACAAATCTGATTCAGCGAAAATAAGGTTTGTGTAATTATAATTTACTCAATTAAAACTGAGTAAATTAATTGACTATTATTGCTATTTACTAGTGCGGTGCTAGCAAACTGGTTGATTGCGGCAAGAGACAGAAATGGGTGACATATATTATAAGAAAGAAGGTTTCTACCCAACAGGGGGATAAAAAAAGCTGGAAATGACGATGATGATGAAATTGATTTACGCCATTTTGTTTTTGTTTTACCCCATGATCAAAGATAAAATGTTTTGATACCCGTTTTAATACCGTTTTTAAGCAGTTTTAATAAATTGTATTTGTTTACAGTAATAAATGTCATTTGCTAATAAAGAAATTATTATTATTCAAAAAAAAAAAAATTTCACCTTTAATAATACTATTAGTAAGACACTATTACAAATAATTGTGTCAATAAAAATGACAATTTATAAAAACCACCAGAGGTGTTTATTGGATAAAATCAGAGGATAAAAATATCGATACCACTTTTGTCTTCACCTGTACAACGTCTAGTGAACCGATCGCATCACGTAATGATGTTAGCTGATTGTCTCACTCGCGCTGTTGCACGCGACTGTACGCTTGTCGGTAAAGCCGCCTGTTCATTAGTAGACTTTTGTTGTGAATTCAGGTCAATGTATTGATAATACCAATAGTTACCGGTGGTATATAGGTCCAATATTTCAAGTGAAATCAGATTTTTTTTTTTTTTTCGTATCGTAAAATTGCTCTTAATAATAAATTGCTCTTAGCGAAAAGACTGCCAATTGTATTACTTTGTTTATTTGTTAAATTTTATCAAGCTTCTTGGTAAACAATAAAGAGTATTCTATCAATCATAAATCGACATATATTTCCAAAGTAAGAAACAGAGTAAGTAGGTATTTTCCTTCAAAACTACGTCTGAAAATTTAAATTATAGAACATACCTACCTAAATTTTATTCGTATTCCAGACATTTATGGCAGTGCAAGCAAAATTTTCAACATCCTTGCTCTTGTGAGAACTAATGGTTATAGCAAGTATGCACATAAAATATGACGTCACCTCGCATTTAAGACATTGGTGCATATGTACCGCAAATTGTCTACATTCAAATTTGTCGTCACGTGAATAGATGGCATTAGTTTTAAAGGACGCTTCCGTTCTTAGCATTTACGATTGTATATGAGTACACAGGACGTCAAAAGTAATTCTATTTTAGAAACTACTTTACTTTTACTAAGTGCATATGAAAAAAAAAAATAAGCACGCTGAAGTGGAAGTGGGCCGGTCATATCTGCAGACGCACAGACGATCGGTGGAGCAGAACAGTGTTAGAGTGGAGACCACGTTTAGGCAATAGTAGTGTGGGACGCCCTGCCACACGACGGTCAGACGATTTGAAGAAGGTGCCTGGCAGCGGATGGATACGGGCTGCCCAAGACCGGGATGGTTGGCGCTCTTTGGGGGAGGCCTACGTTCAGCAGTGGACGGCAATAGGCTGATATGAATATGAAAGTGAATATGACTTAAGTCTCTAGAAACTCAAATATAATTTTCCACATTTTTTTTTTATTGTGACAATTTACAAACAAGCATACAGGCCGCAGTTTATAGACAACAGTAACACCTGCGGTATCACCCGCGTGTTGCCATATTATTAAGTCTCATATTATGCCCAGTAATTTCACTGTCTACATTAAGTAAGTACCTTCAAACCAGAAGACAATAATGTCTAGCACATTATTGCTTAGTGGCAGAATATTTTGGCAATGCGGTATGTACAGACGCCAGCAGGTCAAGTTATCCAAACCTGTCAACATTTTCCAACTGAAAATGAACCTTATTACTTCGTGTTAAGATGAAAATCTAGTAGATTGATGTGCTGGCCTCTATACCACCTCTTACGAACTCTATTGTATTAGTAAAACCTACCACCACAATATACATGTATATTTTGTGTAAAGTCTAGTAATTAATGTGTAGGAAAGAACGAAATTGATTATTGAATGAAAATAACTTCGAGTCGGAAACCAATTTCTTAGACACGACTTTTACACAGTATAAACCACAAACTGAGGTATCCGAGACCGCTCTGTATCATTTCTAATTAATTTAAACCAGACCGACTTTTAATTAACTTTGTGCAACTGATGCTTATCTGTCGTCTGCTAGTGGTGGGGAATGTCGATACATAGTTATCGATAAACATCGCAAACGTCCGCTCAAAGTTGCGGTTATCGATAATTTCGTTGCATCTCGTTATGTCTTTTGGTTGGCAAGTGAAGTTCGTTAGTTAAATTTAAAAGCAGATAAAGTTGTTTGTAGTTTTGCGGTTTGAAGATCGGAAATGTCGATAATGATGTTAACTTTTGCCGTGACAAGTATTGGTGATAAAGTTTTTGAGAACGTTTTATGAAAATGTCTTTTCATTATAGTAAAAGGGAAATGGGTACTTTTATAGAATAATTTTGCCAATGTTGCGGCATTTGCAAACATTTTTTCATTTGCTCGAAAGTCCCACTCAATAATGGCATGTGTAGAGACATAATAATAAAGTCCCTCATTAGTCTAGTGGTCCTAATTGCAACTGCTTTGGAGTCTTGCTATTGAGATTTTCTATAAAAAAATTATTAGCAGCTCGGCGTTTGGATTTGTCCGGTTAATGGTAATAGGCTCACCCACTATTACATGAGACACAAAAATACCTGTGTAATATTGCTGTATTTTAATAGATACACCTCTGCCTAATCGTTCAGGAAAAAGATACAGGTGTGATATTTTATGGTTGGTGGAAACCTCAGCGCGCGAGTCTGTGTCGCACTTGACCAGTATCTTTGTACGCTTCTTACTGTACTTAAAAAATATATTCAAAATATGAAAATCCTGGTGTGGGACAAAACTTGAATAAGCACAATATTTTATCGATACTTTCCTATTTCAGCACTATGAATTATTATCAGACTTCAAAGAGTAATAGGATAAATTGAGGAACTGGTTGCGAAGCTTTGTTTTGAACTTATTTTTATTTGTCGCAGTAAACGGTTTCCTATAGTAATTGTCAATTTAATTCCATTGAGTGTCTTCGTCTTGCCTTTATTTTTCAATCCTTTTAAGAGGTACTAGATATTGGTTGGTGCTTTTAGATTTCTTGAATTGACTCGTTGTGTATTTATCTGTGGTATTTTTCTGATTGAGGCATCAAAGTATTAGGAAGTAGAGAAGTGAAAATTATAGTAACAGTTTTATAGAAAACATTTATAATATAATCTACATATCCATCTATTATATAGTTCTTTTCTTTTAGCTGAATCTTAATGTTAAGACTTGTAATTTTGGTTTCCTGTTTTTATCGGTTTCTCATATTTTATTGATTCGTTTAAATAAATAAATAATATGAAAGCGAAATACTACTAAGGGGCTCGTGGTTAAGTTAAAACTACGCTGATCAACCGATCTGCGAGATTAAACTGTGCTAGCCGCACTGCGGTTAGTTTTTGGATGGGTGACCACTCTTAACTCATCAAGACCATCCATGCCTCGGAGAGTAAGCAGTCGGTCCACATATGGTAGGTAATTGTAAGTGATAGTCAGAAACCCAAAAAGGTTGACAACCAGTTTACACTCAGGATATTGATATCGCCCAAAAATTGGTTGGGAGATCTGAGCTGCTTCGTGTAAAAAACTTATATTCAGCTGCATCTTGGTTAGACTGGAAGTCGACGCCAACATAGGAAAAAGTGAAATACCGCTCATTCACTGATTAATTACGAAATCTCAAACACTATTAAAGTAAGTAAATTGCTGATCACGTCGTGTGGAGAAAATAATTGTGAAAATTTACACGTGATTGGCAAAAATGAGATCAATGCGCTATTTATAAAATGGTCTACAGGAATTATTAATCAGCAGGATTTATTAATCAGCTTAAAGATTTTTTATTATAAGAGATACTTTGGCGTTTGACCCTAATCTCACCCACGTGATTTGCATAAATGAGATCAATATGCTATTTATAAAATAGCCTACAGGAATCAGGATTTATTAATCCGCTTAGTGGATTTTTTTTATAAGAGATACTTTAACATTAGACCTCAATTTCACCTGATGTTAAGTGACGATGTGGTCTAAGATGTAGCACGCTTACCTAGAAGATACTTATTCACTCGTGACTTGAAGACTCCCAAATTGTACACTTCAGGAAATAGACACTTAGGCAGCTGATTCCATTCCCTAAGCTCTTAAAATGGACTATCATAAAGTTACTTAATTTAGATTTTAATTGCTTGACTTCGACATCATAATAATATCTACCTAAATTTCGTATAACAAAAGATTTTTCTGAAATCGTTTTGGCATAATCAAAATAATATCGCCCAAGAAAAAAAATAACATTAAAAAATAATATTATCTAAATAATATTACCTTCGCCTTGCCCTTGTCACCGTGTTAATAAAATAAACACGTCACTTTTGACAGGTATTGCGGCGCCATGACAGTTTGGGAATTAGCGCGGGAATTTTGACAGACTGATACGCAATAAAAGACGAGTATTTCTCTTTAGATTCTGTATGTTATATAAATTTTACTTTCTTTTAAGGGTGTGACAATTCTATTATATAAATAAAATTGTTAAAAATATTAATTTTGTTCCATGAAAACCGGAAATGATATCTTAGTGTAAACACAATAGTATCTAAGATAGCAATTATTAATTTCTTAAGACAACACCCCATCAGGATTAAGCTGTCAAGCCTTCGTCACGATCACGATATTATTATCATGTTATAGCAGTAAGGTAGATGACTCAATGTTATCAAGTGGTCAATATTCTGTCTCTGTCACTCTTCATAATTATAATCTAGTACATACCTAATAATGTATATACCTACTTCACAATTTTCTTCATCGCTATATTACGTGTGAGCACTTTTATTGAAAAGGGCGTCAAGAATTTACTTTACGATAGCGATTTTTATAAACTTCCAGATATGCAATTGGTTTTTATTCTCGTTGCTAATAAAAAAGAAATTGTCAAAAACATATCACTCCTAAACTACTTCCCGTGTAAATAAATCAACGTGCTATGAAAACACCTCCCTGTCATGACAGTGAAATTGGCGGCAAAACTGACAGCGTTGACATCTGTCAGTTAGTGAACGTTTATGAGGGGAGCTATTACTCGTCGGCATGTATAATTGTTATTTTGTCCGATTGTTTGTGACGTGTTTCATTAGCGTTTGCGGGGCTAGTTTTGATGTTGACTTTAGTCATTTGTAGTTGGATTTGTTTTGAAGTTTCGGGGTTTTAATGATTTTTGGACAGTTGTGGTTTAATGTTGAGTTAATCGTGTTAACTTTAGTAGGTTTAATTAGTAAGTTTGTTTAAAATTTGTAATGTAACCCACATACAAAATTTATTAAATGACAGCTGAGAGTGGACGTTGACTGAATATTAATTTAGGAAATAGACATTTGCTACAGAGATTACGTTCCTGGTAACTTTTTTAATCAAACAGAGGGGGCAAAGAGTGTTTATCAGCAGTGCAGGTTGTTTGCGAGATTGGTGTGAAACATTTATTTGCATCGATTTATCACGAAAAAAAAACTGCTGTAATATTCATTGGAATTGGCAATACGCAAACTGCGCCGCCAACTGTATACTGGAGCTCTCATTTATATTCTCAAGTTGAACAGTAAATCACTCAAGTTCCGATATTCGTATAAGTTTTGGAAATATTTCGAGTTTACGATAAAATTTCAACTTTTGTCAAGTCCGAAGTGAGTTATAGTGGTTGGATGCACGTCGAAAACAGGAGAAACATGTTACAATTTGATTTAAATGTTATTCCGTGTCGGATAGGGTTTGTTTTTGTTTGCTAAGACATTTTGTATTTCAGTATAGCCCGAAGTAAAATAAAATGTTTGTGAAATCGTTTCGAAAATGCATGATACGGTTTTTTAGATTACTTAAATTTGGAATTGGAATTCTTTTGGAGAGGATAAAGTAGGGAATGAATATAAATGACTACTGCATTTGCTGATTTTAGAGAATTGGTGATCAGAATAAGTTGATAGGTACAGACGCCAGCAGGTCAAGCTATCCAAAACTGTCAAATTTTCCCAATTGAATATGAATCTTATGTATTGCATTAAAGTTGAAAATCAATCAAAGAAATTTGACAGATTGTGGTAGCTGATGTGCTGGGCTCTGTACAACAGCTCTATTAGAAGCTGAGTGAGCGATAAACGCTAATGTCAGTAGTATTTTTTTTAAGAAACCCGCAATCTGAGTTTCTCACTTGAGTAATTACATAAAATCGGTAAATAGAAAATTTATTTAAGAAGAATATTGTAGCGACATCTACCGCGCTACATAGAACTACGAAGTCCTGAATCGCGCAAGCAACATTCGCAACGAAAAGTTGCATATATACAACCGCCCGACATCAACCGTCGGGCCGTGGCCCGCCAGGCATAACACCCGTCTGGTTGGAGGATCCTCCCTTTGGATGGAGGGGCAATACACCTCGCCTCTCCACAATATGTGTAGGAGTCTGCTATAATAATATGTCTTCGATAAATGTCACTGACGTCATCTATAGGACGTAGAATGTGAAAGAGAAATTTGACATCACAGACATCTCGGTAATTTAGTGGTTAAACCTAGTATACAGGGTGTTATAAAACTACCCGTAAAGCCGAGAGGAGGTGAAATGGGGCCTGGCCTTACAACGAGTGCATTCACAGTATTTAAGAACCGTAGTAACGCTGTTTAACATACCCCAAAAAAAGGAAAACAACAACATTTATGAATGAAAAATAGAAAAACTATTAGGTTAACAGGACAGTTATTAGGTAAAATAGGTACGTAGGCCTTTCTGTTAAATAATCTGGTTCCCTGACATGACAGCGGACAAAATTTTTGGCTTTGATAATTAATTATATTTTTACGGGGTATTTTGTAACACGTTGTATAATTAACCGGAAGGACGCAGATTTCAATTCTGCCTGAGATCGAAGTTTTCTTTCGCAAAATTTTATAATTATCTTTAAAAATGTTTAGCGTCTGTTAATAACAAATAGAATAAAAACCGGCTAAGTGCGAGTCGGACTCGCACACGAACGGTTCCGTACCAATATTTGGCAAAACGTGCCGTTAATAATATCGAGCAAAAAAATCACGTTTGTTGTATGGGAGCCCCCTTAAATATTTATTTCATTCTGTTTTTAGTATTTGTTGTTACAGGGGCAACAGAAATACATCATTTGTGAAAATTTCAACTGTCTAGCTATCACGGTTCATGAGTAAAACGCCTGGTAATAGACGGACGGATGGACAGTAATAGGGTCCCGTTTTTACCCTTTGAGTACGGAACCCGAAAAAGAAACTAGTAAACAGAAATAATATCAAAGATGTTCGTCTCATAGCGACTATATCTCAAGGTATCCCTAGGGGTCTAGCAATGCATGGAAATGAGATTTATTACAGTACTTTGTCGCAAGTTTATGCCATTTCCATATATTGTGTTTCTATTCTTTCCTCAATTCAATGATAATAATAATAATCAACCCTTTTTTATTTCCTATAAACCATGATTACAAAATATTTCTGTTTTAACCTCGTTTTAGTAACTTAGTGTTTGTAATTCTTACTAGGCTCCCTGAATGGTCTACTTTATTTGGGCTGAGTGTGAATCAAATTTAGGACTTCACATTTAGCAGCCAACCTCTAGTCCAATAACGCTAGCTAAAAGGAATTCAGTAGCTTGAATATTTGACATACGAGATCAGCTGAAGAGACTAGAAGATCGTGCGTATATACAGGGAATCCCGAAACTTAACGTCAAGCTGGTACGGGGTGATATGCTAGGTTTTAAAAGTCCAGGAAAAAATAAAAAATCTATTCCATGTTGGTTGGTTAAGTGATAATAGAAATACTTTTGAAAATGCTGAAAAACCTAGCTTATCGCCCCACTTGACGTTGAGTTTCGGGACACCCTGTATATCAACAGAATTTCCGAAAATTTTAACAATATATTGAGCGGCTCTTCATCACACAGTGACCTTCAACAAACCGCGACAGAATCTTCAATGGCGTGGCACCAACTTGTTGGAAACCATAGCCCATATATTAATTCCACCATCTTAACAGTTAGGGGTGCTCATAAATTTAAGAGGCGCCATGTGCCCCTAACGTTCTCCCTAATTAGGGATAAGCGGAGACGGTACAAACTTTTGTTACAATGTATGTCCAACGAGCGACATTTTGAAAAGATACTCTGGAAAATAAATTTGGGTGTAATTAATTTTAATACGGGTCTGATGAAGTGAGGTAATCAAAATAATATTTTATGACAGTTTTTTTATTAATTTAATAAGATGAAATTGAGTATAGATTTTACTTTTACTATCGCACAACCAGGCAAACTGAAAAGCGTCACCGTTTCATGGTGGAAATTCCCGAAACCCGCACTAAGCGTTTTGCCTCGACATTCCTTATCCGTACAGCAAGGAAATGGAATCAGCTGCCTGAGTCTGTATTTCCTGACGTGTACAATTTGGGGGTCTTCAAGTCACGAGTGAATAGGTATCTTCTAGGTAAGCGTGCTACATCTTAGACCACGTCGTCACTTACCATCAGGTGAGATTGTGGTCAAACGCTAACCTATCTCTTATAAAAAAAAAAAAAAAAAATGTATTCGAAAATATTTATAATAATTATATATTATATCATAATCAACCCCTATACTGTCCCACTGCTGGGCACGAGTCTCCTCTCATATTGAGAGGGATTAGGCTGTAGTCCACCACGCTGGCCTAGTGCGGGTTGGTTGACTTCACAAATCGTCGAGAAAAATTTCTAGGGAGTGCAGGTTTTCTCACGATGTTTTCCTTCACCGTTTAAGCGAGTGACAATTAATTATTAATACGCACATGAATTCGAAAAGTCAGAAGTGCGTGCGTTTGGTTCGAACTCGAGACCTTCGACTTGGCAGTCCAATGGTCATACGACTAGGCTAACCTAAAGCTAGGTGATTTAATTCTCTCTGCATCACCCTAAGGTTGTCTGGCAGAAAATGCCTAATGGCATTAAGACCGCCTATGTAGGTACCATCTATGCATAAATAATAAATAAATAAATGAGTTACCTAATACTTAGCGGTAACCGCAGCCTATAGACCCCATTATCAAGGAACACAATAATGTTTACATATCATTGCTTCGCGGCAGAATATGTTTTCGGCAATGCAGTTATATCAACTCGGATGAACTCAACTCAACAGAATTCCAACACCTCAAAAAATAACTTTAGACGTTTTGATGCAAGACGAAATGTAATGGTTTTAATTAATTTAGATTTATTGTTTCGTTAGTCTAGTGGTCCTAAGCGCGACTGCTACGCTAGAGGTCTTTGGTTGGATTCCCAGGTCGAGTAGTGTTATTCTCAGTAGTAGTAGTTAGATGTTTGGATTTGTGCCCGGTTAGTGACAATAAGCTCGCCCCCTATTACATGGGATCTAAACATACCAGTGAACTGCGGGTGTACATTGGTACACCTCTGCCTAACCCTTTCAGGAATACAGGCGTAATGTTATGCTTTAAAAAATCGAGTATTATCCATCTATCTCCTATAGAGTTGTTACTACAGTAATTATATACGCTCTCGAACTGTCATACTGATTAAACAATCAGAATGTTAAATCTATAGATTTTTCATGAATATAAAGGTTAATGACACCGAGTAATGGTAACGTCCCAGTTTTTTAGGGAGCAGAACGGTTATTGGCAGCAGATGGCCTTAAAAGCCTCATTGAGGAAGAGATAAGCTTTTATGGAGCCGCTAAGAATTTTTTGTACGTTGAGAGTCAATGGCTTTTAGTTACTTATGCACAAATTGTAACTTTGAAGTAATATGTTATCTATGTTTAATAATAATAAAGTCTATTGAGGAAATATCAAGGGGCTCGTGGCTTGTTATAACTACGCTGATCAACCGATCTGCAAGATTAAGCTGTGCTAACAGCTCGTTTAAGAAATCCTGCACTTAAATCGCAAACACACGTATTATTTAGCAATCATAATGAAGAAGCCATTGCCTAGAAAATTGTAGGATTAAGCGCGGTAAATTACAAATTATATTTATTTGTGTACTGATAATGTTTTAGTATTTTAGTACCTCTTCTTTAGTCGAAATGCCGAAACAAACTCAGATAATCATGGTTTATTTTAAACAAATGGTAGTAAATTGACAATAGTAAGAGAAAACTTAAAAGCATATTATGCATTGCGTAACTAAAGAGCCATATGACTCCTTAAACAATACAGTTTTGAGACTACCTTTATTTTAATCAATGACAAATTGTAGCAACCCTAAAGTAGGATTAACCCAAACTTTCTCACCAATATAAGCACCCAAAACAGCGATAAAGAACTGATTAAATTGCCATAGAAACTTGTAGCAGGTTGGTAGTACTATAAAGCGTTCCTCAAGGTAATATACTCGGGCCCTTAGTGAAACAAGTTCTATACGCTAATATTGGAAACTTATGTAAACTTAGTTAAACTTTAATTGCGAGTCAGGCTGGTAATATTAATTTAGTGTTTGTGTAAACCGGTAGCGGTCTCGGTAGAAGTGATTTGTTAAACAATAATTAAATAATGTTTTGTTGTTTATAGTATCAGTTAAGTATTAAGATCTCTATTTTTCTTATATTTGACATAAATAATGAAACTAATAATTGTGTAATTTGAATTAACGATAGTAACGTGTAGTGTTTTACTAATTCTGTAATTAATGATGATTTCTATTAGTGATTATGTTAAATAACTGAATAAAACAAAAATAATATTGTACACCTTATCTTATAGGTATGTTACAAGTATTACTTATGCAAATAATTTTATTATTAATATAAGAACTATCTTTCACCTTTGACGCATTTTAAAATATAATTATAATTTTTTTCGATTTTCGATCTCAGGCAAGATTCAAAGATTCGAACATGTGTCTCTCCGGTTAAGTAATCTTCTATTAGATTCTGATTTTAAGATTGAATATATATTTCAGATTGAAGGAACAAGAGGGCATTTACAACATTTAAAGAATAATGTTTCTTTGTTTGTTCGTCCTATACAGGGTGGAAGGGACATCGACGCGCAATGGCTTACCATGACTTCAGTACATGATTCTGCGTTGAAATTTTTCGTCGGCTTTTTCTTAAATTTGACAACTCGCAAATGAACTCTAAGGAAACAGCTGACCAGAAGATCTTTCGAGTTTAATTTACAATGCTGTTTTTAGTGAATAATGTGAATTAATGACTTTTTAATTAAAATTCTTATTGGGTCAGATAGAAATAATGATTTTATACAGTTTAAAGTTGAACAAACTGCAAATAAAAACGTAAAATTTAAGAAAAAGCCGACGAAAAATTCCAACGTCGGGGAGTCCAGAATCATGTACTGAAGTCATGGTAAGCCGTTGCGCGTCGATGTCCCTTCCACCCTGTATATGCGTCTTTATCCTATACCTTTCATCCGATTATGATGCAACTTCGGCGAAATGTCATGACACCTATCACAGCAAGCTTTGTACAAAAATGTAGATCACTCGGTCACACCTTTAATTATATTAGGTACCAACAGTAACCCAACTCAAAATTTCTTACATCCCTTATCCCTACCAGTCTCGACACCCTTGATACTCCAACGTTTTTATTCCTAAAATGATCCCATAAAGCCTCCACATCCGATGTTAATTAACTGTCGTGACTATGGCAACGGTTAATGAAAATTCGAGCGTTAATTCAGGCGGAATGCTTAAAAAACTTAATTATCAGATTACGGGACCCGTGTCAAGGGCATGACAACCAAGCACCGTATTAAATGCTCGTATCTCGAATGATTGTGGAGTTATAATAGGTGTTTTAATTATAAATGTTTGGTTTGGATTTTTTAATTAACTTTATTTATTTTAGTCAAATTACAATATAATTATAACATTTATTACAACCACGTCTGTATCCCCGAAGGGTTGGTTTGATGTACTGTTCTTCTCTTGTTTTTCCTTCTTCTACTCACAGTTTGCTGGTAGTTTTTAAACCCATGTAATATGTCCTATTGCCACTATCCGATTTTTTTTAGACTCGACTTAGGAATCGGACCCGAGCACCTCAAATTCAGCAGCGGTGCTTACGATCTCTAGAGCAATAAAGTAAGTAAAGTAAAAATAAATTTAACTTCAAGGTTCAAATTTTTGCATAAGTAACTTAAAGCAATGATTTCCTATGTACAAAAAAATCTTCCAACAATATCTACTAATCAGATTGGGAACTGAACTAACAACTAGCGAATACTAGCTGCCTCATTGCAGCTAAACTCTGACAACTACGAGTAGGTCATATAAAAATTTGCTACTTCGAATCCCTCGAAGACATTTAAGGCAGAAGCCCACTTCACAGATATAGCACCAATCGAGCTACGAATCTATATTGCAGTGGTGCAGTGATGGCCAATGTATTCAAGATTACAGCCCCGAAGCCCAGGTCAAGACAAACATTTGTATGGCTTACAGATGTTTGTTTGTAGGTTTGTTTGTGTGTGATATGTGTGTTTATGCTACCAACAGAACTTTAGTGCCGGCCATAAATGTTGCGTTTGAAGCATTCGTATTTAGATTAACATTGTAATCATGTTTTTTTTTTAAAAGAGTGTCTATATGGAGTTCCTTGCCGGTTCTTCTTCATAAGACCCACTTCTTGGAACCGTGCAACTAGTTTTGACCGTTCATTAATGCTATTTTAATGGTTTTATTGAAATAAAACATTTTAATTTAACTTTGACTTTAAATATTGTATTAATTATGGAATAGGTCAGTGTGAGATATCGTTTTTTTTTTCTTATATGGAATCAAGCCAAAGATCAACATTAAGTTAAGAATGTTAAACACGTCACACACAGTGAAGATGCTGCAATATATTATCTTGAGATAGCTTAACTTAAAATACCATAGCATCAAAAGCAATTAAATAATTTCATATACCTAATATGGAATATTTTCAGTTTTTTTGTCCGAATCTTATATACAGAGTGTTTCATTATGAATTTATTAGACATATGGAATGATGATTCTGATTTTGAATTCAATTTGAATTTGACAGTCAAAACTTAAAACCACCGACGATTGAGAAATGTTTGCCTAGCAGTGGTACGAAATTGATGATGATTTGCTGTCATGAAAGATTAGTTTTGTCCGATTATGAGTAATACCTGTAACATATACGAAGATTCTTACATGGATATGCACAAACGAGAAATTATAGTCCTCAGCAGTTTTACAAAAGATTAGAAGTACATGACAAAATAACCATTGTCCCAGCCTTTTCACCGACTATGGGTTGGCTTCCAGTCTATCCAAATGCGGATAAATATCAGTATTTTACGCGAAGCGACTGCCTTAAGACAACTGCAACCCAATTTATGGGCAATATCGATATCCTGAGTACTAGTTGTCAGGCTTAAAATATCATCACTATAATGTATCAAAACCTCTTATACAATCTGGTCCAACAAAATCTATATTTTGGAAGTAAGATTTCTGTATAAGATTGGAGGATACTTAATTAAATCCAGCAATATTGGGTGCAGAAACACGGTTGCAGAAGTTGGCGCAATAACGCCCAGAGAGCCGGGCTGCGTCTTCAGACCGAGAGGCTTACGTTGGGCTGTGAAAACAGCGATTCTGTTATGGTTTTTTCTTTTATGTATACTGTTCCATGGCTGGGCAAAAGTCTCCCCTTTATCCCTTCGCATATTGTTATTGTAATGATATGACTTACAAATATAATTTTCGGTTGCTAAGTTGTAAGTGGCAGCCGCAGATTATAAGCTCCAGCAACACCAGTGGTATCACATGCGCGTTGTCATCTTGAGCATAGCAACAACAGTGATATTAGATACTGGATATAGCAAGCATATGCCCAGTAATGTCACTAAAATATTTCTTTTTTTATACCACTAAAGTGGCAAACAAACATACAGCAGACCTGTTGGTAAGCGGTTACTGTAGCCTATATACGCTTGCAACACCAAGGGTATCACTTGCACGTTGCCAACCCTGTGAAACGGAATAGTTGGGTTGGCAATTTATGGGTCAAAGTCCCCCCACTGCCAACAATACGTTTCCTCGCGGAGCACTGATTGCTCACCATAAGGAACACAACACAGCTCAAAGCAATGTTATTACACTTCGTATTTCTAGAAGGCGGAGGTACTTCCCCAGTCGAGCAGCTCCAATTTGAGTGAAATTACTCTCGCTATGCTCTACCTCTCTTGAAACGATGTATACCTAAATAAAACTATAATAATTCCCTAAAGCAGCAACCGCTAACTTAGTGGCCATACACAGACTTCTGTTTTCATTAACCGGACTTTGGTCTCTCCTGAATTATAGTGTGTGAGTTTGTAACTGAAAACCATTATCAAAATTATTGGCGAATCATGTTTGCGTACTTGTAACTTTGTAGTTTCAACCTTATTTCGTAGACACTGAAGTTTACAGTTCGATACAGATTTAGTAAAAGGCGTTTTCGGAAGACCGTATAAATGTAAATATTATGTAAACGTCCCAATGGTTTAGTGGTCACAAGCGTGATAGAAGAGCGTGAGGTTTTGGGCACAATTCCTGGGTCAGGAAAAGTGCTATTAAATTGTTCAACGAAATTCTTTCTAGCAGCTTGAAGATAGGATTTGCTCAGCCCTCAAAAGGGACCTAAAACATACCAAAGGAATGGGTGTTTTAAGTATACACCATGTTTTTTTTTTGCATTATTTCAATATTATTTCTACTAAATTGAATAAAAAGAGAGCTGTTTCTTAGAAAAAAGTTCAGAGGCCATACCACAACGTGTTAACGTGATCGTTTTTAGGTTGTGAGAAAGGGATGGCGTTATTTTATTTATAGAGCGACATCCCTCTCTCTCAATCGGAAAACAATCGCATTAACAGGTCTCTCGACAAAATGTTGGATGTAGCTGTTTTTTTTTTGCACTTCATGGCTGATCCCATACAAGAAATTGTTGATCATGATGAGTAGAAGTATAATAATTATCCTTTCAGAAGTAAGACGACGAAAAAAAAGAAACGCGGTGTATAATTTTCATATGGTACGAAAAATACTCGTGTAACATCTACCACCCGGGGAGGCGGCAGGGTATATCGGATTCGTACCGACTAAAAACTGCACTAGCCTTCACTTGCCCCATACTTATTCATGACTACGGGATTCGTGAAATTCACCACGACCATAACGTGCATGGCATTTAAAGTTACTCGATGGTAAGTTCTTCCCAACCCACCACGTAGAAAAAGTTTCTTAAAAAGTCGGCTAATGAGTTTTAAGACCTAATTGGCGGCCATGCTTCTATTAAGCCATTGCATCGCCATAAAAAGTCGAACTACCCTCATAAACTAGTAACAAAAACTCGGTTCGACCGTATATATGCCAGATTTAATAAGACCAAGTTAAATGAGCCGTTTTCATGTACAATTAATGTGACCATTAAGTATCTTCTTACAGCGATAGCCGTGTTCGTGGTATAACGCGGTTGGAAGTGGGGCATGTGGCGTGGTCACACTGAGAGCGATTAGCGGATCAAGAAATGTTTTATTTTACAATTTAAAACAATATTATAGTAGTATTATACTATGGTTACTCTTTTGAATTATCGTTCTGTACAGTGATGTTCATTATAATAATAATTATAAATTGAATACTTACATGAGAGACCATTTTAGGAATCCTTGCGAACATTAAAAATATGTAAAATACAGCTAGGCATAAAAGAAAGGTCGTAAGCTAATGAAGAACTATAAATATGGAATAGTAAACCTCTGCATTAACCTTTGCTCATAAGAGAACACAGGCGTACAGTGGGGTGTATGTAAAAAGTTATGAAGAAGAAATAGGTACTAGTCACTCAATAATTTATCAAGAAATCTCAGAAACTATAACGCCTACAAACTTAACGATAGATAAAAGAATTAGGGGGAATTCGTAAAAAATGAAGGTAGCACCACAAGACATACTCATCGCTTTCCGCTACCATAGCGACCTGTCTCAAATGGGCACATCGCAATGAGCTGCAGGCTAAGTGCCAAACACATGGTTTGTGTAGGAATAAATTAGAGTCCCACTGCTTTGTATGTAACTTTGTGCGGAGAGGTATTATCAGCGCTTGGACGGGGAAGAGAGAGAGTTTGTATCAGGGACCGAAACCGGTACGATCAATATCGATATTTTTTTGGCTAAAACCTATATTTTTTTACCTTAATTTAATACACACGCATTATTAATACCGGTAACCTAAATAGAAAAAACCGCTATCTTACACGTGCCGTCGGCATTAGTCAAAGGGCTCGCATCGCCTGTGTGTGTGTCGACGAGCTGTGTTACCTACAGATTTAGGTATATTCAAATTTAAAATATTACTTTTTCAACAAAGGTCATTTTTAGGTAACCGGTATTAAAATGGTAACCTAAATAGAGGTTTTTACCCAGATAGTGGTTACCTTTAGGTAACCAAACCAATATTTAGGCGTTTAGGTAACCAAAATTTTTCGATACCTGTGCCGTAATTTCTAATGGTGTTCGGTTCCTGGTTTGTATGATGATTAAAATGCTTTAAGACAAACATTATTGTTACGAGCTGGGGTTCGGGATAAATTAAATGACACCAATTTAACCGATAAACAGTCAAAACTTTAATTGCTCACACGAATACAAAACACAAATCACCAGTATGTCGCTATACTAGTTCACTTCACAATTCACTATCGCACTGTAGTCACTTAGTAGTTCGCTTCGATCCTCACTTGTCCGTGTCCACAATTGAACTGCCTTGCCGGCCCCTTAGGACCGCTATTTATATGGCTCAGAAAGTTCCAGAATCGAATAATCCCGAAAACGCTACAAAAATACCAGTAGGTACTCGCGTGCCTATTGTTTCGCGGGCGTTGACCTCAGCCTATTGTGTCGCGAGCCGCGTGACCTTGAGGTATTGTTATAGGTACTTATAGATATAAGTACCTACCTATACCTACGCGAGTGTCGAGATTAAACTTCCACATGTTTCTAGAACCTTCGTGAGCCATCCCAGTCGTTCTATTACGTATCCGGCGTAACATTATTATTATTATTCATACAATACCTATGACACCTAATATTTTCATTATTTCAATAGGAGTTGTCTATGGCTATTGCGTTTGCGAGCAGGAGGTCGCATATATTCTATAGCTGCATGACTCAGCTTGGATAATAATACCAGCGCTTGACAGCTCAATGCTGTTGACCAATATGCTGAGGCCAAGAATATTTTGTTCTTTTAAATATTAATTCATCTTACAATTCTCGTTCTCTGCGATGTGACACAGCTCCACATCAGCACCGTAGCCGTTTTATCGAGCTATCCCCACTTTACTATATTTATTTATACCTTCCCACTTGGGCTAGGAGTCGGTTCAGTGCCAAGTGGTGGACTAAAAGAGTCGGCTCTTTTCAGAGTCAATCTCCAGAACCTTACTTCGCCAGCCCTATGTGTCGCTTTTGAACTGATGAATGAACTACCTATAACATAAACTATCATTTAAATTAGAAAATTAATAAAGAAAACACATCACACACAAAATACACACACATACCCTGTTGTAATTGTATTTATGTTATAGTATTGTTTGTTTTTATTTTCTCTTTATTACAACAATTATTATATAAAAATGAAAATACAATGAATAGCTTTAATAATACGTTGTGCAATAACTAAATGAAAATGTTATTTACCTCCCTTTTAATTTTAAATGTAAGTATAAAATGGACATAACTAAGTTTAAATAACAATGTACAATTTGGCAATTTGAACAATAATGTATAATTTCAATATAATTTTATTTAATTCTCTCTAATTTTATTTTATTTAAATATAACTAAGTATAAAATTTGATTTGGATATGTAATATGTATGTGTAGAACTTAATTTAACTGTATTTAATTTTATCTCTTCGATGCTGTGCCCCAACGGGGTTTCATGTTGAATCTCCTTAACTGTAAGACCTAATTATGTACACATGAAGCAATAAAGAACTTTGACTTTGACTTTTATGTATTTAATATCTACGTATTTATGTATGTATTTATATACATTATTAATATTTATTTTATTATTATTACGTATTTATTTTATTCTTGTTTGGTATTATAATATATGACTACTAAGTACACCTCAACCACCCGTTGCCTATTTTCTTACATGACTTGTCCATCCCATGGTTGTCTGTAAGAAATTGCTTTAAGCGATAAGACCGCCAATTGTATATACATTATGTGACGTTTGTTTTTTATCTTTTTGTTCTATAATGTGTGTGTACAATAAAGAATACTCTATCTATCTATCTATATATCACACACACAGCACTACACAAAACACACATATAAGCAACAATGGCTCCAGGTGAAAAAACTCGTCAAGTACTTTGCCGTACTTCACAATGGCTGAACGTGAACCTGGATGCCTATTTGATCGGGTCGGAAAACAATATGGACCCACTTCTCACTTGTACTTTGCTACCTGCTGTAACTGTAATTGTTTTTCTTTGCTTTGGTCCTCTCTCCTCATCAACCCATATACTGTTCCACTGCTGTACACTGGTCTCCTCTCACAGAATGAGAGGGCTTAGGCTATAGTCCACCACGCTGGCCTAGTGCGGGTTGGTAGACTATACACGCCGTCGAGAAAACCTCGATGGTCATACCACTAGACTATCACTATTTGCTTTGGTCACGTATACATTATTTATTTCTTTTTAATTACCACGTCGCGCCATTCCGCACGCTAAGACAAAGCCTTAGTGCACACTTATCTTAAGTCCCAGTCGTAATCTTAAATTTATTTTAAAAACATTAATAGCTACATTTAAATGTTTACCGAATAAATTGTCCGCTTAAACGTTTTCATTAAAATTGAAGCTTTGAAGTTATTTAGGAGGTAATGTATTCTGATGTTAAGATAACTTGAGTTCTAGGTAATTTGTTGGCTGGTTGTTTAAACACTGGATAATTGTAAATAGTAAGTAGTAGAAATGGTAAGCATATAAATATTGTAAGAATTTAATTTTAAGAGACGTAGTGGGAGTAATTCCACTCAATTTGGAGCTGCCCGACTGGGGAAGTACCTCAACCTTGCAGAAAATCGAAGTGAAATAACACAGCTTTGAGCTGTGTTGTGTTCCTTACGGTGAGCAAGGTTGCCAGTGTTCCGCGAGGAAACGTTGTGTCGGCAATGGGAGGACTTCGACCCTTGTTGCGTGCCTTGAATTCGAACTCGAGACCTTTGACTTGGCAGTCCAATGGTCATACCACTAGGTTATTACTGTTTTTTTCCTACCTGTTTAGCGTGGTGGTACTATTTTGATTCTGTAACCTGAATCAAAATAGTACCACTACGCTAAACAGAAGCCCAGTAAATGCAAATTAACCTGGCGTAGTCATAAATTGTCGCCATCAACGAACAACGAAGCGACACTAAAACGCACAGAGCGTGTTAAAGTGATATTTGCTACACACAATCAGCACGGGATGCATTCACACCGTGCTTAGGATTTGGACGGATATTTTGCAAACTAGATTTAATGTCACATCAATCTAGCGATCGTTAGCGCGACTGCTTGAGGTCCCAAGATCGATTCCCAGGTCGAACAACATGGTAGTGGCGAAGTATATGGTAGCATGGTAGTAGATATAAGTAGAGAATTTTCATAGTTATTTGTTACGTGCGTGCAGGTGTTTCAATACTCTCTCTTGAACATGATTTGGATATACATATTTAATAGGAGTGTTTCTCGACTTAAGCATCTGTTTATGAACATTATTTACTCAAATTTACTTTACATCACTCTAAATTCTATTAGTTTATCAACCTCTTTTTAAATTTTAATTGCATGTTTACATGTAAAAACTTCTTTAAAATGGCCTTCAATGTTATATTTAACGAGTGTTATAATTACTGTACTAGCTGTAAAATTTCCAAATATAAATAAAATAAAATGACTATAGCGCAAGTGAAAGCAAGTGCGGTCTTTAGTCGGTACGAATCCGATATACCTTGCCACCTCCCCGGGTTGAGGATTGTCCGTACTATAAAAAAAAGCAAGAAAAAAAAAGAGAAAAAAGTCAAGCAGCACGTTGAAGAGATCTGTTACATGAGACCTAAACACATCGGCGAACTTCGGGGATGCAGACTCGATGGTTTGAAATGCTAGATTTGTCTAGAAGACAAACTAGCTGCGTCTTGATGTGCTTTTTTATTGTTTTTATTATAATGTTGCCCCACACTACGATTTTCTCCGGTATCATGGGTGCGTTAACAAACACAAACTTCTACATTCACAAACACCCAGATCCGAAATAGGGTATCGAATCTACAACCCGTCGCACAGAACGCCAAACGTGTCGTTGACAAATTGGCAAACATCCATACGAGTCGCCTGATGGTAAGCAGCAGCCATAGCCTATAGAAATCAGCAACACCAGGAGTAAAAACCTGTCGAATCATCCACCGTCATACTCTTACCGCACTAGCCTTCCCTTGCGCTATAGCCGAGACTATGAAATTTGTGAACGCATAACCGACATTAAAAAAACATTACCCTAGGGGTACGCAGTTGGGTAAAAATATGCAAGCACACAATATTTCTACACGAAAACTATTCTCAAATCCAATAATGTGAAGCGGGAGTGTCGACGTCACATCCGCTCGTGACGTCACAGCATCTTTAGGATGTGCTCAAAAATATTTTCTAGAATGTTCTATTATAAAGGAAAGATGTTTTGAGCTATGTGACGGAGTGCAACGGAATTTGTTCAAGATATTCTGCAATGCTTGTTGAATAGAAATATGAAGGAATGTTAGTTTTTTTAACAACATACCATCACGCCTGTATTCCCCGAAGGGTTAGGCACATGTGTACCAATGTAACTCAAATTTTGCCGGTATGTTAAGGTCCCATGTAATAGGGGGCGACCCTATTGCCCTTAACACAAATACAAACTCCGAGCTGCTACTGAGAATTTAATTGAAAAAGCCAATAACACTTTTTCTCGACCTAGGAATACACCCTAGGACCTCCAGTGTAGTAGTCACGCTTAGGACAACTAGACTTACGAAGCTGTTTATTTTTGTGTTAAAATAATACTAAACAATTTCTGATACTAAATAAAAATATAAGAAAACATTCTAGAGAGACGATACGTTTTTGTGCAGCGTCAGAGTTTTTGTACTTATAAAGTAACAGGGTACACTTTCAACTATAAACCGTCATTTTTAAACAATAAATTCCAACCCAGCATTGGGCAAAAGTACTCGAGACAAATAGCTTGGAAAGCTTCAGGATCGCAAACACATTAGTGATGTGGCGTATGTATCGATAACTCAGAGTATCGCGTTGGCCTATCGCCACGTCTTGCGCTCCACTAATGCGGTGGGCGTGACTAGTTATCGATATACTGTAATTTATCGATGCTTGTGAGGATTTGTTTGGCGATAACAAGAATTTATTTGGAGTTTTTGAACTATTGGTGGTGAATTTAAACTAGTGCAGGTGTACAGTCGATGTATCTATTTATAATTAAAATATTACTGCCATTTACTGCTAATCTTACGATGTTTCTTATCTATTGAATGCCCCGTACTTAGTACTAAGCTTAAGTAGGTAGGTATATCTATAAAATAAATATTTTTAGTAACTATCACAATGTATCTATAGGTTATAAGTGTGGCAGTTGTAGTTAAGGTCCATGTTTGATTCTGAACTGAAACTGTATTTTGATCGGATATGCCTATGTAATTCTCAGGTCATCTCTGCCTAATTCTTTGTGGATACAGGCTTTATGGTATGTGTATATGTCAATGATATCTGTACTTTGTTGATGATATAATAAATGTTGTAGAACTAATTGTAAGAACATTAAGACGTATTAAGAACATCGCAATACTAACAAAAAGGTACGATAAAAAACTATCGACAAACTACGTCCCATCCCTACTTGGTTTGGCACGAAGCTCGCTGTCAGTGGCAAGCCGACAATGCATTGTATTTTGCCATTGGCAAATCTAAACAGTAATAAATATCTCGAATTTTTACCAAGAAAACAGTACCAGGAAAGAGGTCTGCACATGTAGTGAATTTAAAAGTAAATAATTTTACACGCGTCGACTGAATTCTTTCGGTATAGGACATATGGGATATTGTAGTGAATTTGTTAAAAATTATATACATAGATGTAAGAAATTTCAGAATCAACATACATAATATTTGGAAGGCTCATTGAGGTTCCTTGGATCCTCGTAAGCTAAGAATGTATAAAGGGAAATTACGAAATTCTCAGTAAGGAGTAGCTGGGAATTTGGAATTGTGCCCGGCAATTGCCCGACTGGGGAAGTACCACCGCCTTTCAGAAAATCGAAGTGAAATAACACTGTTTTGAGCTGTGTTGTGTTTCTTACGGTGAGCAAGGTTGCCAGTGCAAGGAAACGTTGTGTTGGCAGTGGGGGACTTTGACCCTTATAGGTACTGCACACCCAACTATTCTTCTTTCGTTTTACAGGGTCGGCAACGCGCAAGTGATACCCCTGGTGCTACAAACGTCTATTAGGCTACGGTAACCGCTTGCCATCAGGTGGGCCGTATGCTTGTTGGCC
Organism: Acronicta alni; assembly: GCA_964056405.1. NCBI lineage: Eukaryota > Metazoa > Arthropoda > Insecta > Lepidoptera > Noctuidae > Acronicta > Acronicta alni. Next base: position 9,528,333 of record OZ043939.1, read on the forward strand.
AGCTTAGAGTAAAAAAATTAAAATATACTCGGCCCCTATTTCATGCGATCATGGATCGTTTAGTTTATTATTTGTAAAAAATAATGTACTAGATTATTTATATATATATTATAATATCCCTAAATAAGGCCACAAAATAAAATCATCTGCCACAATATTTTAAATTTGGAAAACTTTCTACATTCGTTGGTCTTTTGACGTTTTTTTTTTCTATACCAATAAATGTAATAAGTATTAAAGACTCTTCGTTCTGAAATAATTTCATAATGTTCACGAACAAATTTCTCTTTCAAAGATTTTAATAAAAAACTTTTTGGAGCTCCTAATGGCTTTTTACATTTGATTTCGTTAAGTCTTCGATAAAAATTGAACGGATTTTTGGCTTAACTTTCGTTTTTACGGTCCTTTGAGCAGTGAGCAGTATTATTTCTTTAAAATTTTTGTGCAATTCTATAAATTCACTCGTTAAATAATTCTATATTAGTGCCTCTACATAATATCAGTATTTGACACGAAGTAGTACCCAGTACGTACCAGGCCTCCGCCACCCAGTTGCGGACGGTTGGTGGGCCTTTTAAATACTATTAACTATGGAAATCTGGTGGGGGTGATATGGGATCGTATCAAAACCAGGACTAATGACTTTATGTGCTCTCCGAAAACAGAGCGGCCTCGATGTACAGAGGCCAGCACATCAAGCAGCTACCACAATCTGTCAAATTTCTTTGATTGATTTTCAACTTTAAGACAGAACGATAAGGTTCATATTCAATTGGGAAAATTTGACAGTTTTGGATAGTTTGACCTGCTGGCGTCTGTACAAAGAATGGTGACCCATTTAACCTTGTAGATGGATTAATCGGCATAATTATAACTTAGCAAGTCATTATATAAATAATAATAAAAAAATATTTTGCACTTTCTACATGTCCTAAGCAGAGCTTGTATTATGGGTACTAGACAATAGACTTTATATTTATATACTTGTTTTTTGTTAAATAATAAACACCTAGACAAAAAAAAAACACTAATGTGAATTACATATTATATATTTGTGTCCTGAGGATTTTTCAGATACAGAATTCTTAAAAAAGAAAACATATAATTATGAACATTTCAAATTGACATCAGACCTGCTGAGATTTTAAAAGTTCATCCATGCAAAACATACAGATCACTTAAGCGAGCCATCGCGGTCTATTAATTCGTTTTAACGATGTCAAACTACATAGTACAGTTAGGGCATCGTCAAGCCTCATTATAATATGAAATACTTTCGATCCTAGATCGTTATCGCAGATAGTTATATTTACATGCGACGACACGGTAACGAGACGTCATTTGGTAAAGATTTACTAAATGAATTTAATAATTTTTAATTTTAAATATAATATATCTCTTAACGACATTAATTGAGAGCGTGTTCAGCGAAATTGCCACTGATTAACATTGATCACAATTATGCTCGGCAGAATTTTTGGCAATGATGTGGTACGGTCAGCAACGAAAGTCGCTAAACACAGCTAAACATGACAGCTCCAAAACTTGTCAAGAGATTTTTTTATTATGAAGGTAAGGTAAATATTTAATGATCATCTATGTAATGATTTCGCACAGCCTTCACAGGTCAGTAACTTCATATTAAAGATTGCAATATATTCAGAGACTTATATTGCTGACTGTACAACCTCAGATGAATTCAGGTGCACGAGCAAAATTCCACCTTATATTATAATTATATTTAAGCGTCATATCGTATATTATAAACGGCTTTTACCACTGTAATGAGATGGCGCACACTCAAAGCGTCCACGATATAATTATGTATCAGCATTTCTATTCGTGGTCTATTTGCGTCGCATTCAAGTACCCACTACTTGCAACCCCGCGAAAAGCATTTAGAAATGAAAATTTACCATCAAAAGAAAATATCGAGGTTTGGATTTTCAAAAATTATGAAAAAGCTTTTGAGCAAAATTAATAGCGGAGTGATATTGGAATTTTTTCTGTCCTTTTATGGGTTCGTGTCATGAAAGGAAGCCAAGATGATGGAAAATGTAATATGTAACTTAATTGCTTTAAGCACACAAATAAATTGGATTTCCAGCAATTTTAAGAAATTGTAAGATATCTGCAAGGAGGTAATATACCAAAAATAATTAAAATTATTTTACAAAACTCTGTTACTGAGTTGTTCTGGCGAGTAGGATAAGCTATCCAAAACTGTCAATTTTCCCAATTGTATATAATCAACCTTATCGTTTTGCATTAAAGTTAAAAATCTATCAAAGAAATTTGACAGATCGTGGTAGCTTAATGTGCTGGCTTGCCCATAGCCTTGTCCTAGTACAGTTACTATTAATATCTCCTGGTATTGTGTTCCTCTTTGAAGGGTAACAACAGCTGAGGTGTCGAGATCACACGCGTAAGTTTGCGGTAGTAATAACACTGGTGATGCTGGCGTCTACGTTGCTATCCTTATTTGTCATTCTATCATAAAAAATGGAGGATTGTACAGACAGGCAGGTCAAGCTAACCAAAACTGTAAAATTTTCCCAATTACACATGAATCTTATTACTTTGTGTTAAAGTTGAAAATCTATCAAAGTAATGGGTAGCTTGATTTGCTGGCCTCTGTACGTAAAGTATTACGCACAAAGTATAGAATACAAGCGTGTTGGTATCATTATCAGCTCATATACTATCCCATTGCTGGACTCATTACGTAAGACTCCGTGTAGGTGTTTTTCATGCAGAAATAACCTCAGTAAATCTTGCAAACCGAACACAATTAATATAAGAGTGTCTGTGTCCATATTTCTGGCTGCTATCCAGAAAGTTCTGTGCAAAGCAGCGGCTTCGACGCTGAAGCCAGCAGATAATCACTGGGAGACGACGTCTTGGCAAAAGTTGCGACTTTATCTTTACCGACTTTCAGTTTTACGATACGTTTTAAAATATTGTTTTGTATAACTGATTTAAAACGGTTCCGTTTGTGACAAAGTTGGAAACATGAAGGTCGAATATTCTTTTTTTTTGTTGACTTGAATGTGTTCGCTACGCTAGAAGTCCTGGGTTCAATTTTGAAGTCGAGCAATATGTAATCGAGTTCTTCAAGAAAATTCTGGATAGCAATTCGGAGTTTGCATTGGTGCTCGGTTCATGGTAATAGGATCACCCCCTATTACATGGGACTAAGGGAATTAAAATACTGGCTGTGACTGTGTACACTGGTACACCACTGCCTAAAACTTCGGGGAATATAGACCTGATAGTATTGTTACGCGGGGTACATGATAGAACGACTGAGATGGCTTACGAAGGTTCTGGAAACACGTGAGAATTCCAGAAAGAGCGCGGTCAATCGCGACACTCACGTAGGTATAAGTAGATAACTATAAGAATACTTCAAGGACACCGCCGCTCGCGACACAATAGGTTGAGGTCAATACAATAGACACGCGAGTACCTACTCGCATTTTATAGCGTTTTCAGGATTATTCAATTCTGGAACTTTCTGAGCCGTATACATAGCGCTCGTGAGGGGTCGGCAGAGCAGTTCAATTGTGGACACAGTAAAGTGAAGATCGAAGCAAACTACAAAGCGACTACAGTGCGATAGTGAATAGTGAAGTTTACTAGTATAGCGACATACTGGTGATTTGTTTTGAGTATTCGTGTAAGTTAATTAAAGTTTCATTGTCTATCGGTTAATTTGGTGATATTTAATTTATCCCGAACTCCAGCTCGTAAAAGTATGTTATGGTATGTAGTAATAAGATAAATGAGCACACGGGCCGAGACGAGAGGTTACCTGTAATTTCAGGTCCTATTTATTTATTATTACTTAATAAGAACGGTCACAGACCACTTACACTAATTAAGGACACCGCTCGCACACAGACTTCTCACAATACTTCAGACACACTGATAAAATCATTTTCTATTCATTGGCAAAAATATCACAATTCTTTTTTTCGCATGAAATTATGATGTCTATAATGGATCAAAAACTCAAATTCCAATATGCCGCTTTGCTCTACCTGGAAATTGATCCCAAGACCTCGCAAGCAACTGCACATTATGACGACTTCGAGTTAAAATTTCCGGCATCCTAATTACAGTTTGGGCGTGTTTCAACTAGTGTTTGCTTATTATAAACTTTGCTTTCATATGTCGCGCGTAGCCTTTTGTGGAGTTTCTTTGAATAGGGATGCAGTGTCGTTCGCTTTTGAGTAAGAATTTTCGGAATTTTGGTCTAATTAAGAGCTAACCCTGTATTTCGAGCTCAGTAGCTCTTTTTGAATTTGCTTTTCTTTATTCATATTACTAAATATTTATCATAAAAGTAAATATTACTCTCAATTGAAATAAAACTACTTTTTACGGATTTTATCGCGTATATTGATATCATTAATCCCGACGTTTCGGACCCTTTACAGCGTCCATGGTCACGGGTAGACTGAGGTGGTGGGCGTCTTGATGATATAATTACTGACAGCTACCCTACATTTTTTTATTGTTTATTTTTTTATTTATTTATTTATAATAGGTACACCAACAGCATACACATCACACATTAAAAGATAGAAGAAAAAATATTGCATTGACTGATGTGTATGCCAATTACAGGTATACACAACATTCAACATGATCAATGACATTTATTACTAATTATTAATTAAAACTAGATGGAGCCGGCATTTCCTAGCTGACGACCTCTGAATATACGCGATAAAATCCGTAAAAAGTAGTTTTATTTCAATGTATAATATTCGCGTAAATGTCAGAAATTACTCTCAATTTTTAATTTTGGGTGTACCAAACGGCTGTAGTTTAAATAGCTCCTGAAGAATGAATCTGTAAGGGGTAACCGCAGTCTATACATGCCAGCTACACCCGTGGTATCACTCGCGCGTTGTCATCTTGACACCTCAGTTGTCAAGTCTCATATGCCCAGTAATGTCACTGGCTACATTGCCTTTCAAACTGGAATACAATAATATTAGCAAATTATTGCTTCAAATTAAAAAAGCAGTGATAGCCTAGTGGTATGACCATTGGACTGCCAAGTCGAAGGTCTCGAGTTCGAACCCAAGGCACGCACCTCTGACTTTTCGAATTCATGTGCGTATTAATAATTAATTATCACTCGCTTAAACGGTGAAGGAAAACATCGTGAGGAAACCTGTATACCTTAGAGATTTTTCTCGACGGTTTGTGAAGTCTGCACACCCGCACTAGGCCAGCGTGGTGGACTATAGCCTAATCCCTCTCAATATGAGAGGAGACCCGTGCCCAGCAGTGGGACAGTATATGGGTTGATGATGATGATGATGATGATGATTGCTTCAATCCATTGCTGGACATAGGCCTCTCCCAAATCGCGCCACAACAACCCAGTTCTCCACCTTCCGCGTCCAGTCTGACCCAGCCGTCCTCTTGAGATCGTTGGTCCATCTGGCTGGCCATATGGCTCGGCAATATTATTGCTTAGCAGCAACATATTAGGCAATGCGTTGGAATCACCCCAGACAAAGTCAGCGGGTCTACCTTCTCTTTCTCCGAACCTTTTCCCAACTATATTGGGGTCGGCTTCCAATCTAACCAGATGCGGCTGAATATCAGTATTTTACACGAAGCGACTGCCTTCAGACCTTCGCAACCCATTTTGGGTAATACTGATACCCTGAGGATAGACTGGTTGTCAGGCATTTTGGGCTTCTGACTACCACTAACTATTGTCACAGCTGTTCGTATGACAACCGGGACCAATGGCTTTACGTGCTCTCCGAGGCACGGAGGGGTCTTGATGTGTTAAGAATGGTCACCCATCCACAGACTGACCGCGACTAGCGCAGCTTAACCTTGCATCTGCAAGGTTGATCAGCTTAGTTATTACTTAGCCACGAGCCCCTGGTCTATCTTATAATCAGTATATTCAAAACAGAACCAAATGAGGATATCATCATCATCATCAACCCATATACTGTTCCACTGCTGGGCACGGTTCTCCTCTCATATTAAGAGGTCCATCCGTCTATTAGTCCGTCACGCTGGCCTAGTGCGGGTTGGCAGACTTCAGAAACCGTCGAGAAAAATCTCTAAGGTATGCAGGTTTCCTCACGATGTTTTCCTTCACCGTTTAAGCGAGTGATAATTAATTATTATTAATACACACATGAATTCAAAAAGTCAGAGGTACGTGCCTTGGATTCGAACTCGAGACCTTCGACTTGGCAGTCCAATGGTCATACCACTAGGATATCACTGCTTACCATTAATACCACCTGAGGATATTAATTTCAATTCATTTATTAAACAGACCGCTTAAGTCCACAATATTTTTTAGTAAAACTTACACTAGTTAGTACAAATCATATTAATTGAAATTATAATTACATATTATGTTTTCCATAATTATTGAAATTAGAATAAATTTAAGACAAGTATATAATCTTAAATAAATAAAATTAAAATAAAATCAACATTAATAAATTCAGTGTTACAAAATAAAATTAAATATTTAATTAAATAAACAAAATAAATTTCAATAAATAATAATTTCAATAAATTACACCATAATTATAACAATATTAGAATGAATATTAGATTCATAATTTATAACACTTTTACACGATTTCACCCAATGTTTTAGAATAGGATTGTCATATATCTCAGCTAATATATTAATTAATTCCAATTATTTCCTATTTACTGATCAGAAAAGGAAATCACAAAACGCCAAGTTAATATATTTTCTCGGAATTTTTCTTTCTTCCCGGATTTAATTAAAAGCAAACTTTCCAAATTCTTGCGACGAAGTTTTCTATCAGGAAATGAACTAACAACGCGTGTTGCTTAATTAATTTCCTTTTAGCTTCCTTGAATTGCTCGTGCTCGGGATGAGAATGGCTCCAATTACGTATGGAGATGTTATGGGGTATTTCGAGTTGTTGTAGGTCAGTACTGTTGTTTTTTTTTATCTGGATTTAAGCGGGTTATGTCAATCTTGATTATGTCACCACGTATCCATTATAATTTATAATATTTATACATTAATAGATAATTTAACTTTATTAATTTTCGGACGACAGCGATCCTAAGGTGCGAATGTATTATTATGAATCTGTTGTAAATCGTTTTCTTAATGAATAATCAAGACGTCATTTGTTAAGTTTAAAAAGAAATTGAGTCTTAGTAAAAAAAAAACTTTGTATTTTAATTTAATAGTTTAAATATTCTGCCTCGAGAGTTATGTGCCAGAATGTATTAAAAAAAGCTATGTAAATATGCAAAAAAATTGCATAAAATAAAAAATCAAAATAATATTCAATCACCTTGTAAAAACAGTAGATATATCTTGTCTGTCATTTTGTTAGCTGGCATATAATCATGGTTTGCCAATAAACAAAAAAAAAAAAACAATGAAGTTAATAAGACCTTCAAAACTTTTGTTTTATTTAAATAAAAAATAATAAGGTTAATCAGAGTCCAGTACAAACAGAATCAGACGAGTCGTAGCGAATCTATTATCTGCTACGAATCCGTAGCACCCGTAGCAATACTACTACGCCGTAGCAATGGTGCAATTTTTGAACTTTATTCTTTCAGTGATAAAAGAAAAAGATTTTAATTGATAATAGTAATTGTATTTTATAATATTATACTAGCTGGTACCTGCAGCTTCGCATGCGTTGCAAATTAATGTAATAGCCTATGTCCATGAGGAACGTGCCTTTCAAAATGGCGAAAGAATTTTTAAAATAGGTGCAATGTTTCCGGAGATCACCCTCCACATATAAAAAAACTTCAACTAACTAAAAAAACTAAATCCGCTCTAATCTCTTTATAATAATTAGTTAGTGTAGATTGTTGAATGTCGCCTTTTAATAAAGTTTTATTCATAATATTATCATCTTCTGAGTTGATTCCCACCTATGTTAGGGTCCACTTCCAGTTTGGCTGAATATCAGTATTTCAGACGAAGCGACTGCCACCAGACTTGGGGTTCTGACTACCACTAACGATTATTATAGGTGTTCGAATGACAACCGAGACCGACGGCTTTAGTATTTTTTTGTTTGGCATAGAGGGGTCTCGATATGTTAAGAATGGTTACCCATCCATAAACTGACCGCGACTGGCGCAGCTTAACTTAGCAACGAGCCCCTCGTGTATCTCGGGCATACGACCCAGAAACATGACAAGAGGATAGTGTATTCCTGCTAAATAAATAAAACATTTCACTTTGCTGCCTCTGCAAGTAAACTGAAACTGACTACAGTAACTACACAAAGTCCCCAAAAATGTTTGCTACCAAAAAATACAACACACCGAAAGCCTTTTCCAAAAGAAAATATAATTCAAGCCAGTTTCGTTCGTGTATATATTTATTCTACCCTGGCTGGCTTCCAGGGGAGGTGTTGCCACAAACTGTTTTATATTTCGTTCTGCTGTTTTGCCCACCAAAACTGTCGATACCCGAAATGCTATAGTTCCAAACGATATTTATTTTAAAGGGAATTTTGTCGAAGTACAATTCAGCAGGAATTTGCCCTGGTTTGTTTGTTTCGCTCTGTTTAGCGTTAAATAATGTGAATTTAAATTCAAATGAGGGTTTTTCGTTATTGGGAAATATGCAATTTGAATATTGTTGATGTAATTACTGTTCAGGGATTTTCATAATTTGTGCAGAATCATTATTGTCCGAGATTTTTTGTAACTATGCATTTAATTATATTTTGGGTTAAAGTTTTTATTTGCATAACATGGGATTTTCATAAGATTTTAAATGATAAATGGTTTCAACCTTAAAACATGCAAATAACAGCATCATTATTATTGTTTTAACTACATTATCATAAGATAAGATAAGATAACTTTATTTGTTAAACATGGGTATACATACAAGAGCATGCAAGGTAATAACATAAATTTCGGTCCATCATGTTTAGCCTGTTTTGAAAAGGCGTACAAATATTAAAATTGTCCATAATTAAAATTTAAATAAATCACTATGTCAAGACTAGTAATTAAAATTGTCATACATAAAATACTAACATCAAAATTCTAAGGCTTAAGATGTCAAACAAAAATTATTTTCATTGACAAATTCTGTGACACTATAGTAAGCTCTATGCGCTTAAAAGTTCTTTAATTCATTTTTGAATGCGTTACTATTCAACTCCTTCCAAAGTTTAGGCAATTAGATCTAACAAATATTGCAGATTCTAGGATATATATGCAGGGCAACGTTAATATTATGCATTTTTGGAAGTATGGTTTACAGGTATCTATTGTTTTTAATCTAAACATTGACCTAATACATCTATTTTGTGCCTTGAACGCAATTGGAAAGTCTGTTGAGTTTCCCCAAAAGATGATACCGTATCGTAAGTGTGACGCTGCTAAACCGTGATATGCTGTAATTAATGTTTCTATATTTACAATTTTTGATATGGTATATAGGGTATATATGCAGAATGACTTGTTTTTTTACAGACAATCTCAATATGAGCCTTCCAATCAAGTCTCTTGTCTATTGTGACCCCGAGAAACTTTGTTGTAATTACATCTTCAATAGTATAATTATTTATGTTTATATTTAAATTTTCAACTGTCAAACGTTGTCTAAATTGGATGATTTTAGTTTTATCTAAATTTATTTTAAAATTATTAATTTCTAACCACTGCATTATTGATGTCAAAATATTGTAAATGTCAGATTTATATTGGATTATGTCATTATTGTCATTTTAAATTGTCACTGTGTTGTCATCTGCGAATAAAGTCATAGGATAAGGAGTTGATTTTGGCAAGTCAAGTCAGTGTAAAGAGAAGAAGTCCCAAAACACTTCCTTGTGGTACACCTCAGCCTAACCCTTCAGGGAATACAGGCGTGATGGTGTGTGTTATATTTTGGACTGTATGTTAAGCTGATCTTGCTGTGGTTAATCTGTGAATTAGTGACCATTTTCACCGCATCAAGACCTCTCCGTGCCTCGGAAAGCACGTAAAGCCGTCGTGCACAATCAAATGGTAATGAAAAGACCAAAATGTTTGACAACCAGTCTATCTTCGAATGATAGACTCAACATGATTATTGACATGAATGCAATTTCTATTATCTGACATTTTTTATAAATAATTTATTTCATTTAAAGTATGAGAGTCGTGCAGCCATGGATGTTGCATATATTGATATGCATTATAATGACTTAAAATTACATTGTGCCCTTCAGTTGCCTAGCGGTCTGAGCTTGTCATGCTCACTAAAATGTCCTGCTGATGGTGGCGTTGTGTGTCGGGTCGTTTTATTCCCTACAACATGGTTGAGTCAAACGACGTCGATACACACGTCATACTCGAGAACGGGTGCCGTCTGTCGGGGCTGGTCAGCTCTTACTGTAATGGCAATCTCTTTAATTATTATTGTTCCTTTTCTGTTTAGTAGACTGTATTAATTTAATTAATTTAATAGTACACATCAAACTGCATTGCTCTCATGTAAGTCTGACAATAATGTTTTTTAATTTATCAGATATTACTGAAATCGTTACTGTGATTATATATATATTTATTTCTTATTATTTAATACTTTAATTCAATAAAATGTAAATGTGAGTACTTTGTAGGCTAAATATACATACTTAGCTTTGAACAGTCTGGTGGCTTTGAGCCTTTTTTTATGTGACCTACGCAAATGTTCTTCTGATCTGGTATCGTCGTGCGACGGGTTGTTGAGCTCCCTAAATTATGGTTCAGCTACACAATGACTGATGCATGCGTGCCGTCAGTTGGGACTGGTCTACTCAAAGCCGCTATGGCTCTTTCTTCAAAAGGCCATTTCAGACTTTGCCCTACATTGTAAGACACATATTTGTTACTGTTCTATGTCTGGACTTTAAAAGAGACTATGATTCTCTGAGTTTGTTTCGGCGTTTCTTCTCAGAGGTCGTCAGCTAGGAAATGCCGGAGCCATCTAGCTTAAAAAAAGATATAAAATATTGACTTGTAAAAGTGTCTTTAAAAGATCTATTTACAGAAATAAATATCATTTATCATTATCATTTAACATGAGTATTTGTGTTTGTCTGGGTGTTTCTTGTGTATTATAAGTATGTATCTACAAAAAAAGTATATAAGTATTATATCCATTGTCTAGTACCCATAGTATAAGCTCTGCTTAGTTAGGGACTAGTGCTGTGTAAAAATGTCCCAAAAATATTTATAAAAAAAAAGTTGAGTTGCAGACGTCTGGTGGCAGATGCTTCGTGTTAAGTACTGCTATTCAGCTACATCTGGTTAACCTGGAAGTCACCTCCAATATAGTTGGGAAAAAGCTACGAGGAAGAGCAATATTTTGGCTGATATGCCATTGTTCTACTGGCAAGAGCTGAGCTCTTAAGAAAGAATTTTTTTTTTTTTTTTTTTTTTTTTTTTTTTTTTTTTTTTTATGGGATAGGTGGCAATCGAGCAGACGGATCGCCTGATGGTAAGCGATTTCCGCCGCCCATGGACACCCGCAACACCAGAGGGGTCACAAGCGCGTTGCCGGCCTTTAAAAGGGAGTACGCTCTTTTCTTGAAGGTTTGAAGGTCATATTGGTCCGGAAATACTGCAGGCGACATTTTATATTACAGCTTCTCATACATGTCTCACACAGGTCTTTATATTATCAAATGCATCACATTTATCCAGATTTCTACACCTTCCTAGAAAATGAAATAAACTACACATCTGATGCAATATTAAAAGACAAATGGGTGCCGCTTCTTTTGTCCAAGGTGGCGAGACAGGTCCGACACGGGCGCGGCATGGGAGCGAGACGGGAGCTGTGCGACGACCTCACGAGAACGCTTTGTGTTTTAGACTTTGATTTAATATCGTTTTAAGCGATAACTCTAGTCGTTTTAGTTACTATTTTGGAGATAGTTTAAATATAATTTTAAAGCTTTGGAGCAATAATAGTCTAGTGATATGAACGTTGTACTGCCATTAGATTTTCTGCAAGGCGGAGGTAATTCCCCAGTCGGGCAGCTCCAATTTGAGTGGAATTACTCCCACTATGCCCTAACTCTGTTCCGATTGCCATGCTAACACTTTGAATTTCATAAAAAAAATCTAATAACATTTAGCTTGACCTGAGAATTCAAGCCAGGGCATTAAGCTCAACAGTAACATTTGTGACTAGACCATTAAGTTAGTTCAACCAATCCGCTTTTAGTGTAAACAATTCCACATATAATACTCCCATATTTTCGTTTGCCAATAAGCCAAAAGCGTTCAATAAAAATTTACCGTCAAATAATATCATAATCTTGTCCATACATCGTGATCGCAGACAAATGGCTGGAAAATGAGCTCTTTATTCCACGAAATAACTCTTTTAGACGAAGTGGTGGCTTATCTTTGGCTTGCAAGTAATCTTGAGTTATGGTGACCAAACTGCTTCTATGTAAGTTTAATTGAGATTGATTTTGCAGTTTAAATTCCCAAGTTTCTATGTTTTCTTTTCCTATTGAAGTTTTTTATTGTTTGAAGAGAATTTTTGTAGATTATTGTAATGACTGATCACAATTATGTTAAATTTTATAGTACTAGCAGTTTGACTGGTATCCCAATGGGTTTATTGACACGAAAAATATCTTCTGTCCTTCCTCAGTGTAATAATAATCATTTATTGCTAATAAACGTTCTTCTTTTACATTCCCTTATTCTAGTTTTTATTTCAAATTTAACCTAGTGGATAAAAGTATCTAATCTATTTCCTTGCCAAATGTTATCGATATTGGTTCAGGGGTTAGGTGTGAAAAGTTAAAAGACAGAGTTACTTTTTCATTTTAAGTATGGATATTGATTTCTGGTAATATTTTTTTTAATGTCTTTTCACCAACTTCAAAACGGAGGAGGTTCTCAATTTGTCCTTTATTTTTTACTGGTATTCCTATCATCACACAGTATAATCCTCATCATTGCGGGCCATTCAGACCCGTTACCAGCGTAACGACGATGAAAAGTGTCCCATTTTTATCCCCGGGCCAAAATCCGGGACATTTGTAAAAAATGCGCGCGCTTTGAACCAATGATTGTCGAATATTTGTGTAATGGGAGGGTTTTAAGTCATAAGCGGATAGCGAGTGTATTAGAGAGAATATTTGTTGTCTATTTTACAACAAACTATCATCATATCAATCCCAAGAGGTCCACTATTGAACAGAGGCCTCCTCATAGACATCCACAAAGATCGGCTACACGTCTACTCCTAGTTACTTTTACCAGGTCGTCCGTCCATAGTTTACTATAGCTCACTATGCTGGCCTAGTGCAGGTTCGTAGACTTCACACGCCTTTTAAAACATCTCTCAGACGTGCAGGTTCTTTGTCCACGATTTCTGTGTCACGATGTTTTCCTTCACCGTTTAATCGTGATTATTATATATAAGCTGCCCGCCACATATAGCCCTTCCTTGAATAGACTATTCAACACAACAAAATTTTTTCAATTCGAATCAGTAGTTCCTGAGACTAGGGTATCCTGGATTTAGGGTTCAATCAAATATACAAACTCTTCAGCTTTAAAATATTAGTCTAAATTTAGACTCAGATGATTTTGGAAGGTCAGAGGTGACTGAGTTCCTTAATTTGATTCTTAGGTCGAGCATAATATTGTTATTAGGTTTTTCTATGTAATTCTCAGAACAGCTCAGAATTTGTATCAGTTGAATGGTAATAGGTTCGCTCCCTATCACATGAGATAAACCACTGTGCATGCATGTGAGTGGCGAAGTGTGTACTTATAAAGTATACACTTCGCCATACCCTGCCTTACATTTCAAGGAGTACAGGCGTGATCAAATTAAATTAAATCAATCAATTTATTTGCTTAACTTAAATGGTAGTGCTCCGTGTTTTACCAGATAAGGTGTGCAAATTTTTCATTTCAACTTACATCACATAACAAAGTTGCCATTAAAATAAAGAATAAAATTATGAAATACAACAATGTCAAAATATTAATGTCAATAGTGAAAAATAATAGTAAAAAATTGTGATGTTATGTGATATTTTTCATTTGACTAAAAGACTACCTACATACCTAAATGAATTTAGATCATGAATATAGACATACAAATCATAGGATTAAAGCCCATCATCATTAAGACGTAACCTTTTTAGGTAATATCTTTGAAAGCCTATACGCTTAGATTAATTGTTACTAGCAATAAAACTCAAATCACCGTAATACACGTAAATCACTAAGGTAAATCGCCCACGCTGTCGCCTATAACTTGGGACGCGTGCCATTCTACAACGGCCATAGGACGGGTCAACTCGAGTAATGTCACGTGAAATGAGTGTAGTAAGACCCTTTCGATTCTGTAGGGATGGGACACGTTGTCGATAGTTTGAGATTTTAGATAAAAGTTATGAGTGCGAAATTATGAAATGAAACGTGTTATCTTGAAATTTTAATTTTATACAAAATACAAAAGGAGGTGAAACGGAAAGCAGACGATATACAATAGTGGCGATTGCACTATCGACAAGAGCTGAGCTCTTAAATTAAAAAAAAAATACAAAATATGCCAAAATTACTCAAACAAAAAGAAAATTCTGTTATTCTTTGTAGATGTAAGATAAATTTTAAGGTTTAAAAATTAAAAGAAATACTTATCGTGATAATAGTTTACAACTGATAATTTCTTACATGTAATGATAAACGAAATAAAAAGGAGGATTAAAAAAAAATTTAGGCAGACCTACAACTCTTATTTTGAATACCACCTAACTAGAAACTACAAACTAAGCTAGCAAGCTTAGTTTTATTATTGTTAGAAACTCAACACCTGATATCAAAATTCTTTAGGCAGCTCCTTTTATTGAAATTACATACCCCTTTAGTTCTCAAATTCAATATCACAAAATAGGCTCGTTTAACATGACATATTTCTAAAAAATCCAAAAGATTTATAGCGTACTAAACCAACGAAAAACAGATAAAATATAATACATTGATAAACATGATTTATAGCAATGATCGTTGATATTATTCGAACAAATTGAGTAGAATATGGTTTATGTTCCAAACATATCGCCCGAGAATTTGTTTTTTCGCCTCCAGGGACGAATAAAATGTTTTCCTTCCTTAGTTTTATATTTGCTTACGTTCACGTTAGCGAATTAAATTGTATACTACGAACCTAATAATATATATTTTTCGTTGTTATAATTTTAGAAACAAATTGTTATAATTCTAGAAACAAAAATTGTTTGTGTCTAAACCCACGCCAGGATTTCTGTCTCGTATGAAAAACTAGCACTCTCTTGTGAGTTGACACGCAATAACCTGATACAAGCAAAGGAATATAAAATAATTTTAGGAAGTGTGTGATAGTTTAGTGGTATGACCATTGGATTCCTAAGTCAAAGGTCTCGAGTTTGAATCCAGAGCACGCACCTCTGACTTTTCGAATTCATGTTTCGCTTAAACGGTGAAGGAAAACATCGTGATGAAACCTGTATGCCTTAGACACGCGTGCTCAACAGTGGGACAGTATATGGGTTAAATAAGATGATAAATCTAATTTACATCATCCCATTAGAATTTCCCATTTCAAAATATTTTATTAGCAGTATCTACACATTATGAGCAACTTCAATAATTTGTAGGCGTTTATGAGATTTCGTGATTTGTCAGTGGGTTAGTGAGTGGTATTTTGCTTTTTGTATATATTACTAGCTAAACCCAGTCTTTGCTGTGGTTCAATCTATCTTCATTATAATTATATTTATGTCTATGAAAACAGTTACATAGAAGTGCAAGGTTGTGTAAAACGGCAAGTCAATTAATGCACTAAGTACATATTTTTTTAATTTTGTGGACACAAACATAAGGTTTCTAAATGTTTATTATATTTAGATATACATTACATCACCAATTAAGACATTGTGTCTAGTGCGGGAATCAAATACAATTGATAATCCGAGGGGCAGGAAATAATTTTTATAATCTCAATTTATATTTTCCTGTATCATTGATTAATCAAGACAAAATTCTTATACGAACTTTTGACAAAACTATCGACAATTGTTATGCACATCACTACACATTTACGTTGTAGCCGCATCAGTGATGACGCTCATAACGCCACCTCGCGTGTAATGACGGTACCTCCATTACTGACCCGTGACGTCATGGGCATGAATACTTTAGATTGTAGTGGGGCTTAGGTCGTTATGGCCAGTCTTTGTTTAATGTCCACACACTGAAGCGCCAATCAATTGTTAAGGACGTGATTTAAATTGTTTGGTGTAGTGGCCATTGTCTCGAAGCTTCTGCGTTTAATTCTCAGGTCAAGATGTGGTGGCTCTGCTCATTAGTTTGCATAGATTCAGATTAAAGTTTGATGTAATTTTATACTCTCTAAAAGGGGTGATAATGAAGATGGTCTTGGCGAATGTCAGGAATCCCATGGCTGTGAGCCTTTCATAGGATTTCCTTGCCCTATAGTAAGGGAATCAATATAACCTGCGGCCTCCAGGGCATCCATGATGATTCACCGTACAACGAAATGGAGTAAAAGGAGATCCTTGAAATAGGAAACAAACTCGGGACTACACCCGCAGTAGGCACGCTTGTGACCCCTAGACCAATGACGCCATTAATTTTAATTGTTTTATTCTTCGTCTTGTTAAAAAAAAACATTATATTAACCTATTTTATTTGCTGTAACAGCTTCATTAATCTGACTGCTACTTAAAAGATTTTATTTATTTATTTACCAAAAAATCAACATAACCTAACAGGCTTTACACCCAATGCGCTATGTTGACGTAATTTAAAAACACACACCAACAATAATTATACACTTAACACACAAAAATAATTATAAAATTTAAGTCAGACTTTACAGTGAGAATTTCTAGTCACTTTTACGAATTCCGCCATTGAACAATTTAAATTGTCAACCTTACGCCCAGCTCTGTTGATCAGATACTGGGTTTGATACCCAGGCCGAGCAGTATTATAGATATTTGTTCAGATAAGTGCTCGCTTGACGGCAATAGGCTCACCCCTATTACATGGGACCTAAACATACCGGCGAACTGTGAGTGCCCAAGCAGTACATCTTTGCCAAACCCTTTAGGTAATACAGGTGAGAAGGTATATTATGTCGTAGTAAAAAATATATCATAACTTCTTTCTTCGAACCTTTTCCCAACTATATTGGGGTCGGTTTCCAGTCTAACCAGATGCGGCTTAATATCAGGTTTTTACACGAAGCCACTGCCATCAGACCTCCGCAAACCAATTTTTGGGTAATACCGATACCCTGAGGATAGATATTGGATTGTTGTAAGTATTTTAAGGCTTTTGACTACCATTAACGACTGTCATAGGTGCTTGTATGACAACTGGGACGGCTTCACGTACTCTCCGAGGCACGAGGCTCGATGTATTAAGAATGGTCACTCATCCACAGACTGACCGCGACTTACTAGCAAACCTTAATCTTGCAGGTTGGTTGATCAACTTAGTAAAGTTATTACCTGGCCACAAGACCCTTAAAAAAATGTATATATAATTGTACTAGACGTAGGAAGCGTAGGGATAATATTGAACACTTACGAAATGAAAACTACTGTGTTCATCCTCATAACTGCATTTTTTGAATTTGACATTTAGAGAGAGAGAAAGAGACAGATATTAGAAAAGAAAGAAAGAAAAAGTATTTATTTTTCGTCCGTCTGACGCACAACAAACCATACTTAACAGAATCTAGAAAAATTAAAAAATAAATAAAAACATAATAAAAAATAATGTGTACAAAAAATTATATCAATGGCAACACTGCCAACTTAAAATACCAACATAATAAAAATGAAAGCTATAATTTTTTTATGTGTTAGTAAACAACAAAGAGTGTAAACAATAGATAAAACAACCAAAATTATGATTTAGGTACGCAAGAAATAAAATCATTTACAAACTTTATACTTATTACGAAAAGACTTAAGTATTACTCTTTTCCCCTAGCTGTCCCATGTTGAAACCGCTATGGGACAGGGACATGAAGGTGTAATGTGGGTACTAGCAAAAGTCCCCGTGTTTAAGCACCCATCATGTTGCGGTTGAGAGCGTTCCAGATTAGGATGGGGATTTGTCGATAATTTTAGACAAAGGAATTTAACAATTTAGTATAGCTTACTATCAAGACTATCAAGACTTATGGTCGTAAGCATCGTCGGTTTAATTCCCACATCGAGCAAAGTTTTTAAAGGTTTTCTATGAAAAAAAAAGTAGCTAAGTTTGGATTTTTCCCGGTAAGATGGCAATAATAGGCTGAATGTGAAGGCAAAATTCGTCATTGCGGGTAGGACCTACCAGAAGGCGCAGGTTCGAATATTGCCCGCGGTTGAATTTTTCCTTCGCTAAATAACAATAATAGGCTAGCCCAAATGAATTGTGAGTGTACATAAGTACCCCACACCTCTACCTACATCTCTGCCTTGCCAGGGCAGAAACATTGCCTCATTGATACGAAATCCCAACCTGTAACAGAAAATTTCATAAAGAAACCCCAACAAGTAACACTTTCCTTGACCTGAGAATCGCATCCAGAACTTCTTGCGCAGCAGTCACCGCTTACGACCACGAGGCTAATAAGCATTCATAGGTTGTTGTTAAAAAAATCATTTTCTCTCACAAAACAAAAGATTTTTTTCCAAAACCAAAAAAAATACAGAATAAACGAAAAATAATAATGTACTTCTCACATCCTCCATAAATCCGTCCAGTGTGCTACGATCCCACTGAATCACTTTAGCGCTATCGTGCGAAATACAATGTATCATAACCATTGTAGCCCGTGTTCCGGCGAGGCGTTTCCTGAACACAGCGGACCGGCAATGTATACCGTACATAGCGAATAAATCGAGCGACTAAAAGTGCATTTTTCTCCGTACAAGCGTGATATGTACGACATTTCCTTCCTTTAACAGTCGGGTAAAGTGTTATGTGTTTGCCTTTAGTTTTGCGTAATAAGTTTTTGTTTTGTTGATTTTTTTTCGACGGCGTGTGAAGTCTGCCAAGCCTCAGTAGGCTAGCTAGACTATTATTTCTCTCATTCCAAAAGGAGACCCATGCAAATCAGTATGGCAGCATATGGGTTCATGATAAACGTAGTTTTTAGAGATGTGTGATTCTCTGAGTTTGTTTACTTTCAGAGGTCAGGAAACGCTGGCGGCCTATACGATACTAATAATAAATATCTGGTATATTTTACACAGTAGTATCTAGTCCTAAACTAAGCAGATTTTAGATTGATCATCATCATCAACCCATATACTGTCCCACTGCTGGGCAAGGGGCTCCTCTCAGTATGAGAGGGATTAAGCTATAGTCCACTACGCTAGCCTAATGCAGGCTGGCAGACTTCGCACTCCTTCAAGAAAATCTCTAAGGTATGCAGGTTTCCTCACGATGTTTTCCTTCACCGTTTAAGCGAGTGATAATTAATTATTCAATATAAATGAATCATGGGTTCATTTACAAACACAAATTTTTAGATACACAAACATCCAGACCCAGAAAAACTATAACGGTCATAGAAATATTTGTTACGTGCGGGATCGAACCCACAACCCGTGGCACAGAAGCCGATCCTCTCAGGCACTAAGCCAAAAGTCAAAATAGTTTGAGCTTTCAGCCTAAAGACTGAAATAGTGTGAACATACCTGTTAACTAAACCAATAAGTTCATTATGAAGCAACAAGGTCGCAATAATGGCCATGTACCATGTTAGCAACCCGTTGTCTACGCAACAAAGTCGAGCGGCAAGATCAAAGGTTTCCAATCCCTTTGATTATGCCGCGTCTAATGAAAGTGTTAAATATATTCGCTGTGTAATTTACACAGTGTTTTGGTATAGTACGATGTAATCTGGGGTTTAATTTGGTTAATTTATTGGGTTTAGTCGATAGAAGCGGATAGCCTAGTGGTTAAAGCGCTGGGTTACGATGCGTTGTGGTCAAAGTTCTAAGACTTATTAAACAGAACATCAATCCTGTTTTACCTGTATAGTTAGGTAGGTGTAATATTAAAATGAAATAACTTTTTAGGAAAAGAAAACCGACTTCAAGCATTGTGTGTAAAAATAAGACTTATATGGTTTTCTCATGGATGCCATTGTCAGAACTGGACCAAATTGAGAGCACACGGGAAGTATCAGCTTTCAATTAAAAAAGAATTATCTAAATCGGTTGACTCAGTCGAAAGTTCTGAGGTAACAAACATTGAAAAAAAAAATTTATTGAGAACCTCCTCCTATTTTTAAGTTAAGATCAGTTGAAAATTACATATAATATTGACGGTACAATATTAACCCTCTTCCTATAACTGCCTCATTATCATCATCATCAGCCCATATTCGATTCCCACGGGACACAAATATTTGTGTGGATGAAACATGAGTTTTTGTGTTTGTCTGGGTGTTTCAGTATTATAAGTATATATTTACAAAACAAAGTATATAAGTATTATATCCATTGTCTAATACCCATAGTACAAGCTCTGCTTAGTTTGGGACTAGATGGTGTTGTGTAATGTCCCAAATATTCCACTGCTGTACATAGGCCTCTCCTAGTGAACGCCACAGAGCTCTATCTTTGGATTTCCCCATCCAGTCACTACCAGCTGCCTTCCTCAACTCGTCACTCCACCTGGCCAACGGGCGTCTTGTAGTACCTAGACGCGGTTTCCACTCAAACGAAAACTAGCACAAACAACTACCTCCATAGTGGCTTGATACGCTAGTCCTGGGTTCATTTTCCAGGTCGAGCATTGTTACTGGGTTTACCTAAGAAATTCCCATTAATTAGTAGCTCGAAGATCAGATTTGACAACTCAACTATTCCTCTTTCGTTTTAAGGCTCGGCTACGCGCAACTGATACCCGTAGTGTTGCTAGCGTCTACAGACTGCGGTAACAGCTTACTTATGTATGCTTGTTTGCCACCTTAGTAGTATAAAAAAAAAATTACCCGTATAATGGCAATTGGCTTAACATGGGACCTGAACATACCAGAAAATTGAGGATGTACAATTGGATGTACAAGATAGTATGACAAATATCCGCCGATTAAAAAGTTCTATAAAATAAGTTAGTCGTCTATTTCTAGACTCCTCGATTCAGGTTAGTGATGAATGCAGGTCGTCTCTCAGGTATGCAGTCAGTGACATTTTAAATTCACCGCCCGAATGCCGGCTGAAAGCCTTTCAGCTTCCACCAATATTTTCTTGATAAACCTGCCAGTTGCATTTACACGGTACGATCCGACGACGTAATGATTGCAAAAAATAATAGTTGATTCTCCGTTGCCGGCAGCGATCGCTTGTACCTATTGTAACAGTTTATATTCGAGCATTAAAGTGCGCAACCTATAATAATAAAGAGTGATTCAAGAGGAAGGTTTATAATGTTAAACTAGCTAGACTGCGACTTCCTCTGCGTGAATAGAATAGAATGGAATGGAATGGAATCGAATGGAATAGAATAGAATATTTGCGTAAAATGTAGGTTACATTAAAGATGCAATGAAACCATGGAGTTTCTTGCCGGTTCTTCTCCATAGGAAACGACTAATTTGGAACCGTGCACCTAGACTCGACATTTCATAAGTGCCTGTATATGGTTTATCTGAAAATAAAACTATTTTGATTTTGGATAGGTAATGACATTATAGGCAATCCCGAATACATTTTGTCGCATTATGACATGCAAATATTTGTGAAAAAGTTACTTTTAATTATCGTTGTAATTTGGCTAATTCAATCAAAATCTAATTCAAATTATAGCCCATATGTTATTCTCCGCAGTTTTAGCGTGAAAGAATAACAAACATCCATACATGCGTCCTCATAGACTTTCACGTTTATAATATAAGTAGGATATAATGAGATACACAAACACGTCTCCTTTTGTACATGATTTTTTTACACCTCTGCCTAACCCTTTGGAGTTAGGCAAGCGTGATGGTATGTTATATTATGATGGTATATAATCATCAATGCATTTTACAGGAATGTATAAAAGAAAATTAAAATCGTAAACTCTAAAATGCTCAGTGTAAAGGCAATTGCATCAAAAACTTGCTTTCAAAGAGAAGCTGAATTAAAAGGAAGTATTCCCTTTAAAAAAATATGTCCTTTTACGGATTATTTGAGGTAAAAGAAATATGCTGTTACATCGTTTTCTTCTCCTTTAATTAGAACCCAAAGAAATAGTCTTTAGTGATTTTTTTGGACTGTCTCATGAAGCTACCTGGAGAAGCCAGCCAGCCAGATATATTTTCTTTATAGGTTGGGGTACAAACGAGCAGACGGATCGCGTGATGGTAAGCGTCCGAAACATCGGGATTAATAATATCAATATTCGCGATAAAATCCGTAAAAAGTAGTTTTATTTCAATGTATAATATTCGTGTAAATATCAGAAATTAATAAATTAAAAAACTTGTGTATAATAAGTATGTATTTCATCATCATCATCATCCACAGCCTGAATCTACCCACTGCTGAGTATAGGCCTCCCTTTGCTTATGCCACCTTTCTCGATCCTGTGCTAAACTTATCCATTTGTGAACAATAAATCTCTTAATGTCATCGACCCATCTTGCTACCTTGTAAAGTATATAAGTATTATATCCATTGTCTAGTACTCATAGTACAAGCTCTGCTCAGTTTGGGACTAGATAGTGTTGTGTAAAAATGTCCCAAAAAAATTATAATATTGGAATTATACCTTGCCACTTGGGCTCGGAGTCGTTTCAGTGACTTCACAATCGCACAAAATGTGCTGCATTGTTTCCTTGAATTCACGAAGTGGGTTACTTATCATTGAAACCACGCTTCTTCATACTATAAAATGTGTGTTTTTGAAGTGGGTACCCACTTCAGAAACACACATTTTATGACATCATAAACTTAATTTTTGACACCAACCCTCAACTGCCACATACAAAATTGATATACACCAGACGCAACGTAAGCCAAATTTTATTATAACCCTCCATTGTCCAAGTCACACTTGAAACTAGTAGGGGTCCATTCGACCCATCGTAATCCCTTTAACAATAAAAGCGTTAACCATTTAAAGCCATTTTGTGCAGGTTTGTGTATATTTATCATTGGGTACCCTTTCGACGGAATTTAATGGAAATTGCCTTGTAACATAAATTGGCGATTAATCTTAGATGTTCCTCGGGTTAGACCATATGTTTTTAATGTTTTGGACGTGTAAATATATACATATAACATTGTGTAATAGAATGTCAATTTAATTAATCATTAACTTAATAAAAATGTTATTTTTACTGTCTCATTAGTCTAGCAGTCCAAAGCGCGACTGCTATGCTAAAGGTCCTGGGTTAGATTTCCAGGTCAAGCAGTGTTATTGGGTTTCCTATGAAATTCTGAATAGCACCTCGGAGTTTGGATATGTGCCCGGTTAATAGGAATAGGATTGCCCGCTATTTATACTCATTATGGTGGCCAACAAGCATACGGCCCACCTGATGTTAAGCGGTTACCGTAGCCTATAGACGCTTGTAACACCAGGGGTATCACTTACGCATTGCCAACCCTGTAAAACGAAAGAAGAATAGTTGCGTTGGTAGTATAAGGTTCAAAGTCAAGTTCCACTGCCAACACAACGTTTCCTCGCGGGGCACTGGCAGCCTTGCTCACCGTAAGGAACACAACACAGCTCAAAGCAGTGTTATTTCACTTAGATTTTCAGCAAGGTGGTACTTCCCTAGACGGGCAGCTTCAATTTGAGTGGAATTACTCCCACTATGTCCTACCTCTCTTATTAAATGTCTTATTAGGATTTAGCCTAAAGCTTCAATACGTAATATGGATACACGAATTAAAGATTTCCAATTAGGTATTTCAAATACTCTTATTTTTTATATTAGAACACAACTTCACGAATAAATCTGTACTCATTTTAATTTAGATAGATCCTTTGTCTATTAACTTCCTAGAAATCACCCAAGCCGAAAAATACCGGCTTTTAACATCTTCTGAAAAGAATTTCATGTAAACAAGTCTTCGCTAATTGAAACATTCAGTTTATTTTTCAAACAAAATACAAACAAAAAAATCTGTCTCGTTTCGTTAATATTAGTTTAGGATCCTTTTAATTAATTAATTTCCACGTGCTACTCGCTATTTCAACATTTCAGATACCTTTTTTAACCGACTATGGCAAAGCCAAAAGGAAGGGTTATGTTTTTAGGAGATGATGTATGTATGTAATTACGTATGTTCCACCATAGCGCCTAAACTACTGATTCAATTTTAATTAATGATCATGATCAAAATTAAAATGACCGTTTTTACAATCCACAGACGAACCCTTTTGTGTGAAGTCGACGTCACTCAGTAGACGTCATTGAACCGAGTATTTTGGCGGAAAATTCAAAACATAAAATCTATATCTATAAATTTGACTTTAATGGTTTAATGGAGAAAAAACATCATTAATTTATTTATTTTTCTGTTAAATCGTTCGACCCAATCTTTTAATATAAGCATTAAAAAAAAAAAGAAGAAGTAGTAAAAGAAAGATAAGAAATTGGTTTGTGTTATTGCAGCTAAATCTTGCACATCAGAGCACTAGTTGGGGAGATTCGAGGTGTGTTGCCGATCTAACCAAAGAGAGGATCCTCCGAACAGGCGGGTGTTTTTCTGGCGGGCCACGGCAGAACTGTTGATGTCGGGCCCCTGTATATATTATTACGCAACTTGCATTGTGAATGTTGATTGCGCGATGCAGGATTTGTTCGTAGTTCCATTTAACGCGATAGGTGTCGCTACACGCTACACTATTACTTAACTACGAACCCTTTTTTAAAATATTTAAACCAGAGAGATTAATTATTATTATGACGCAAAAATTCGCACCAAGATTTTGAAGATTTTAGCGAATCGCCCGCGGATGGTTTCGTCCCGTCTTGCTCTTTAGGAACCCTCATTTGGCCCGCGGCGTTTGAGTGTTACGCTCCGAATTAGAAACGATACGGCTAGGGTTAAGACTGTTAATGAACCCTCAAAGAACGTCCCTTTAGGGGATAGCAAAGAACTAAGGCTTAAACAATTAAAGAAGTACTTGTAAAGTCTGTCTTAAGATCTTTTTTGTCTGTTTTTTGTTTGTTTCCACTTGTATATCGTGGGTGTGTCTGGACTGTCTCGTTAGTATAGTGATCGTAGGCACGTCTACTAAACTAGAGGTCCTGTATTAGTTTCCCAGATCGAGCAAAATGTTAATGGTGTTTTATATGAAATTCTTAAAATAGCAACTCGGAGTTTCGATAGGCTTGCTCCCTCTTATATCGGACTTATCAGCGTAATATAGGTGTACAATAGTACATCTCTCCTTTCCTACTTTGGGGATACAGGGCGTGATAATAATTGTTATAACATTAAAATTTTGACAAATTTCGACTTTCAGGCGATGAACTTAACGTGTCATCAACATAAACTACTAATAGTACTCAAATTGACAATAGCTCCGATCAAAATCTAAATCACATTTATATGCAAATTCAAAAAGATGTTTCTGTTCATTGTATATAGTCCTTTTGAAGTTTAAATTGATCTTTAATTTTATCATTTGGAATAAATCTGAGGGCACATAGTAATAGAGAATTAGTATTTGAATAGAAATTTTAATCTATTACTAATTTAATATTGATCTTTATGCAAATTGGAGCTTATTTGAAATACGTTTAATCCTATTGAAGAGGAATTCGATTAAATATTGTTAGCTGCGGCGTTGATAATAGTGAGTCCTATTTATTAGACGAGTCTATTAGTTTTACTATGTATTCAAACTAAAAGAAATTGTGATTATAGACTGCATTTTTGTCTGTTTTTTTAAGTATGGGAAATCATCGTTTGCTTTGAGCGTGGGCGTTCCTTGTGTCCGTTAATTGTATATTTGTAATGTCCTCAGTGACACAAGTCCAGATGGGAACTTGTTTGTTTGTCATCTTAGTGGTATATATATATATAAAAAACACTAACAGATACTTATTGCGTAACAACACATATGTGTTGGTTTAATGTTAATATGGGTGAATCATGAAAAGTTAGAGGTACACAGATTCAAGGACGAAACCTATATCCATGATCACATTTATCGGATGTCACTGTTCTTTCTTAACAAGAAATAATTCTTATCCATAAATAACCCAAGAGAAACTATCCAGTAATCCAAGGCAAAACCGTAAACAACAAAGTATCAAATAAAATATCGTACCTCCATTTGTTCCATAGAAAAGATGTATGTTGTAACGAAGGAAAGAGATGTAATATGTTGGGTTACATGTGTTGGACAGAGATGGAGTGTCTGGCACCTCAGTGAATCGAGTAGCCCCAGGCGGGACAAACGCAATATCCTAGAGAGAACCTCACGGCGAATAGAGATGGAATTTGTCCTTAGATTTATCGATATTACTGACTTATTAAGCAGTGATAAGGTATGCACTTTTGACTTTTCGAAAGCATGTGTATATTATTAAATTATCACTCGCTTAATCGGCGACGGAAAACATCGCGGGGAAACCTGCATGCCTTAGATATTTTCTTGACGGCGTGTAAAGTCTGTCAATCCGCATTAGGCAAACGTGGTGCACCATAGCCTAACCCATCTCATTTTAAGTGGAAACCTGTCCCCAGCAGTAGGATTGTCATATGGGTTAATGATGAGATTGATTTTCGAGATCGTGCGCTCGTTTAATCGGCGATGGAAAGCATCGTGAAGAAACCTGCATACTTGACAGATATTTTTGACGGCTTGTGAAACCTGCCAACTCTAAGGCAGCGTTTAGACAATAGTTTATCCCATCCCATTCCTGAGAGAAGATCTATGCCCAGTGGGTCAGTAAATATGTTGATGAAAACAATATAAATCATTTTTGAACAATGAAGTTAATAATTTGTTTGCTAAAATGTATATTAAAGACTGGTAGGAAGCACATTAATCAATTAATAACGAAACAAAAGTTTTCAATTGCCAAAACGGACACCATTTTCAAACTTCCGATGCGTTAATTACTTTAATTTACTTTTATTGCGCGAAAGTTTATAGGTAATTTTGAAAATTAATGATTCACAATTTACTAATACTTTTTTTTATACTTGGCATGCATTAGGTACATACTAAAATTATTAAAGATATACATTTACAGAAAATCCGATCTCAGGCACGGTTTGAATCTGTGTTTTGTTTAAACTTATAGTCAAAAGAGAACTGAAATGGGAAAAAAAAAAATTATATTACCTACTTTATCTTTCAAATTTTATTGGATAAAAATCAAATAATTATCCGGCTTTCATTTGAAAAAGTGACAAATGTATTTCCGACACGGATTAACAAGAGGGTTGGATTGGGAACCCTTTTTGATGTTAATCTATGTTTTACATTAACAGTCGTAAAATCATGATAATAAAAAAGGTTTAAATTATAATCTTTTAGCTTTTCTGAATTTCTTCTTGACCAAATATTATACATAAATTATAAAAGTGGATTGAGTTCATCAGTTGAAGAAGTAAGAGCCTAAGTATATGCTACAATATTATTGTTTGTAGTTAGTATTAGGATCTTGAGTTTAGTTGCCCGCGATTTAACCTGTATCCTAAAGGATTTTTTGAGACAAAGGGTACCCTATGCCGTTCTCTAAAATATAATCTTTATCTGTACAAAATTTCATCAAAATCGGTTCAGCGGTTTCTGCATGAAAGTGTAACAGACAGACAGATAGAGTTACTTTCACATTTATAATATTTGTAGGGATGGATTTATTTAGAATACTTTACAAAACACCTTCTATTCCCAAACTAAGCAGCTTGTACCCACAAGCTGCTTAGTTTGGGAATAGAAGGAATATGGGTACCTACTGGACAATGAATATCGATTAGTTTTTTGTATTAGAAATATAAATACTTTACGTTCATCATAATATATAATTTATATCTTGTGGGAATCAAACCCATGACCGCGCTCAGAAGTACGAAACTCGAATAAATATACCACATGACAGACGTCGTCAATACCATGGTGCAAACCTGATCTAGACTTAACAGCAACAATATAATAATTAAAAAATAGGTGAAAAGAGTTAAAAAGCTTTTCATTATACTTAAACGTCACTTTTTCTGTGGAGACGACAGTCGATATTAACTTAAAATCTCAGTCATCGATATCGACCGTTTCCCCGCCCTATGTCACTATGCGCCTGTCTGATTGGCTGTCATGTTGACACAACTTATGAGAGCGATATGTCGCCGACTCACTTACAACATACCATTTCTACTGAACAGAAAGTGTTAGAAGTTACTTAAAGTTTCCCTGAACGAAGAAAATCGTTACAGATTATTTTTGTTAATGTTTTGTTGTTATTCTTAATAAATTTAATTCCTACTCATATTAAAAAAGTAAAAGTAACTCTGTCTGTCTGTTACGCTTTAACGCCTAAACCGCTAAACCGATTTTGATGATATTTGGTACCGAGATAGATTAAACCTTGAAGAAGGACATGGCCTAGCTTTTGTCTCAAAAATGTTTTGAAATAGAAGTGAAAACCAAGGAAAAGCTAGTTACTTATATAAAAAGCTTAATTACTCCTCAAATTGGAGAGTAGGTAATTTTATGATTTACTGTTATTTACTAAAGACACGGAAGTCTCTTATAAAAAATATTTGTTTGCAAAAAGGTTGTTATATTTTCGTTAAAACCTTCTTTCTTGTTATTACACTTATTAGGTACTGTTACACGCTCAAAGATTAAAAACGCTCATCATCATCATCAACCCATATACTGTCCCACTGCTGGGCACGGGTCTCATCTCATATTGAGAGGGATTAGGCTATAGTCCACCACGCTGGCCTAGTGCGGGTTGGCAGACTTCACAAACCGTCGAGAAAAATCTCTAAGGTATGCAGGTTTCCTCACTATGTAAAAACGCTCATTGAGCGAAAAAACTAAAACAGTTGACAACGTGTTGTTGTTAATTATATTAGATGAGCTTCAAAATGCAAGGAATTATAAAAACTAAAACTTAACGCTAATCTCTGAAACTTCAGAACATCTGATTTGAAAAACATCTTTTTGCATTTCATAGCCTAATTTTTTAATAATGTTAGAGGTATTTAACAACCCTTAGGACCTTTGGCCGAGTAAGAAGGAAAAAGTCAGGTCGGGGGAATTTATTATAATTTCGACGGAACGCCGTCTGTGGGATCAGCTAGTTATATATAATATATAAGAGCTATTGAGATAAATTAATCACATAATATTCAAATAAAAAAAAAACACGTTTTTTTTCATTTACGCGAATATCATTAATTGCCTAATTTTGCCTTTAAGTCGAAAAACTTAAAGACACCAACTATCTCCCGTCGAGACAGAATCAAGAAGAAAATGAACACAGATAAAAAACTATTCATAGCACTTACTGTAGGTGTGGAAGTCGGTGATCTGCACTGTGTTGCAGTCTTCGCCCACTTGCAGGTAGGTGATCTCGCAGCGGTAGACCCCCTCGTCTTCGGGCTTCACGTCATTGATCACCAGCTCCGCGTATGTCATGTTCTTAGAGTGCAGTATTGTTACTCTGTGGACAAAGAAATGGTGGCGTTAATTTTTATACTACTAAGTAACGTGGCAAACAAGCATACAGCTAACCTGATGGTAAGCGGTTACCGTAGCCTATAGACGCTTGTACAAGGGTATAACTTGCGCGTTGCCGACCCTATATAACGAAAGAGGAGTTGGTAGTAGTTGGGTTGGCAGTACGTATAAGGGTTAAAGTCCCCTTCTTCCAATACGTTTCCTACAACCTTGCTCACCGTAAGGAGCACAACACAGCTCAAAGCGGCGTTATTTTACTTCGATTTTGCAAGGTACTTCCCCAGTCGGGCAGCTCCTATTTAAGTGTTATTAGTCCCACTATGCCCTACATCTCATCGCGCTTGCAACCAATGAAGTAGTATGAAGGAACATAAATAGTGTCCAGGACCTTCGCGTTGCCAATTATTCTACAGGTGAGCAGTATTTTTTTCTGCGGTCTGCCTCATTATTCTAAGCCTGGGTCACAAGCTCACTTCACACTATACGTACAGTATAGTGTGTGTGTGTATACGTAATTGAAGTACTGATATCCTCTTTTTTAGGAGTTGGTTCGGATACAAAATGGTTTAATATACTCGCCTTTCGTACCATACATAGTTATACCACTGAATAAAATTACTGACACAAAGAAATCACCTTGACCTCTTACTCAAATTTTAGTACAAAAATCTCTAACAATATCAACATCCCTTTTCACTTCCAAAACGACCAGTCACTACCCGAAAACATCCCCCAAATCTGGAAACTTCATTGGGCATTGAGAACGAAGTATTTACGTTTTTTTTTTCTCCAAATCCTTCCCCTAATGGTCCATCCGTGAGACTGCAATTTGATGGTACAAGCCTCGGTTAATTAAGTGGACTGTCTAATAGATTGATAGGTCTGTGCGATGGGACTTTGGGCCGAATTGTTTTTAGTTCCGATGAGTATTTTTGTTATGCTGAAATTAAAGCTGTGTTTTTACGCTTCTTTTATAATCTTTTCACGCGTCAATGGCTGAATAGATTAAAAAAAAACTGTCGAGACAGATTTTTATCCTGAGAAAGGTCATAGGTTTTTGAACTTTATCTCAAAAATAAATAGGTACCCAGTACAGAAATTATAAATACTAGAGACGCTACTGTCTGTAATCTACTGAACTCCTAGGCTAGGTTAGAATTTAGGTTATAGGTAATATCCAAAATACACAAGACTCGACTCGACTGCTACGTTAGAGGGTTCGAGGGAGGTTCGATTCCCAGGTCAAACAAAATGCTATTGGGCTTTTCAATGGAATTCTCAGTAGCAGCTTGATGTTTGGATTTGTGCCCGGTTAATGGCAATTGGCTCGCTCCCTATTACATTGGACTCATACCGGTGAACTGTGGATGTACATTGGTAACCCTTCATCATATAACCTCCCTGCACAGGCGTGATGGTAAAAAAAGCAAGTAAAAAATATGTTAAAAAACACAAGCGACAGCTTTTGAATGCAAACAAAAACCTCACCTAAACAGATAACGGAATTGAATCCAATTTTTCAATCTTGGACGATAAATAACACAAATAAATTGTCCACAATACCTGTACTAAATAGAGTGGAAATAAAAAAAATGGCTTCCTTTAGCGCCGGGCAGTTAATTTGTCGATGCCAGTCCCAGCCGTTCTGTTTAGGGTCGTTTTAATTATTGAATGTCCTGCGCATTGTGTTGTAGTGTATTGTCTATTCGATTCTGTAGTCTGTGGACTTTCGGATTGGGAAAAGGGGAACGTCATTGTTGGTAGCATTTTTTTTTTCTATATAGTGAGATCATCCACATGGGTATCTGACTACCACTAACGATTGTCATAGGTGTTAGTATGATAACCGGGATCGACGACTTTACGTTATCTTCGAGGCACGGCCCCTCCGTGCTCTCGATGTGTTAAGAATGGTCACTGACCGCGGCTAGCGTAGCTTAACCTTGCAGATCGGTTAATCAGCGTAGTAATAACTTAGCCACAGTATAAATATTTAAAACTATTTAACTAGTTTTCAAACATGATCAAAGACCTGGACCCGGAACTCGTAGGTCTTACAAATACTTGTTCCTTGCGAGGATTGAACCCACGACATAAAACGCAGAAGCCGGTTACTTCGACACTCCGCGAAACGTGTCGTATAACATTTCATTAACTATTATGTGTAGGTATGTGGTATGCATGTATGAATACGAATGACAAAAAAATTTACTAATTTTTCCTTTATATAATATTTTAAGACTAACAAACTTTACTTGGTTACACAAATTCTTAACAAAAGATGTTATCACGTCACAGGGCACAGTCCACCGCGCAATGCTACAAACTTCGCATTGTTCAGACAACAATACGTGCAGCTAATGCTGCACCTGTGTTGCTGGCTGTACTTTGAATAATTTATACAGTTACATTTGAATTTGTTGGTGTGAGTTTAATTCTATAAAGACATAGAATTAGGAAGATACTAGAAATGCCATGTATTTTTTTATTGTTATTATTTTTAAGTGGCTATTGTTTTTTTTTTCTACTAAGTTGGTACAAGCATACGGCCCACCTGATGGTAAGCGGTTACCTTAGCCTATAGAAGGTTGCAACACCAGGAGTATCACTTGCGCGTTGCCGACCTTGGACTGAAAGAGGAATAGTTGGGTTGGCAGTAGTTCAAAGTCCTCCCCACAACACAACGTTTCCTTGTGGAGCACTGGCAACCTTGTTCACCGTAAGAAACACAACACAGCTCAAAGCAGTGTTATTTTACTTCGATTTTCTGCAAGGCGGAGGTACTTCCCCAGTCGGGCAGCTCCAATTTGAGTGGACTTACTCCCACTATGTCTCACCTCTCTTAAAAAAAATAGTATCACTGCGACCGTAGTCAGTCTCATATGATATGGTATGAACTAGAACTAGTGCGTTACACTCATTATAGCCACCCTTCTGAGACTAGTTCGTATTAGGTTGCCAGCCTTCGTCTTAAGACAATAATTATCATAATCATATCAGCCAACAGCCCACTGCTGAACAAAAAGGCCCTCAGAGTCTTTTCTCAACGTTAAGATCGGCTTCTAGTCTAACCAGAGGCGGCTGAATATCAATATTTTACACGAAGCAAGACGCAGCCCAATTTCTGGGTAATACCGATATCCTGAGGATAGACTGGTTGTAAGGCTTTTTAGGCTTCTGATTAACACTAACGACTGTTATATATGTTCGTATGACAACGGGGACCGACGGCTTTAAGTGCTCTCCAAAGTACGAAAGGGTCTCGATGTGTTAATAAAGGTCACCCATCCACAGAATGACCGCGGTTAGCGCAGCTTCACCTTGCAGATCAGTTGATCAGCGTAATCTACTTAGTCATGAGCATCCAGAAGGACCTGTTATATGCTAAAGTTTTTTTTTTCTTAGGAAAATATTAGTGGGATAATATCGACATAGTATACACCGATTAGTTATCAAGTAGTTTATAAGCCTTAAGTTTATTAAAAAGTTCAACACATAAACACAAAAGTAAGTTTCATAAAAGTCGGTATATTTTTAAAGTTACTAGTAAGATAGATACTTTATGGTGCTTTTAAGGAGATGAACATACATTTTTATGATAATATAGAGAAGCCAATATTCATTAGTCTAGACAAAACTTTTTAGTTTTATGGTGGCCATGGGTTATGGAGAAAAATTTATAATAATATCATCATTTATTCGCTTTTCACAAAAATAGTTCCTTATTTCTAAGTGTATAAGTACTTATTAGCTGTACAGTGTAAATCTGTTTTTTGAGAGTTTGGTGCCTGAGATAGGTTTGTAAAAACCTGTATGTACGGGCAAAATTGTTGTTTTGTTGAATTGTTTTGTATGAAAGTCTTAATTAAGACAAATAATCAAATAAATACGATACAATTAATTGAATATAAACTGAATAAATATAATATTGTAAAATTATAAATATCAAAGTAGTACTTAAACATATAGTATACTTAAAGTAAAAAAATAAAATGCCTGAAACATAATTTTTCTTCCTCTCTCTGACTATAATTTGCTGTGCCCGGCAGGGTCCGACAGGGTCATCAAAAAGGTCAGGTGGGTAGTACTCGCAACCGGCGTGTGTGTATAACAAGATGTAAGAATGTGGTCGAAGCAAAAAAAGTTTGCAAGAATCGTAGCAAGTGGCAATCTTTAGTTTCTGCCTACCCCCAGGGGAAAAAGGCGTAAGTGTATGTATGTATTTAGTTCAGCAAGTTTGAAACACTGAAACACTGCCTTAGAAACTCACTCATACGGGCTATATGAGTGTGCTTACTAGTGTATAAACCCATAATAAAGGTTTACTAACACTACAACGTAACTAGATTAGTTTTACTGCAGTTTATGGTTCAACTAACGGTTGCGGTCTACCAGTAAACCATTAACTACTTTAATATGCTCCCGATGAACTCTCAACGAGTTTCTCATCCTCGGCCTTTAGTTTTAATATTCCTGCTGGCTTTTAATACATTTTAACTGTACAATTTTGGAGTTTGAATAAAGGTATGTTGTAAAGTTGGATAGCCATGGAATATTGACGATGTGTGTGGAGTAGTGGTTCGCGTGTCGTATTGCTGATAGGTGACAGGACATATTTATCTTATGAACATAAGTGTTTGTGTTTGTCTGTGTGTTCCTTATGTATTATAAGTATGTATTTACAAAAAAAGTATGTAAGTATTATATCCATTGTCTAATACCCATAGTACAAGCTCGGTTTTTTTGGGACTAGATGGTGCTGTGTAAAATTGTCCAATTTTTTTTATTTATTATTATTTTATAACATTCTGGGTTCGATTCCTGAATGGCAATGCAAGAGTAACTTAACCAGTTTAGTGACTGACAATTGATAGCGTGTCTGTCACACACTTGTGACGTCAGCAGCTGCCGACGTCACCTTGAGATGTGGAATGTGGAAGAGAAATTTGACATCTCAAGCAGTGGATATGGTACCTTAGTTGGCTATATAATATAATTAAGGTATTCAACCGGAAGGATGCAGGTGCGAACACTGCCTGAGATTGAATTCTTCTGTCATTAAATTTTA
Organism: Acronicta alni; assembly: GCA_964056405.1. Classification (NCBI taxonomy): domain Eukaryota; kingdom Metazoa; phylum Arthropoda; class Insecta; order Lepidoptera; family Noctuidae; genus Acronicta; species Acronicta alni. The sequence continues at coordinate 9,563,098 of OZ043939.1, forward strand.
TATGTTTAAGAGTGTTTTCTTTTGATATTTATTTCTGTAAATAGATATTTTAAAGACACTTTTACAAGTCAATATTTTACATATTTTTTTAAGCTAGACTGCTCCGGCATTTCCTAGCTGACCGACCTCTGAGACGAAACGCCGAAACAAACTCAGAGAATCATAGTCTCTTTTAAAGCCCAGACAATGTATAGTAACAAAATATGTGTCTTACAATGTAGGGCAAAGTCTGAAATGGCCTTTTGAAGAAAGAGCGATAGCGACTTTGAGTAGACCAGTCCCAACTGATGGCACGCATGCATCAGTCATTGTGTAGCTCAACTATAATTTAGGGAGCTCAACAACCGGGCAACAATAATACTAGAACACCACAAGTAACCATGGAGTTCTTCTCCCTATGAAACGACTAATTCGGAACCGTGCACCATTTCATAAGTTGCCTGTACATGGTTTACTAGTTTTTGCCCGCGACTTCATCCACGTGGAAAAGTTAATTTTAATTATCGCTGTAATTTGGCTAAATAACTCAAAATCGTTATAAATTATAGCCTATATGTTATAATGATGTATAAATGATAATACTGTAAAGTTTCATCGAAATCCGTTCAGTAGTTTTAGCGTGAAAGATTAACATCCGTCAATCCATCCTCACAAACTTTGTAACAATAAAAATGTAGGGTAGCTGTCAGTAATTATATCATTAAGACGCCCACCATTAAGTTGCCTGTACATGGTTTACTAGCTTTTGCCCGCGACTTCATCCACGTGGAAAAGTTAATTTTAATTATCGCTGTAATTTGGCTAAATAACTCAAAATCGTTATAAATTATAGCCTATATGTTATAATGATGTATAAATGATAATACTGTAAAGTTTCATCGAAATCCGTTCAGTAGTTTTAGCGTGAAAGAGTAACATCCGTCAATCCATCCTCACAAACTTTGTAACAATAAAAATGTAGGGTAGCTGTCAGTAATTATATCATTAAGACGCCCACCATCTCAGTCTACCAGTGAACATGGACGCTGTAAAGGGTCGGGATTAATAATATCAATATAACGCGATAAAATCCGTAAAAAGTAGTTTTATTTCAACTTTCCAATTTATAATATTAGTAGGATAGGATGTGAACATAAAACTATTTTAATTTTATTTTGAGTCGCGACCTTGCCAGACTGTACGAAAGGAAATGTTGCCAGTTCCCAAAATATTATCTAGGTGCTGCTAGTAGCAGGTGTTCCTCTCGAGCCGGCGTCGACCGCACATCGCTCCGACTTACAACATAGTTTGTTACTACCCGCAAATACGCTTCTTATGTGGATAGGGTAAGCTGTAGTAAAGGCTTAGTTGTAACAATTTGAATAATATATATGACGACGTCTGTTGGTTCAAATGTCGGATTGCTTATCATGGGGCAGTGGGTTTGATTCTGACACAAATACTTGTGTGTTTAAAACATTAGTGTGTTTGTTTGTCTATTTTAAGTATTTATTTACAAATCCATTGTCTAGTACCCATAGTACAAGCTCTGCTTAGTTTGGGACTAGATGGTGCTCTGTAAAATTTTCCAAGAATATTTACTTATTTTTTTTTATTTTATATGCGCAGTTTTGCCCGAACTTTAAAGGATGTTTTGAAACAAAAAGTAACATACCTTCTTCTTTGAGATCTAATCTATGTATTTACCAAATTTCATCAAAATCGGTTCAACGCTTTAGGCGTAAAAGCGTATCAAACAGAGTTACTTTCGCATTTATAATATTAAGTACAGAGGCCAGCACATCAAGCTACCACAATTTAACAAAATTTATTTGATTGATTTTCAACTTTAACACAAAACAATAAAGTTCATATTCAATTGGGAAAATTTGACAGTTTTGGATAACTTGACCTGCTGGCATCTGTACCTACGGAATTAAGTAAAGATTTACATTCATTATTATCCTTCGAACCTTTTCCCAACTATGGGAAAAGGTTCGGGTTTACAGTCATACCAGATGCGGCTGAACATCAATATTTTACACGAAGCGACTACCATCAGACCTCCGCATCCCAATTTCTGGGTAATATCGATATGCTTAAGATAGTTAGGCTTCTTGGGCTTCTGACTACCGCGACACCATCGCAGCTTAACCTTTCTTGTGGTAAATCCAAGGAAACAATGCTGCACATCTTGTGTGACTGTGTCGTCTTGGCTACAAAACGGATGAGTCATCTCGAAGCCAGAAGACTACAGGTTCCATCCTCTTAGTGGGCTAGCCGCCTTCATGAACCAAGTATTTGAAGAGTAAGGAATTTACAATGCTGGGGACAACACAAAAGGTCACATTTGGTCGAAGTGTTGCTGGCTAAGCCGGCCCCGAAAGCAAGATAAGATAGGTTAAGTCTTTTTCTATCGTATTCTTCTTTTGTAGGAGACCCGTAGAAGAACGAAACTTGCCGATATAGCCGCTGGGGCAAAAAGGTTCTCAAGTAGAGACCACGCACCGGAAAGCGCAGCGTGGGACGGCCTCCAACGAGATGGACGGACGACCTGGTAAAGGTCGCTGGAAGTCGTTGGATGCAGACGGCTTGTAACCGGTCCTTGTGGAAGTCTGTGGGGGAGGCCTTTGTTCAGCAGTGGACTTCCTGTGGCTGATAATTATGATGATGATGATATTTCTTTTATTTTTCTTTCTTTCTTTCAAGTAGGTATAGTGATGAGTAAGTAATCATAAAATGACAGACACCATGGTAGGCGAAGACGCATATCATTTTCGGCGATCTAGAAGGTGATGGCGGCACTACCTTGAAATCTTCTGGAAATTTCGGATGAAAGAAGTTTTTAAACGTGTAGAATGAGAAAAGGGTCTTAATATATATTATTTCATGAGCTAACTGAGCATCTTAGCTTAATGCTCACACCGCACAGAGCTCACATAAATTTATACGCGCCACCGATCAGTCAGCTCAACACACGGGTTTGTTCCGTCACCGCAGATACAACGCCACATGTAACACTGTGTTTATCTTCTATCTTTGTGTAAAATACATATAAATAATATTATAAGCAATAGATTGCTTAATCGTGATCTTTGATGAAATTTCAGAAAATATGAGGAGACAAGCGAGCAAGCAGGTCACATGATGGTAAGTGATAGCCGCCTTTAGACACCCACAACACCAGAGGGGTTGCAAGTGCGTTGCTGTACTTTGAGAAAATAATAGGCTAATAGGGAAAACCTATTGACATTATGCCATAAATGCTACTGAGAATTTCATAGAAACTTTACTAACACTGCTCGATTAGACGTTGTAATTGAACCTAGGACCTCTAGCGTAGCAGTCGTGCTTACTAAACAAATGAGCAAGCAGGCAGCTTTTTTTATGAAATAGAATATACTTACATATAATTACTAGCTGCCCCCGCAAACGTTGTTTTGCCATAAAAAAAAAATTTAGGGGTATGAAAAATAGATGTTGGCCTATACCCAGACCTCCCTGATAAGCACAAAAAATTTCATCAAAATCGGTCAAGCCGTTTCGGAGGAGTATGGCAACGAAAACTGTGACACGAGAATTTTATATATTAGATTAAAAATATAATTATATTGAAGTAATATCAATGATAGCATGTGTGTTCCTAGATATGACGAAAGCTTTTGACTTTGTCTGTCACGAGACACTAATGTCAAAGCTCTACAACTACGGATTACGTGGAACTGCATACCATTGGATAAAAAGCTATCTAGAAAATAGAGTCCAATGCGTTGAAATAACAAGAATTGAAAAAAATCAACAAAGAAGCTACCAATCTTCATTTCTGCAAAATAATTACGGCGTACCACAAGGCAGTATTCTTGCCCCGCTACTATTCCTTCTTTACATCAATGATCTTCCCGATGCAATTAATCAAGAATGTATCCTCTTCGCTGATGATACGACACTAATAATTAAAAGTAATAACATAAAATCCCTAAAAACCGAAGTTGACGTGGCCATTGAAAAATCTATAAATTGGTTAGAACAAAATAACTTAAAAATTAATATTCAAAAAACCAATATAATACAATTTCAAACATGTAGAGCAAACATACCAAATATAGAAATATCATACAAAAATCAGACCCTGAGTAATGTTAACGATTGTGTATTTTTAGGTATAACTGTTGATAAGTTTTGTAACTGGAAAGCACATATTGAAAAAAATCTCAATAAGATCGATCAATTTGTGTTTGTATTAAAGAGAATTAGAGAAATTGTAAATGTAAAGACTGCAATTATTACCTATCATGCCTATGTATCGTCCTTACTTCGATACGGCATCATTATCTGGGGCAACTCTGTAGATGTAGATAGATTATTCGTAGCTCAAAAGAAATGCATTAGAGCAATGTTTAAATGCGATTACCTAGATAGTTGTAAGCCTTTTTTTAAAAAACATAGTATCCTTACGTTGCCATGTATATATATATTGGAGGTTTGTGTTTTTGTTAAAAAGAATCCTCTTCTATTTCAAAAACTGGGAGATTTTGAGGACAGTCGGACCAGACACAAAACCAGGCTCAAAATACCACAGACAAAACTAGAGATATGTAAAAGAAATTCCTATTGTATGTCTATAAAGTTATTTAATCATCTTCCAAATATTATAAGAAATCTACCACTGAGGCAGTTTCGTAGGACATTATGTAAGTTACTGCAAGAAAAAGTATATTATAATATTAATGAATATTTAAGTGATAAAATATGATGTTATTCTTAAGTAAAATGTATGTAATTCGCGCTGATTAATTATTGACATTTTTATTGCATTATTAATTACTATTAACTATGACATGGTACGATGTAGTAAATTAAATAACTCATTCATAACTGCCTGTAACATTTAAATATTTCCACGCCACACTTGGCAGAATATGCTGTAAAGAAACAATGTAACACCTGTATATCACCGTATTCTTGAAAATAAATGATATTCTATTCTATTCTATTCTATTCTATTCTATCCTTCTTATTCCCTGGAGCCCAACAGTGCCACAAATAAATGGGACTATCCACACCGTTGAGACATTCTCTGCGGCATGCAAGTTCCCTAACCTTATTTTCACTTTATTTTGAACTCTCTGGATCAGTAGTAAGGATGATTTTTATAAGTCAATGGTCAAGTTTTCCACCTAATTTACGTTGACCCTAAAGCTCTTTATTAACTTTAACCTTCATCCCTGAAGTTGCTAAAATAACTTCCAACGCTTTGCAAGACTGTTAACAAAACACCCTTTGGTATAATGAAACTTGTATGATGTAGCAGAGGAAACAATCGGGTGGCTTCGGGCGATTTCGTGCGCCGTCGGAGCGGAACAAGACTGTTCGGGAAATGTATTGGTCGAAGTATTGAAGTGGGGTTGCAAGATTAAGGATCTTTGGTAGGAATTTGGGAGATATTTAATTGGGAATATTAGATATTGTTTATAAAAATGCTTGGACATACACATTTTGTTTTCCATAATGATTTTTACAAGAGTATTTTAAGAAAGATGTGTAATACATTTAATTTGTTAAAGTAGAATGGATTTTGTAAAATTTTGTAATTATTTAAGAAGTAATTAATTAATTATTTGAGAAATAGTGTGATAAGAGAACGTTGCGGCTTAAAAGACGATGTAGTGACGAGAATTGAGAAGAATATGAGATGGTTTGGGCATGTCGAGAGAATGGATGAAAGGCGACTAACAAAAAGGATTTATATGGCGAATGTCAGTGGAACCGTCGAGAGGGGACGCCCTAGAAAAACTTATACCGACCTTATTGGTGAGGTTCTTCAAAAAGGTCAGGTGCGTAGTACTCGCAACCGGCGTGTATGTATGACAAGATGTATGAATGTGGTCGAAGCGAAAGAAGTATGCTAGAATCGTAGCAAGTGGCGTTCTTTAGTTTCTGCCTACCCCTATGGGAAAAAGGCGTGAGTGTATGTATGTATGTAATTAATTAATTAATAATAAGGCGATTCAATTTTTTTTAAATATCTGATGAATTTAATGCAGCTAATATTGTTTCCACATTTTTGTTTATTTATTGGCGCCGATTGGACCACTAAATCAAAAAATAGGGTAGCCTAGAATTAGGACCAATGGCCTCCCGTTTTTGCCAGCAGTGGGATGAAGCGTGTTAGGAAAAAGTGTTTTATTATCAGCCTGTGACGTCAGTCAACCCACACTATATTTCAATAATTCTTAAATCTCAATTATTAAATAGCGAATGATTTTGACGATGGGTTTTGAAAATTCTCACAGGATTGGAAAAAAAAGATATCAATGCGGTAACACCGCGGGTCACAGCTAGATTCTTAATATGTCTGTAATTACTTGCTTCACTGGTTTAAATGAACTTTTAAATAAGTTTAAGCTGCACAATTACAGAAGTAACTACAGCCTTACTGTAAAAAGCCAACAAGAAATTCCACAGCTACGCTTTTAATTTTAAATAATAAAAAAAAACTCAAGCAAAGAACAATTACAGTTCATCCTTCCTGGGTAATTTAAATTCGCAGTTGGCAACATTATCCGGTTTTTTCTAACAAAAGGTGAATGTCAGTGAATCCATTTGTAGGAGCCGCACTGAACTTTATAATGTTCGGGGTTGTAATACAAGGGCAAAAATGATTCTTGGTTTGTCGGTTATAGCTTTTATTGAGCTTCAAGACATTGCAGAGCTTAAACAAGTTGTGTAATTCTTGTATTATGAATTTTACTACACACTTCGGAGATATACATATTGATGTTTTCCTGCACCATTTTGAGCGACTGATAATTAATAATTATTAAAACTCAGATGAGTTTGAAAAGTTAGAGGTGCTTGCCTTGGATCCGTATTCGCGAAATTTGACTCGGCAATACAATCGTCAATTCACTAGGCTATCATCATTTTGTGTCGAAATACAAAAATAAATAAATACTTGGTAGATTTTACACAGCACCATCTAGTCCCAAACTAAGTAGAGCTTGTACTAGGAGTACCAGACAATTGATATAATACATAAACACTTTTTGGGTAAATATACACTTTTAATACATAAGAAACACCCACAAGCACAAACACTTATATTTGTCACATAAATATTTGTCCTGTGGGAATCGATCAAATTTATGTAAAAAAAAAACACGCTATGGACATTAGCTAATAAAGCGGCTACGTGTAAATTACGTCGTCATAAAAGGCAAGAGTATTTTACTCGTAAGTTCTTATTATAGAAATTTGCAGTTTTCAAAGGCTGATTGCCTTCACATTAAAATATTAAATCAAATTAACGCGAGTAAGTGGGCCCAACATTCGTAGTATATATTCGTACATACACAAGCATAGAGGTTTTAGTGTTGGCCTATATAATAATAAAGCCTTGAACACATTCAAAAAGTTTCTTCGGAGCACTTACTGACTCCGGGATCGGCAGTTCGACACTAACGTCTAGACCGTAGACGTCGTCAAATATAATAACAGTATCTTGTGTAGAAACAGTGATAACCTAGTGGTATGAGTATTGGACTTGCAAGTCGAAGGTCTCGAGTACGAATCCAAGGCACGCACCTCGCTTAAACGTTGAAGGGAAACATCGTGAGGAAACCAGCTGCATACCTCTTGTGTAGAAACAGTGATAACCTAGTGGTATGAGTATTGGACTTGCAAGTCGAAGGTCTCGAGTACGAATCCAAGGCACGCACCTCGCTTAAACGTTGAAGGGAAACATCGTGAGGAAACCAGCTGCATACCTTAAAGATTTGTGAAGTCTGCCAACCCGCACTTGGCCAGCGTGGTGGACTATAGCCTAATCCCTCTCATTATGACAGCAAACCTGTGCCCAGCACTGGGACAGTATATGGGTTGATGGTATATATACATATATATTATATCTTATGTAGGAACGCCAGTAAAATTAAAACCGTTTTAATTTTCTGCGTTACCTGCCATTACTGCTCCCCCAAATAGTTATAAAAGTGCGTGAACATAGATTAATAGCCTCGACCATATTGGCTACCCGCAATTTTATGGTGACCACTAAAAATATTACGATCGGAACTAATTCCTTTGGATCTATAGAACATTTTATACCATACCCATTTTATGGTATTTTTCTCGTTAGAACTAAATCTTAATGTCCGCGAAACGTGGAATATGTGGTAAAACCACTGTTATTTCTTTTTTTATGTCCGCTAAAGACGGGATATATTCGAAATCTGTGTTTTTACGGGTGCTTTGGGCATGCATGAAAGTATTTTAACTTTCATGCACAATTGTCATGTAGTCACACATTTATAAATCTGGGTGCTTTCTTGTACACTTATGGGTATATTTATTTTTGTTTATCATGCATGCATGAAAAATAGTACCACAATAACACTCATACTGCACCGTACCGTATTTTCATGTATAACATTTTCAAAATTAGAATATTCATGCATTTTTCTTCCGCTTAGAATCTTTTTTTTATTTTACACTAAACAAACCTTTAGATAGATATTATAGTAAATTCGTTATTTTACACCAAAGGATAAAAGGTGAAAATAAAGTCGTATGTGTAAAATTAGCTGTCTCCTCACTAAAAGCTATTTCTTACAGACAACAATTTCGTATAAAATTATGGAGGGGCTCGTGGCTAAGTGATAACTACACGCTAAGCTGCGTTAGGCGCGGTCAGTCTGTGGATGGGTGACCTTTCTTAACACATCGAGACTCCTTCGTACCACGGAGAGCACGTAAAGCCGTCGGGCTTGGTTGTCATACGAACATCTATCATAGTCATTAGTGGTAGTCACAAACCTAAAATGCCTGAAAACCAGTCTTTAGGATGTCCATGGGCGACAATGACCACTTACCATCAGGTGGCTCGTCTGCTCGTTTGTCGATGTCAACAAAAAAAAAAAAAGAATATCGCTATTACCTAGAAAATTTGGTTGCGGAGGTCTGATGGTAGTCGCTTCGTGTAAAATACTGATATTCAGCCCCATCTGGTTACACTGGGAGCCGACCTCAACATAGAGGGAAAAACGATAGGGAGACGAGAGAGATGAATTATTATTTACAATAAATTTATTTCATAGTATTTTACTTGACTGCCTTATTAGTCTAGTGGTCCTAAGCGCGACCGCTACGCTAGAGGTCCCGGTTTCGATCCCCAGGTCGAGGAAAGAAAGTTATTAAAATGTTATTGGGTTTTTCTATGAAATTCTCAGCTCGGAGTCTGGATTTCTGCCCGGTTAATGGCAATAGACTCGCCCCTTATTACATGGGACCTAAAACATACTGGCGAAATGTGGGTGTTCATTAGTACACTTCTGCCTAACCCTTTGGGGAATACAGGCGTGATGGTATGTTATGTTTTTATTATATTTTACTTAATCCATCATTCATTTCAATTTGACGACGTCTGTGGTCTAGTGGTTGGAGTGCCGGACTGCTGATCATGGGGTCGTGGGTTCGATTCCCACAGGACACAAATAATTGTGTGGGTAAAACATGAGTATTTGTGTTTGGCTGGGTGTTTCTTATGTATTATAAGTATGTAATTGCAAAAAAAAGTATATAAGTATTATATCCATTGTCTAATACCCATAGTACAAGCTTTGCTTAGTTTAGGACTAGATGGTGCTGTGTAAAAAAATGACCCAAAAAATATTGATATATTGATATTGATTTCAGAACGTCTCAATACCGCATCCAAACATAATATTATATCTGTGACTGAATGCGTTACTACACACGCACACACACAAATAAATCACTCACACATGAATCACACTGTGAGACATGAGTTTACAGATTATGACGTCGTAAAGTCAGCTGGATGTGCCGACTATAGCTTGAAATATTCAAGCTGTATTAATGCTGAGCTGATCATAAATGGCAAACTGAATCGACCTCGGTTATTTAAGGGGAAGTTTGCTGCTTGGAATACGGCCACGACAGGTTAAAAAACGTCGTCCTAACTTCAACCAGAGCAAGGCGAAGATGTCGGCCTTGACTCCTATCGAAGGGACTGGTTCTAATTAGCCGAGGAAGGCCTTGACCCTGAAGTAGTACCATACATATACTTATAACTTCAACCGGCCTAAGAGGTTGGTTATGAGATGGGAAAGGTTCAATCAATTCGTCATCATCAACCCATACACTGTCCCACTCCTGGCCACGGATCATCCCTCCAAATGAGAGGGATTAGGCAAAAAGTCCACCATACCGGCTTAGTGCAGGTTGGCAGTCTTCACACACCGTCGAGAATAATTTTTGTATTTTTTGGCCTTTTCCATGCTAAGATCTTAAAGTTATTTAGCGAAGGAAAAATTCGACAGCGGGCAGGATTTGAACCTGTGTCTTCTGGCGAGTCCCGCCCGCCATGATGAACTTTGCCTTCACATTCAGAATTAACGTCTTTATGGTGACGTCAGTAACATCTATTGAAAAGCAAGTTTTTGCTTCTCAACCGACATTACTTACTTTACAGTTAGTTCAATGTCGAACGATGCCACCTTACATACTATCTTTTTGTATTTTCAACCAGAAGATGCAGGTTCAATCCTGCACGCGGCCGAATTTTTCTATGGCGGTATGGTTAAGTAATATTAGTATGAACACGTGTGTCCCATATACTTAAAGATAATAGAATATCAAGTACCATTGTTTATAGTTAGAACAAAACACCCTGTAAGAAGATCCTTTTATAAACATTAAATATTGTTATATACATGTAGGTACCTAACATATAACCAATATAATTATATAAGGAAACATTTATCACTATATAGTATAAAACAAAGTTGCTTCCCGCTGTCTGTCTCCATTTAAGCTTAGATCTGTAAAACTACGCAACGGATTTTGATGGGTTTTTTTAAATCATCATCATTTCATATCATCATAATTATCATTTCAAAGTCAAAGTCAAAGCCAAAGTCAAATGTTTTATTTCAATTAGACCATTAAAATAGCACTTTTGAAAAGTCATAACGATTTACACGGTTCCAAGAAGTGGGTCTTACGGAGAAGAACAGGCAAGGAACTCCATAGACACTCTTTTAAAAAAACATGATTACAATGTTAATCATGGTTTACAGTTTTTGTTATGAATAGTTATTGAGAACAATGCAGTTTGATGTGTACTTATTAATAAATTAATCCAGTGTAATAAACAGAAAAAATAAAATAAAAAAAGACTGCCATTGACAGTAAGAGCTGACCAGCGCCGACAGACGGCACCCGTTCACGAGTATGACGTGTGTTTCTTTGTTACCGTTTACCACCCACATTGCAAACTGACGACCATCGTGATTAGCAGTCCGACTCTCAAACCACTAGCCCAAAGTCAATTATATGTATAGTTTAAAGTTCTAAGGTCGTAATAGGTATTATGAGCATCTCGCCCCTTGACTTCCAAAGTTTTGGTTTATGGTGACAAATTCCTTCGCTACCATACCACTCCCCCTTAAATAATACTATCGTAATGCACCATAAAGGGCTGCTATCATCCCTTATGGAAATATAAAATCAAGTAGTTGTATGGGGCCAAGGGTAGTACACTTTATAGCCCCATAACCCACTAAAGACGACCTCAAAAACATTAAGGAAATTTCAACTTTACCACCTGTACTATAGGTTGAATTTTGTACGATAATAAGGTTTTATTAGAGTTGTTTCGGATTTATTAATTCAAACTCTATCGCAGAAGTAATTGGGTTTATAGTTGAGTGATGTATGTTAACCTGGAAACTAAAATAGAATGCATTAAGTAGGTCAATAGAGTTGATAATATGTGGGACTGTCGCGAATCATGATTTGTTAGTTATTTATAAGCAATACTTGTGACCTTGCGTGCGAACATGTTACACCCTTGAAATAAAACTACTATTTACGGATTTTATCTCGTTATATTGATATTATTAATCCCGACGTTTCGGACCCTTTACAGCGTCCATGGTCACAAGTACACTGAGGTGGTGGGCGTCTTGATGATATAATTACTGACAGCCAAAGATTTAAATCATTAGATTTGCCCTCACCGTAGTTATACCGTTCGAAAACGTATCCATATAGAGATGAGTGAATGCACACATTCCGTATAAGAGACAGAGAACGACAGTGTGCAATATTCAGTATGAGTGAACGAGACAATAACAGATTGGATACTTCCGATGTGAAGCTGTTTACTTACGGAAACGTGACCATTATTTAACGCGCTAGGGCGCATCTAGCGATTTAAATCTTTGCTGACAGCTACCCTACATTTTTGTTAAGATAGATCGATAGAGTATTCTTTATTGTACACCATTACATAGGACAAGTCAGAATAACAATATGCAAACGTTACAAGAGTAGGTACAATGGCGGTCTTATCGCTATTCGCAATTTCTTCCAGACAACCATTGGATGGACAGGAATCTAGAATAGAGACAGATAACAGGTGGTTGAAGGCGTACTCAATCATTAAGTATTGGCCATCTGATTCACGCAAAACGAGCTCACCGTATCCTTTAGTCTTTCAGTTGTAGGCCTGGATTTTGATTTAATAGAATCTATAACAGAATTCCAAGGCGTCTTACCACCTAAGACGCCAAACAACAATTTGAGTGGAATTACTCCCACTATGCTCTATCTCTTGTATGGTTTTTATTTTCTTAAAATAATAATAATATAACGCTATCTATATCGCACTTTTGTTTATGTTCGGGGAATACAGGCTGCAGTCAATGTTGAAATTATAGAAGTCATCAATTTCAGAACCTTTTTCCAACTATGTTGGGGTCGGCTTCCAGTGTAAACAGATGCAGCTGAACATCAGTATTTCACACGAAGCGATCCATCCGAACTCCGTAACCCAATTTCTGGCCAATACCGATATCTTGAGGATAGACTGGTTATCATGCTTTTTGTGCTTCTAAAGATTGTCATAGATGTTCAAATGACAACTGGACTGACGATTTTACGTGCTCTCCGAGGCACGGAAGGCTCTCGATTATGAATGGTCACCCAGTCGGAGACTGACCGCGGCTGGCGCAGCTTAACCTTGCAGATCGGTTGATAAGCATAGTTTTTACTTAGCCACGAGCCCCATATAGACGAAATGATATAGGTACAGTCTGGGGCCATAAGTCCAGTAGCATGTCGACGATCATATTCGCTTGCACGGTACTGCGCGTATACACACGTGTGTGAGTGATTTCAATGCAAACATTTACCGGTCAAACAGTATAACTACGAGAAGGTATGGTCCATACTAGACAAAGATAACAATATAGTTTTGTTTTCTTCATATTAGTGCGATATACAAGATCGTGTATGTGTGCAAAATGTTTGTTATAGAAAAAAGACGTAATTGCACACTTGTTTTGATGCGTTAGATTTGTGAAACTGCTACTGGACCTATGACCCCGACCGTACATAGCGTCCTCAAAATATGCCATAGCATTCCAGCACCGCTATTCCATTATATCTTGCGGCGCCTGCGTCAAATTATGTGCGAGGTCGTAAACATTTTACTGCCAGCTTCGAACGTGACGCGCGCTGACCGCTCCTGACTCAGTCCTGGTCCCAGTGATTGAAAATATTTATGGGGAAGACGAGAGAATCTTCTCTATTAAAGAGAATTAGGTTTTGTATTCACTCCTTTTAGCCTATGGCCCACCTGATAGTAATCGTAGCCTATAGACGCTTGTAACACCAGGGGTGTCACTTGCGCGTTGCCGACCCTGTAAAACGAAATAGGAATAGTTGCGTTTTCAGTATAAGGGTCAAAGTCCCCCCACTGCCAACACAACATTTCCTCGTGGAGCACTGGCAGCCTTGCCCACCGTAACAAACACAACACAGCTCCATGCAGTGTTATTTCACTTCGATTTTCTGCAAGGCGGAGGTACTTACCCAATCGGGCAGCTCCAATTTGAGTGTAATTACTACGACTATGTAATATACCATATTTTTTTATACGCTGTGATAGCCTAGTGATATGAATCAGTATATGGGTTGATGATTATGATGACTCTCACATTACCCTACCTCTCTTAAAATATTAATATTTAAATCTTTTTAATTTTACACTACTATTAACAAGGTGTAAGAAATGCACGTGACGCCTTCCGTTCTCCGTAACCATGAGCGTGCAAACTTGCAGTCTCATTACCAAGGTTTATTGCTAGTTTTATGAGCCCCATAAATAAACCTCGCCCTGGAGGGTAGGGTTCCGTAAATTCTGAGATGTCACATCGTATAGTATGTCTTATATTTGTATTTTACGATTTGTACCTCGCGGTGTTACAAAATTCCTTAGGATTTTTTACAATTTCGCTCTTTGCGGGTGTCTTGACTGTAGAACTGACATTTAAATATGCTTGACATATCACATACCACAAATTTAGAGAATTACCATTAAACTTATTTAAAGCAAAACTTAGATTTTGGTTATTAGACAAATGCTTCTACACACTAGAAGATTTTTTCATTTCTAAAATATAATGTAGGTACCTTACTTATATTTGTGATGTAAATTTATAACGTGTCATAATAATTCGCATAAGGCATGCGAATATGTTGAACTTTTTATGTACCTACAGATTTTGTACAGACGCCAGCAGGTCAAGCTATCCAAAACTGTCAAACTTTCCCAATTAAAAATGAACCTTATTGCATTGTATTAAAGTTGAAAATCTATCAAAGAAATTTGACAGATTGTGGTAGCTTGATGTGCTGGCGTCTGTACCATATTCTAAGCGAATAAATCTTATTTTATCTTATCTTATCAGAACTGTCTCATTAGTCCAGTGGCTCCTAAACTTTTCAATATTATTACCCCTAAGACCTATTAGGAAAACCAATTTTACCCCGACCTTAACATTTATTTATTTAACAAAATACATGTACATACAAAATGTTATCAATACAAGCAAATACAAATATATTAATCACAAATTGGACATCAGTCTTATAATTTTAAAGTATTTTATATATTTAAACAATTAATTAAGCAGAAATAGATAATTATTAGGTCTTAATTATTAGGCTCGTTGTCACCCTAACAAAAAAGCTGAATTAAACTCGCGGGGTCTCGATCCTAAGCGCAACTGCCATGCTTGAGGTCCTAGCTTCGATTCCCAGGTCGAGCTAGTGTTCTAGTGGCAATAGACTCGCTCCTTCGTGAGACCTACACGGCGAACTGTGTAATATAATGAAGCTGTGTTTGTTTGTTCGAACGCGAATATCTCTGAAACCGTCAGTCGGATTTGGAAAATACAGTTTACATTTGATATACAAATACTTGAGGAAGCTTACACGCTCCTGGCGTGTAAACCTTTATGAGACGAGGAAAAAGTCATTAGTTTAGTTAGTCAAATGAAATATGATATTTATTTCTGTAAATAGATCTTTTAAAGACACTTTTACAAGTCATTATTTAATACTAGATGGTGCCAGCACTTCCTAAAGTCCCGACAAGAACAGTATTCACGATTTTCAGATAAATTTATTCCTTTGGTTTTTTTTCCAAATTCAAAACAAACTGAAAAGAAAATTCAACTTCCAAAATTACCTTCTCACAAAGAGTTATTAAAGTCCAATCTAAATCGCCTTAAATTCAAATTAGCGAACCAAATCTTCACTTGTGGACATTATCTAAATTGCACCGCTCATATCCGGGCGGGAATTATGATTGATGACGTCAGAGCCGGTCCTTCGGTCCGGGAGGCCCTGATTGGATGGATCTGTCCTTGCAGGGTTTCGGGATAAAAATATGACTGATGTGACTACTCATGTGAACATCGTATCTTATAAAAAATGTTGTTAACACTGTGTTTATTTGATCTTTTTTCAATAAACCAAGTCT
This sequence comes from Acronicta alni, assembly GCA_964056405.1. NCBI lineage: Eukaryota > Metazoa > Arthropoda > Insecta > Lepidoptera > Noctuidae > Acronicta > Acronicta alni. Next base: position 9,578,930 of record OZ043939.1, read on the forward strand.
ATAAACTTTATTAAGCCCCGACAATTAAGTCTCAAATTCGAATCCAAGGATCTCAGACTTTTCGCAATCATGTGCGTATTACACATATAATTAATTATCACTCGCCCAAACGGTAAAACAGAGGAAACATGCCTGATTGAAAGTTTTTCTCAACGACGTGTGGTATCCGCTAACCTGCTTTAGGCCAGCTTGGTGGACTTATAGCCTAACTCCTCTTATTCTGAGAGGATACTCGTCCCCAGCAGTTGAAAAGTCAATAGGTTGATGATGAAGCCTAGACATTTATATGGAATGTCGAGAATAATCGGTTTGAACCGAATTGATAATTTTCTCCTTTGAAAAAAAACATTAAAAAATTTCCCTAATCTTTTTTTACATTATGTTTAGTAAATCTGAATGATTGGAGTCAGAAAAGGTTTCCTTTTTAATCACAATTGGGACACCTTAACAACTTTTCCAGAATATTCTTTTTTTAACAAATCTGAAGAGGAGAAGTCACTGCTCAATCTGGAAATCGAACCCAAAAACCACTGAGGAGGAAGACTAACTGATTAGAATTAGATAATACCCCCAATCAGGACAATGGTTACGCAATCCAACGAACCATTTCAACTCCAGTGTGAACCATTTACTGAAGTGTAAGAAGCAGAAAAACGACTGATATACAAAACGCGATTGTTGGCCCAAAGCCCAGATAAAAATGGGCATAAAGGATAATCCGCTAAGTCCGGGACAAACTTCACCAATAAAAGGTCTTAACTAAAAATTTTATTTTCTTAAAGAATTAGTGGGAATGAGGAGAAATATAATTTCTCTGGATGTTTTCCTGTAAGCGTTTGGACTTAACAAATTTAAAAGTTTACTGTGATTGTGTAATAAATACATTTTTTTTCAGGTATCGTCGTGGATACTTATATTATATTTACATGCACCAGTCTCAGAATCTCGACAAAATTACAGAAACGACAAAAGAATATACTGTGATATTATGATAAAAAACAATTGCTTCATTAGTCTAGTAACCGTAAGCGTGATTAAAGTTAAGTAAGGTTCGATTTCCAGGTCGAGCAATGTTTTTCCTTTCCTAGGTAAGCGTGATCAGGTGAAATGTTGAATAAACGCAATACTTAATTGTTATATATCTTTACATTGAAGAGTTATTTGATAGAATAACAGCAATTCATTTTATATATTCAATACTCAATACTCAATACATTTATTGCACTCCACAAGTTAAATAGATGTTACAATGGTATAATATAAGAAACATGTGTGGGCCTTGTCGGCACGGCAACATGTAGGCATTAAATATAAAATATTATAAATAAATAATATATTGTAGCCATTAAACACAATAATAGGCCACAGATAGATAAGTTAGACGGGGTTATTCCATTAATTTAAAACTTCGTATCGAAGGACCAACACAAGTCTATACGTTAGATAACAAAATCTAGTTTTAAATAAATTCTAAAGAATGTAACACGATCCTTAGCGTGGATGAAACTCAAAAAATATACACCATTTCACCGTTTTTTCTGCAAACAATCACACCAAAAAATCTTTCTAATGAACACTGGGTTTTCCAACAAATCGTGTGTAAGTCGACACTACAGTAAGGCTATTAACACAGCAACTCGGTTTCAGGAAAAAACGCACCATGCGTTTTTTCCTGAAACCGAGTTGCTGATGTGCGATTGTATGGTCAGACTGACGAGGTTAGCAGGAAAGAGTCATTTATCTAAGAGTAAGAGTAGGTGTAAGGTCTGCTAGTGTAGAGGTTGTATATATATTTTCAAAACACTGTGCAGTGTGGTAATTCTGCCATTCTGGGAAAATTTGACATTGATTGGTTACATTTCATTACCATCACGCCTGTATTCTCTGAAGGGATAGACAGAGGTGCACTTATGTACACCAACAGTTCGCCAGTATGTCTAGGTTACATGTAATAATCAGTGAGTTTATTGCTGTTAACCGGGCACAAATCCATACTTTCTAGCTGCTATTGAGAGTTTCATAGAATAATCTAACAGCACTTTGTTCTACCTGGGAATCAAACCCAGAACATCTAGTGTAGCAGTCGTGCTTACGCCTACTAGACTAATGATTTAATTCCCAGTCCAGAAACACAAGAATGTTTGCACAATATTATTTTGTCTCCTTGTGACAAAATATCTTGCATTCACAGCAATGCCAATCTACCTACTCAAACAAATTCTAAAGTATTTTATTATAAATCTTTTGCAAGCACTTGTAATTTCGTTAATGAATTTACATGCACGGTTCTTGAAACTTGAAAAGACGATTTATCCCAGCAGTAACACAACTACAATATTTTTTGCTTAAGTAATTTTTTTCAGACACTGGAGCGGCGCGGCGGCGGTTGCTTGCAAAAACTGCGCCGTGTATTTTCGCCCTAATATGACAAAACCGCTGTGTGGCGACACGGTGTCGTAATTTTTAAGGATTTGCTGGCGCGCACTTATCACGCGCTGTCTGTCCAGATTAGACTAAAGAGGAGGGGCTCTAAATTTGGCGGAAATTTTAGAAGATTTCCTATTTAAGGTGATTAGGATTTTGTTATTTACGTTCCGTTGAGGTTTATACTGTTGTTGTCGCTTTTTTTTTGGTTATTACGTTAGATTTGTTTTTGGAATCCTCATTCAACTAAATGCTCGATATAATTATCTTCATCATCTATTTGCTACCGATGCCTGTATGCCATTAATCTACGTACAGACGCCAGCAGGTCAAGCTATCCAAAACTGTCAAATTTTTCCATTTGAATATGAACCTTACTGTATTGTATTAAAGTTAAAATCAATCAAAGAAATTTGACAAATTGTGGTAGCTTGATGTGCTGGCCTCTGTACAAATATAACTAGAGAATATTTTTCAGTAAAACCGGGTATTTGCATAAATGTTGGTAATAATGACATACATACAACTAGATGGTTCCCACAAAGTACTCGTATCTAAGGACCAAAGAAATAAATGAAATATTAAATATGATAATCACAATAATTATGATAAGATCACGCGTTTGTTAGCCGCGGTTTTAGTATTTTGGAATTGCTTTGTTTTAAATCTTTTATGAATAATAATTATCTCTTTGACATTGTTTTTATAAATATTTCAGCACTATGTTTGTATACCTTACATATTTAAGGTATACAAACATAGTGCTGAAATATTTAGGTAGGCCATAGTGTAATGACACCTTTGTATTATATTACCTATTTTTCACAAATAAAGATTATGATTATGGTATAATAATAAAGTTTACATTCTCCTTTGTTCTATTAACATTAAATAAGCCACAATTTTCCGTACCCAAGGCCCAGTTTTTTGCCGTCAAAACGGCACCTTTTCCCTCTGCCAAAAAACAAACCTTTCCCGCCGTTTTCAAAGCCGTCCAATATAAATAAGAGGCTTTATCCGAGGATTATCTCTTTAAGAATTGCACGTGCCGGGTACGAACAGGTTTTAGCAAATATGACAATGGTGCCGTTCTATCTTTGCGACTTAGCGAGAAAAAAATTTGACATAGTTATTTTTTTGTGTTTTGACTTTTGAGTTTTGTTACTACGTGTGTTAGTAAGACTTTATGGTTTTTAAAATTTAGGAGTTTTACCCTGTTGTGATAGTTAAAGCACTAGTTTTGGTGTGATAGACCTATTTATCGATTAACACTGGGCACGTTTATCCTTATAGAATAAAAAGGGTTAGTTGATCATCGACCACGCTGGCCTAGATCGGTTTTACAGATTTCATATCCCGTCGAGAAAATCTTTCAGGTTTTTTCTATTAAAGAGAGCAATAATTATAATTCGCAATCATTTGAAAAATTACTCATTAGCATGTATCATGTACAATCTGTAAATTATAAATCAACTGCTTTGAGCTGTGTTGTGTTCCTTATGGTGAGCAAGGTTGCCAGTGCTCCGCGAGGAAACGTTGTGTCAGCAGTGGGGGGGACTTTGACACTTATACTGCCAACCTATTCCTTCCTTCTTTTGTTTTACAGGGTCGGTAACGCGCAAGTAATACCCCTAGTATTGAAAGCATCTATAGGCTACGGTAACCGCTTACCTTTAGGTGGGCCGTATGCTTGTAAGCCAACTTACTTACTTTTTATTTATTATGTCTGTAGATTGTGTGAATACATAAATAAAATTCAAAGGTAGACTTGGTGGTCTATCGCAATAATTGAACATTTCATTTATTATAGATTTTCACATTCCCTGCTAAACCCCTACAAAAACTACCCCAACCCAAAGTACTTAAACGTATCACACAAGACAGATATAATTTATGCAAGGCTCTCGGCGTTTAGTCGTGGGGTTGAACGTGAAAATGTGAATTATTACACACCCCTGTAGGGATGTATGTGTAGGAAGATATGGTAGATTTAGTCGTCTGAATGTTGAGATGAAATATATCTATTGTAGTTGATGATTAGATAAGAGCTTAGTGTTGCTTGGGATTATTTATGTTAATCTTTATCAGAGGGGGCAAACATTTTTTTTTCTTCGGGATAAGAAACAGTTGCCTGTCGGCAGACTGCCTTAATAATCTATTGGTAGTAAGCGCGACTGCAACACTTCAAATCAAAGTGTTATTGGGTTTAGCTAGAAATTCCCAGTATCAGCTTAGCAACACAGTTTTACTTAGTTACACAAATATATTCATACTAAAAATACATCCATCACTCTTAACCCTTCATTTTCCAACTAGCGACACAACGGTTTCTGATACGAACAGCTCATAACGCTGTTTTAAATGTCAGCTAATCACGATAACACCTCGGATATTATTTATTAATGAACGTTTCATTAATTATAATTTAAAATGTGTAAGGTAATCGGAGTGAGTTGCCGCGCTAGCGATGTGACGTATGGAGGAGAGAATCTTTAATGACGTAACATTGCGTCACGTTCAGTAAATTGTAAAGGGAGGTGGGAATATTGTGCTGACGTATGCTGTGCACTTTGTGGAATAAGACACTAACCTTCTTGTAGTTACAAATATAATATAAAGTGGTTCACTCAATCTGGTTTCCGAATTTGTAACCTATAACATACTATCAGGCCAGTATTTTGTTATTAGCTGTAGTTTTAGGTTATTTTATTTTTAAATTTTCTGCTTTGTATTGTTATTGTGTTGGCACTACTGACTTTGGATAAGTGTCTTTTTGCATTTTTAAATATATATGTGTCAATGCGTCTGAAACGAAAATTATTTTTCTTTGTTCCTATTCCCCGAAGGGGTAGGCAGAGTTTTTCCAATGTACATCCACCGTTTGCTAGTATGTTTAGGTCCTATGTAAGGGGGTGAGTCTATAACCATTAAGTGGGCACAAAGACTCCGACCTGATTTTATAAAAAAATCGTTAAGAAAATGGGGGTGCGATAATTAATAACAGTATTAACATAATATTTATATTTAGTTTTGTTACTAACACCAATGAGAATTATAAAAAGAGTACCAATCTGTATATCTAGGTTTATCAGGCACAACTTGGGGCAATCTGCCTCGCTATCATGCCCACGGTCTTATCTTTTCACTTGCTACGAAGAAGAGTTGAGAAAATGATGAAGGAAGTGTTGTCCTGTTCCTTAATTATGGAAAGCGTCATGTAAATAGCTGATGTGACCTGTCATATTGTTCTGTATCTTTTTTTTTGGTCAATAAAAATGTCTTTACGCATACGACACCGTCGAGGACACGCCTGCTGCAAGTAAAGCTTATACCTCGTTATTTTACGTTTTATATTACACACTTTGTATAGCAAAATATCAGATATAACGACGACATCTACCATAACTACCTTCTGCCTCAAAAAACCAGGATTTTTTCTAATATGCTTTAAATAATGTTTAAAACAACATAAGCGAGGTTAGAAATAAAAACATTTTACGTTTTGCCTTTGAATGTGAACTAAATATTCATTGTAGAGGTTATTAATAGTTTTAGTGATCCTAAGTAATTTTTCAAAAAAATAACAATATTCCTTATGTACATAACCTCCACATGACCTCGTCTACAAAAACGAAGGTAAATACGGACGCATCTTCCAATTACAAATCCATCTGATATGACATAAATCAGCCACAATCGAACGGGCCGTCGCGCAGTGAGAAAAAATAAAATTTATTCGCCGGTCCACCGCAAATGTTGGGAGTCATACGTGGCGTGAGCTGTGAGAAACAGCGGATGGAAAGACCATTTTTTTGTATGAAAGTAAAAAATTTGGTCCTTTTGTTCGATTTTGGTTTCTTATTTTTGTATTACTGTAAAATTTATTTTAAATCCTATTGGAAGTGCCAAAACAGAAGATTCTTCTGTTATGACGATAGATATAGTCTTATTGGGGTTCACCATGTCAAAAACGCTTCTTCAATCAGTTCAAGATGGGATGAAGCGATCTGAACATTACTTTTCTACTAAAATACTGCTGTAATGAGTATTTGGTACTGTGTTATATTGTTTACTATGTTATGATTCTGAATTAGTCAAATTAAAAAATGGTAAATGATCACGAAAACCCAACTAATATTTATATGTAGATAACCGTTGTCACTTGAAAATTGGCCCACAGCACTCAAGACCAGGGGAGACGCGGCATAAATCAACCATCCAATGGGTAGGCCGAATGAAATGTGGTATGTAAATCCTATCCCCCCTAATATTGGGAAGAGGTGAATTATAGTCAGGCTATCCCATCGTCCATTGTGAATTTTACTTGGGTTCTAAGATATGTACCAAATGCGTGTCAGAGAGGTGATTTATTGTTCCGATGGCAAGTGATCTGTTTTTTGGCCGCCATTTTTGGGACAGAATATCATAGAGATTGGTGGTTTTGGGCACGGATATTATTGCAGCGAAGGGCTGTGTTTTGTGTTCGCCTATACATACCAACATACACTCCCGCCTTTTTCCATTGGGATCGGCTGAAACTAAAGGACGCCACTTGCTACATATGATTCTTGCATACTTGTTTTGCTTCGTCCACAGTCATTATACACACGACCTTTGCCTATTATTTAAAAATGTTGCTTCTAATCATGGTGTGCAATAAAGATTATTCTATTCTAATATAATTTTTTATAGGAATTTTTGAAATGTAAAAATATAACTATGATACATGCATAAGAAAATATAACTATGATTTATGTATGGAATCGAACCCACGACCTTGTGATCAGCAGTCCGCCACTCGAACCACTAGACCACAAATCTCGTCGAGTCAATATTTATACAATAAGACCTGGAAACCTTATTTGCTCTAGGATTGTCTAGTATGGGGACCATAGCAAATCTGCTTTTGTAATTCAAGAAACGGCCAAATTTAATAACATTCAACTTTTGTGTTGATTAATTCTATCGATAAACGGTGGCGTGGCCATTTGGATACGTTAATGGATGAATGGCCAGAAAAAACCTCATATATACAGACTTTTGCCCAGCACTGGGACCGTATAGTTTAAGAAAAAAATATCTGTTTAAATAAATGTTTTTTAATTATTATTTCCATTAAGTGTCTTTTCTAATACAGGCTACTCAAAAATAAATCTGGGAATATCAGCCAACAATACAAAATATTGTATTATGATAACATCGCAATGAAAGCGGGTTTCATGACAATTTTATAACAGCTGAAAGTACCTGATAGCATAAAAACTACCCTTCATAATATTTTATTTCGAACGTTTCTTCAACGAACCTAGTTTCCTATCTTCGAGCCTTATAAAAGAAAAATAAACGGTAATAGTAAAGTCAGTTTAGTGAACGGTAAAACAGACCAAATATTTATTGACATCGAAACGACCGAAACCGCGGGATAAACCAGTATCACAATAAAAGTCAAGTTTTATTATGATTTAGTCCATTCGTAGCCATGTGACCCGCATTCACTCTACTATCATAACTTGACCTATGCACACAAATAAATTCTTTAATCGTAGGGCTCAAGATATATCGGTAGTGCATGTCATGTTCTTGGAAAACAAACTTAAGCTGTACATTTTGCTGGGACTCTAATCATGTGACTTACAGACGGGTTTAGCTTGGCAATGCTATCAGAATAACGTTGTTGCAATCGTCACGTATGCTATTATGTTCATGATTACAGTTCGTATAATGAGGGTAGGTGTAATTTTGTGACGTCATCGGCATATTGATGGGATAACTTTTTAGGGGCACATTTGCATGCTGATCAGGAGGAATGGAAGGCTATAGATTAGGTATTATCTCTTTGAGGAGCACATTTGGGGTCTTAGGTACATTCTAGGCATGCTAATATGGGTCTATCCTGCCAACTAAGGAGGCTGAGCTTTTAGTTTGGATACTGTTATTTAATAAAATAATTGTAAATTGTGTTCATTGATTCCTCTTGTTCTATGAGGATCGTGTGAACGTGCAAGAGTAGAACCATTTTATAGTAATAGACGAAATAGACGATGGATTAAATAAAAATAAAATACAGTGCTTCTGTACTCTCGGTTTGAGCTACACAAGAATAATATTTTTTTTCGAAATAAAAATACGACCTCAGGCAGGTTTTGAACCTGCGTCCTTCCAGTTAAATACCGGAATTACAAGGAAATTCAAAATGTCAAACAGTGGTGACGGTAGCTTAGTTGGCTACAGCGTCAGGTCTATTTAACAGACGTAGATTCGAACCCTGAGATATAATTTTTCTTTCCCTAAAATGTATATCTTTGAAAATGTTTAGTATGCGTTAACGCCAAATGAAATAAAACCTAACTACACAATAATATACTGATTTCACTTACACACTTACGCGAATATTGAATTGACATTGAATTCAAACGACTACTTTTGTCAATAGATAAGATGCCTGGGTCTTACCACCTGCTTGGAATCCTGTTTTAGATTATTAAATCAAAATCCAGGCCTACAACTGTAAGTCCAAAGGATACGGTGAGCTCGTTCTTCATGAATCGGATTGCCAATAATTAACAAAAATTAACAGTAGCTCTCAGTAATTATAACATCAAAACGCCCACCACCTCAGTCTACCTGTGACCTGTGATGTGAAGGGTCAAAATAACAATGTAACGCAACAGAATCCATAAAAAGTATTTTTATTTCAATACAAAATAAAAGTCAATGATATGCTCTATTTCTGAGACGTATTTCTATATTATGTTGCCTCCTAGGTGCCTTATACTATGTAGGTACGGATAAATAGATATAAAAGACTTGGTCACCATGCTCATTCCCATTCACCGAGTGTGGATCTTATATTTATATTATTAGACCTAATATCAATAAATGCACTACGTGATTCCATTGACTTCTCGGAGAAACAAAGTCCTGTGCTGCAAATAGATCTTTATCTTTTCCACTTCAAGATATAGTTTTTGCTGGTTAAATGAGTCTCGAGTTCCAAACCAAGTCACACACACACCATTGCTTTTCGAAATCATGTGCGTCTAAAATTATACGCAAAAAGTTGAAGGGAAGAGAAGTAATGAAATAAAATACTTACACCTTCTTGCAGAAAGAGCTACAAATGGTCGACCACACGAAAGAGTTGCGTTTCAGGTTTAATGTCAGAAATTGTAAACATTTTCAACAGCCAGTTATTATGCAGTTTCATATTAAGAATATGAAATTGAATAAAACGTTTAAAAGACATTTATCAAAGAATTTCTCAGTTTCACACAAAGGGCGACTTTAATCATAGCTACCAGGGATACAGAAATACATAATGACAATATAAAAACTGTCCGTCGTTGTGTCGGAGACGGAAAAAATCAAAAAGTTTTTAATTCTCGGCTGCTAAGTTGTGTCGTCTTTCAACTGTATTGTTCGGGCTGCCGCTTACACCGAAGCGTAAGCTGTGAGGAATATTGAAAATAATCTCGTTCTCTTTGAAGACTGGACGAAGATGAGATTACAGACGCAATGTAGAGAAATGCTGTCTTAAAACATCTTCGTTGTGGTAATTTTATTTTAGTTAAAACCGTTATTAATCCTATTCACGTTCAAGTAGCATTAAAACCATATCAATGTCAAACTAAAATATGAAGTATTGAAATGTACAAATAACGTATATTTTTGATCAGTGAAGTGATGAATATCTGCAAGAAGATATGCAGCTAAGTAATAACTACGCTGTTCAACCGATCTGAAAGGTGGTTAAGCTGCACTAACTGTGGATGAGTGACCAGTCTTAACACATTGACACCCCTCCGTGCCTCGGAGAGCACGTAAAACCGTCGTTCCCAATTGTCATACGGCCACCTATGATAATCGTTAGCGGTAGTCAGAAGCCCAAAAAGCCTGACAACCAGTCTAACCTCAGGATATCGGTATTTTTCGGTATTATTATATATGTTAGTCTTTAAGGTATGTATTTATGAGCCATAGTAACCTGAGATTAAAGAATGTATTATTATTTACACAGAAATAGGGTTGCGAAATACTAATATTCAGCCGCATCTGGTTAGACTGGAAAGCGACCCCAACATAGTTGGAAAAAGACTCGGAGGAAGAAGAGGAAGAAAAAAATCCACTAATTGCAAGCTTTCATTAAGTTAGTGATTGAATTGACATAAAATCGAGAGCACCTAACCCTTATTTTATCCTAATAATAAAACGATTCTATTTTAATTAAAAAGAAACAATACAACACTGTTTCGAAATTCTTTCATAAATTCTCTGTGTAATGTACAGCCAAGTTTCTCCGCTAAATATCCGAGGTTACTCATAATTCGAGGCGGAGTTAGTTCGAGACGGAATTCTGTCGAATATTCTTTTATCACCCCTAGGGATAATTGGGGGATGATCGGGAAAATTAAAGGAATTATTAAGGAAAAAGACTTGGAAGATTATTCAATTAAGTGTATCGCGATTTCTTTTCGATTGAATGTAAACAAATTGGATTGTAATTTTTTTGCTTCACTTTTCCTTTGAGTGGTCATGGATTATTATAATTACGAGTTTATACATGCTGCGGTATTACCGTATTACCGTTGTTGGTCTCATTTTATGTAATCCAGCATCTTATCTTTTGTCAGTAGTAGCTTCCACTTTCTATGTCAAGTATTCTTCTTCTTCGGGTTAAGCAATACCTTCACTAAATGCTTTCGAGAGATCGTAATTACTATCTTATCTTATCGCTTTTATATAAAATGTACGTACAGAGGCCAGCACATCAAGCTACCCCAATCTGTCAAATTTCTTTGATAGATTTTCAACTTTAACACAGAAAATTAAGGTTCATATTCAATTGAAAATATTTGACAGTTTTGGATATGGTACGCTGCCACTGGTAGGAATAGATTAGGTTTTGAAAAGGGCAAGTAAAAGTTTTATTTTTACTATCATTTCTGTTAATATTTATTTAAATAGTAAATAGTTAAGTTTGATGTTAAATAAGGACCATAAATAGTATGTTGAATCTTTTTATGTCCTTTAAACAACAAGTTGTCAGTTGTCGATTCTTTTAGAGTAATCAGGGTATCAGGTCTATCTCTTAGCCTATTTAAGATTAAAGTTTTACATGTATATGTTCTTCAATTATATATATAAAATATATCTATAAAGTACAATAGTACATAAAGTATGTTTATGTACCAAATTAACCCGTACCTAAAGACCAGAACATCTTAAGGACCAAAAAAATAATTTACTGAATTTATAATCGCAGATAAAGGAAGATTCATTCCATTTCCACTAGATCCCCCTGAAATGGGGGTCGGACTAATTTAATTTCAACTTTCCCCCTTATCTCGATACAGCCTGATAAGGGATTTAATTAAGTTTACAAACTAAGTAATCTTTTTATTACGATTTTTGAAATTTGCTGCCAACGGACCAGTGGTTTCGTAATTTCAATTTAAATTCTCATTTAAATTTTAAACTGAGATTAGATTTATGTTTCTGGTTGGTTGTGTTGTTTTTTTTTTTAAATTCAGCAGTCATCTTTGGAAAAACTGACCCCAAGTTAAGGAGAGAGAACAATGTATTGCTTTCACACATTTTTATTGTTCGTTTTCAAATGAGGTTTAACAACAGAAGTCTTATGATGTACGAGAGACTAGGTACAAGTAATACCACTAGTGTAGCTGGCATCCAGAGTCCATTTATTACCAGGCAGCTCGTAAGCTGTTTGTCATAATAGTACAATAGAAAACGTAAACCTCCTGGTAAGGCCACCTTGCTTTCTACATTTTCTAAACATGTAACTTTATAATCAATGTAAATAATATGTCATATTATCTTTTTGTTTATTTTTGGCATTTTCCATGCTAAGATTTTAAAGTTATTTAGAAAAGGAAAAATTCGACCGCGGGCAGGATTCGAACCTGCGTCTTCTGGTTAGGTACACCAGACACTATGACCACTAAGCCACCGCGATACCTACCCGTCATGTCGATTTTTTCCTTTTCTAAATCTTAGCATGGAAAATGCCAAAAATATACAAAAAGATAGTTAGAAGGTAAGATGGCATCGTTCGACATTGAACTAACTGTAAAGTGAGTCGTGTCGGTTGAAAAGCAAAAGCTTGCTTTTCAATGGGTGTTACTGACGTCACCATAAAGACGTAAATTCAGTCAAAAATGTCAATGTGTCATATTTTTTTAATCCACGAAGTTATGGGGCGTACATAATACCAAATCACGTAAACATTTACACACATAATTGGCCACAAAGAACAAACGATCTTACTTCGAATTTTAAAATACCTGTCAAAACAAAAGAATTTAAAAATAGAAGTCCGTTTACACCTGCCGGGCACAGGAACGCGACGAGGCTCTCCCTACCGAGTCACGTATCGGTTTAAACCAGGCTCCGAGTTCCGAACTACGATCCCGAACTCCATAGAGGTTGGATTATAGGATTTGCTATTGTCGACGTGTTAGAAAGTTGGAAAAAGTGGTAAGCCGACTACAACGACAGGACTTTTTCGTGTTATTAGTTGGGAATATGGTTTTATTTTTCCATGAGGAAAGGAAATTGCGGCAGGAATATTAAAGATGAACTTTCGCCATTAATTTCGTCCTTGTAACCTATATTAATATTTGATAATATAATCTTAATTGCTAAACGTCTTAGTTAGTGTTTATTATAGATGCCATAACATGCATACGTAAGGCATGGTTTGAGAAATGCATGCTTTTTAGACGAGTTTAATAGCGACACGCTTGAGCAGCTTTGCTCAACTGCAGTTGAATGAATATTTGCCTTTCAGTGTCGTATTATGAATTCGCGCAGACGGTAAACCAAAACAAAACGCTTTTTGACAGCGCTACTAGCCAAAAATATCAGTGCTACAACTCTATTTAAAATGCACGTGAAGCATTGTGGCAAAATTAAGCTTGCATGAAGAGAATTAAAATATCTTATCATACCAAAGAGCCTCAACTCTCTCCGAATTTCCAAACCCGAGTCGATAATCGAATAACTTGCAATGAGTTCCGTATTACAGTCGATACTCGGCATAAAGGATCCGAATTACACCCAAATGGGAATGTAATCGATTTTTCCTAGCCGTTCCCCAATTAGCTGTTACTGACGTGTGGATGTATCAATTGCAGGTAGCGTTGGCAAAATATAAAATAAGTTTGGTAATAATATGAGTAGCATGATAATCTTTTCAGTACCGAATCCAGGGTACGGAACCAGGAGGTATAAGAGGCTCAACTCTCGACCAAAAGCATCTGGGACCACCACAACACATCTCGGGTTAACCTTCATAATTATCCTCCTTTTTACGGATTCTATCATGTTATATTGATACTAGTGGACCAAACAGGCGTTGTCCTGCATGATCCAGCCGATAAATAACCTACTGCAGCGCCATCTACCGGGTCCAATGTGAATCTAAACCATCCAGGGCGCCACAAAAACGCATACAAAAAAAAACAATTCAAATCGGTCCAGCCGTTTAGGAGGAGTTCAGTGACATACACACGTACAGTAGAATTAATTATATATAAAATCCCGATGTTTTAGACCCGTTACATCGTCCATGGTCAAAGGCAGACTAGGAGGTGGGCATTTTAACGCTATTTATATAGTAATTTTACTAGCAACTACCCACATTTTTATCAATTATTCATTATTAATGGCTGTCGACGTCAAGGAAGGCCCAGAAAACGCTGATTCGACGACTTAGACACTGTCCGAGTAATTTGGCCTGAACAGATATCAGTGGAAGAAGATTGGAGAGAACTTTGCTCAGCAGTGGTATTACGTAAGTTATAAAAAAATAGTAATCTGATTCACGCACAAAGAAGTTCGCGCTCAAAGAAGTTTCATTTTAATGTCCAATATTCGCGTATGTGTCAGAAATCAATATACCTATTATCCTACTTTCTGAGTATTAGCCCCACCTAAACCAAAATGCTCCCACCATAATTTTATATATGCTTAAGTATTTACATTTACAGAATGATCACATACATTGAATAGACAACTGGAAAGATAATAATATTATATCTTGCTCTCTCGTGTGGAACAATTCAAGTAAAAATCATTAGACACACCTAAATACAGAGCTATCCATGTTAATTAAGAGTAAATTACCAACTTCGTTACATCAATTCATTTTGCACGTTTGTGTTGCTGATGGTACATAACAGCGCATCTAATTGCACTCAATGATCGAACATGGAAACTGTTATTTATAGGTTACGATACGACTTCGATATGATGTCGTATTGTGGTCGTGAAGGATTTAATAACACAAAAAACATTGTGAAGAATCAATTCTACAGCAGTACACCAATCGTGCAACCAAAAAAACTAGCGTGGAGAATTTTATTATGGTCATACACATATTTTTTATATTTTATTTTTTTATTGCCTGCAGTGGTAGATGAGCAAGCGGCCCACCTGATGGTAAGTGGTTACCGCCGCCCATGGACATAAGCAACGTCAGGGGCAGAGCTGTAGCTGTATTCCTCTCAAGTGGAGAAGAGAGCCAGGTAATATTGAAAAAAGTAATAAAAGAAAGATAGAAAAATAATCATCAACCCAAAGTGGTATGACCATTGGACTGCCAAGTCGAAGGTCTCGAGTTCGAACCTAAGGCACGCACCTCTGACTTTTCGAAATCATGTGCCCATTAATAATTAATGATCACTCGCTAAAACGGTGAAGGAAAACATCGTGAGGAAACCTGCATGTCTTACAGATTTTCTCGACGGCGGCGGCGTGTGAAGTCTAACAACCCGCACTAGGCCAGCGTGGTGGATTATAGCCTAAGACCTCTCATTCTGTGAGAGGAGATCCGTGCCCAGTAGTGGGACAGTATATGGGTTGTTGATGAATGAACCATGGAGTTTCTTGCCGGTTCTTCTCCATAGGAACTAATTTGGAACCGTGCACCAAGACTTAACGTTTCCTATATATGGTTTATTAGAATATAAACCAATTTTGATTCATATAATAAGTATATATTTCAATTAACGGACTTAACTATTATCATTTGACGACAACGAGAGGCTATATTACTAGGCTCATATTACTAAACGGCAACTGAAGCACATACCGTCTGATTCCTATCTAGTTACAGCTGTAAGCTAATAACATAAACACATGATAATTTAGCTAGATTATCTTAATGAGATCGTCGCGTATTTGGCTCTGAATTATACTTGATTTAGCAATAAACACGTAATAGGATGTTACATGAATGCAGATATATAGATTTTGGATTAAAATAATATACTATTGTGAAGGTATTGTGGGTACAAAATAAGAATTTTTGAGGTGAAGCGACAGACAGACGTGGTTACGGTGGGGTTTGGTCTGCACCTCATTTAACGCGATTTTTTTTAACCTAGTTATCATGCTAGCGGCTAATCTAGGAACTAGATTTAATGTAACCATCCTAAGTAAGGTAATAATAGGTATCAATGACCAGTAATAGGGTTAAAGCCGGAGTGATAATGATCGCCTAGTGATGAGCATGGATCAATTGCATCTCATATTCTTTTTACACTTTGGACGTCCAAGTCAAAGGTCTCAAGTTCAAATCCAAGGCACGCACCTCTGATTTTTCGAATTCATGTGCGTATTAATAATTAATTATCACTCGCTTAAGCGGTGAAGAAAAAAATCGTGAGGAAACCTGCATGTCTTCGAGATTTTCTCGACGGCGTGTGAAGTCTGCCAACCCGCACTAGGCCAGCGTGGTGGACTATAGCCTAATCTTTCCCATTCTGAGAGGAGACCCATGCCCAGCAGTGGGACAGTATATGGGTTGATGATGATGTAGATTATTTTTTCAATGGCGTCACATCTTGATGTACCAAAACCTGACTCTCGCAAAAACGGGGCTTAAAAAATTAATACACTCCTCGTCACGAACGCGTAACTTTGTGTCCGAATTCGGACAATAGCCACGAACGTAATACACAATTCAGGGCCTCACATATTTGGCAGGAAACGGAAATACATAAAAGTTGGACGTGACATAAAAGGCAGGAGGTACCGAGTTACTGGTTTTGCTTGTTTGAAATTTCTTAGTCGATAAAATTATGTACCAAAAGGCTAACAGTTTTTGAAGGGACTAATTTGCGTTATAGGCTTATAATTTATAATCTATATATCATTATACTGGTTAGTATACAGTAGATACGACTATACGATAATAAATTATACAACAGCCTAGACTATTATAAAAAAGAATTATAAAACAAATCGTAATTATATAAAAAAAAAAAATTTGTACAGGCTGTGACGGATCAATGTTTTTTTTCATTAAGGGTTGGGAGGGCTTGTTATTAAGTAATAACTACCCTGATCGACCGATCTGCAAAGTTAAACTGCTGTAGCCGCGGTCAGTCTGTGGAAGGGTGAACACTCTTAGCAATTCAAGATCCCTCAGTAATTCGGACGGCACGTAAATTCAACTATGACAGTCGCTAGTGTTAGTCAGAAGTTCAAAAAGCCCAGTCTATCTTCAGGATATTGGTATTACCAAAAACTTGCAGTCATTACGTATAATATACTGATATTCAGCCGCATTTGGTTAGACTTGAAGCCGACCACAACATAGTTGGAAAAAGCCTCGGAGGATGAGGCTGAGACTTTTCAAGTTACATTCAAGTAAAATAATTTTTATCCGGGTAATAGGTTGCTTTATGACTATACAACTGAGCACCCAGTTCCACACCAACAGTCATGTGTTTCATATTATCATTACAAGAGTTATTACATTATTTTTCTAATAAAAAACTGGATTTTAAAATTCCTGTGATCTCCTTTTTTGTCATATTAAAATCCAAAATAATTTATGTACTACACACCTAAGGGATTCTTAGTTATGGTTTAGACATAGTTTAACTATATTTACTTAGTTCTATATTTCGTAGTAAGGGGGAAATTCCCTCAGGATTAAGCCCTGGGTATCACGTTATTTCTTTGCCGACTCGAAGGACCTAAGATAACACCATCATGTACTGTACATATACATATATCAACTAATATATAACAAGATAACATTACCCCTGGAGGCGGTAACTGGTATCAAGATTTATAGGCACCCTTATTTTGGACCTGCTTGGACATTGCTGCGATAAATCTGCCTGTTAAATTATCATACTTGTTGGTTCTCAAGAGAAATTAATCGTTTATTAAAAATAAAAATATCTGAGTTTTCGGCCTCTTAAACAGGAAATATATAATTAATTTTATAATAATAAAAAACGAATTGCTAACACTATAGTAACAAAGATAAATTACCATGAGTGACCAGAGATATCATTTATCAAAGGCGGAATGACTCTTCCACCAGACAAATAACTAATAGACACAGCGTATTCAGTGTCTTGTGATAAAGCGTTAGCTGTGTTGAGAAATTCAAAAACTTTTTTGAATAGATGTAGTAGCTATGAAAAGAAGTGTAACGAAAAGTGTGACGTGAGAAGGTACTTTATCCTTCAGCGTGAACTTCAATATGATAAGTTGATTTACTCGAAATCAAAAATTTGAATAACCCTTTAAATTGAATAAGAAATGGAAATATAGTATGTAAATAGTACTACACATCAATCTCTCTCTTCACAGAATTATCAAAATAATCCTTCACTCCTAGAAAAAACCAAAGTGAAATACCATGTAAAACTTCAATAATTGTAGAAAAATAATACAAAAAGACCAACAATATATTCCGTAGGCTTTCAATATCGGTTGACCCAAACATCGTATAAATATATAGCAGTTAATGCGATACCGTTGTATTTTGGTCCTGTGGCCCATTCTGGTCCTTTGGTTCGCACGTGCCGATTGTATAGTAAGCTCTAATAGCATTCTTATGAGAATGGGTTATGATGATTTTGGGCAGAATGTGTTACCTTTTTTCGCAGCTGTGGGTTGGTAGACTAAGGTGGTCAATAAAGCTTTTATGTAAAAATTTCTTGCATTTTTTACAGCCTTTGAAATTACCCACAAATCGAAAATATCAATACACTAAACTCTACGTTCAAATATCGCTATATTTTTCATAATAACTCACAAAAAACATAAAAATTTCAAACTATGTTATAACATACCATCACGCCTGTATTTCCTGAATGGTAAGGGAGAGGTGTACCAATGTACACTCACAGTTCGCCGGTATGTCCCATGTGATAGGTGGGTGAGCCTGTTATTAATTATTTATATCGTAATTTTCAATTTTTTTATTTATAAATAATTTTATAAACAATTTACAGTTAATATAATATAGGTAATTGCTATGATTTTCTTTAGAAATAAGCTTACTGAGCTTATTTCTAAAGAATATCAATGCAATTCCTTACTATGAACAAAAATAAACCATTAAAAACTTAAATAATTTAAAGTTGGGACAAAAATAGGTTTCTTCGGCGCTCCCAAGTTTTCCCATTGAATACATTATAACTTTTTATATCAACTTTGTTAATATTTCAATAACGGATTTACATTTTTGATGTGAAACTATCCGAAGGTTTGGAAGATAAGGATTATCTTCTATATCAGAATGACGACTTGTTTAAATATGTATGTATCGGGAAAAGCATTTGATCTTCTATGTCTACATTCTAGCTCTGGCTCATGGTTTCAATCACATCTCAAAAAATTTTTGACACAAAACGTAGCTTCCCCATGGTGCAATCTACACCAAAATTTATCAAAATTGATTCTGCAGTTTACGCGTGAAAACAATCATAACAAACAGATACTTACGAATTTAAAATATTTGTACGGAAGTATGTATAAAGCGGATATACTCATGGATTAATTACGAAATCTCAGAAAACATAGCCAAGATAAATTTGAAATTTGGCAATCAGGTTACCTATAAGATACAAAATATATGGTATTTACTAAGAAAAAAAATTGTAAAATTCCCATGAGATCATAATACTAGATAAATGCGTGTAGCACCACGGAGCACAGCTAGTTTTACGAGACTTGAAGATTCTTTATCTTTATCCTTAATACAAAATGAACGACCCTCTGTCTTTACTTTGATAAAGAATGGAATAGAGATTTATTGTATATAATATATAAACAAGAGAATATCTTCAAAGGATCACTAAACAATGCACAATAGGGCAATTGAAGAGGTTAACTAACCGATCATATAAGATTGATGTATCTGGTCCATTTATTAAAACATAATCCATGAGCTATTTTTTTGTATTTATCTATTTTACATATTAAAAAAAAAAAAACTTTATTGAACCAAAACGTACAATAACTATAACATTGGTTGCGGTAATACCTACATTAGTAATAATACTGTATCGTAGGAATTAACGTCCACCTCAGGAAAAGGACAATCGCGTTCTAGAATTTATACTAAACACAGGTTAATAAATAATGTATTGTATTTTATTATAAACTTTCATTATTCATTCAATCATGTGACACGACAACATCACTTGGTGATTCCAACTGATGTAGTTGTGTGTCATATGATTTAAGTTTTATTTTCTGATTTCCATTTTTATCATAATCTAGTAGATTAAAATCAAATAAAAAAAGTAGAATAAAAAAAGAAATCTTCTATAAAATTGATTTAGCTCATTTGTGATGTATATTATGAGAATATTTGTTTTACATTAAAATATCTGATAAAATGACATTAAAAGATCACCTAATGTTTCTCCCAGCATCAAGGTAAGCAATGAAGCTGTAGATCAGGCTCTATGGCGTTCACACAGCAGTGGTCGAATAGAGACAGACAACGATGATTGATAATTAAGGTAAGCTTAACCTAATATCGTAAACTCTTTCCAAAACGGTCCAATATCAATATGGGAGTGATAAAATGTCGGGCGACATTCGATGGCAATACACTTCAGTATTCCGGTGGCGCTGGGCTATTTATTTAGGCTTGGTTATTGAGGTTGGTCTAATGCATAAACTTATTAATTTGGACATTGCTGCTGGCATGGACTATAAATAATCTTTAAGACGATTTCAGTTCCTTATGCTTATACCACTTTTTCTAGCCATATCAGCTGTAGCTTTATTGAAATTTGTGTGTGATGATGATACCATTTTATAGGATTCTGTACCTCAAAAAAATACGAAGACACTTTGTTGTCCATCTCTCTGTCTGTTCATTTTGGTAATTACGTTCACAGTTCACACCTTTTATTTATCATTCTGAAGTAAGTAAAGATATCTCTACTTGATTCAAGGAAATAAGAAACGATTTTCTCAGAGGTCGTCAGCTAGGAAATGCCGGAGCCATCTTAAAAAAAAGCTTAAAAAAATGTAAAATATTGTCTTGTAAAAGTGTCTTTAAAAGATCTATTTATAGAAATAAATATCATTTATCATTATTATTTTTAAATAAAGTTACGTCTTATAAGCATCGGTTTCAATTATTTTAAATTATACATCTTGGGAAAAAGCACATCGTTATAGATTGTTTAGGTTTTGTTTAAAATATTTTGCACGACATCGAATATATTCTAAGCTAATTTCCAGTATGCATAAGACATATATTTAAATACCTACATATATACAACACGTACAAAAGAATATTATATAAAATATGCCAACATAAATGTATTTCTGTGTACGAAATCCACATTGCATTCATTCGGCGATGAAATCTGCCATTGTGTTGCTGTATCGCGGGTATCAGGTATTGCTATTCTGATTTTATTTTAAAGCCAACGAATTTCTAGTACTTCAGTGATCTTACCTTAATTCAACTACAAACAGTACCATAAAGGCTTTATTTATCGTAGAAAAAGTAATATTGTATGCACAATTTTAAATAAACAAATAATGAATTATAAAAAGCTTATATTTTTCTCACGTAAATAAAATTGTATGCAATACTTAAAGAAAAGAATTAAATACGGAAAGCTTTATGTAAATAAACAGTAATAAGGATAAGTACGTGGCAAAAATACTTTACCTGGATCCTGTATTAAGCTCAGAACTGGAAACAAAAATTACTCTGTTAAATATAATACCATAGTTACGTATTTTTAAACAATACACTTGAATTAATGTTGTTATTCATAATAAATAGTTTACAATAAATGCATTGCATAATAATTTAATTAAAATAGTTTTTTTATTTTAAATACAGTTACAACCAGAATATTACCCAAAAAGTTATCCGCTTTCGTATAGGAGGTACCTTTCGAACTTTAACATCCTTTTCACATACTTCGTACCTAAGGACCAAAATAAAGTATGCCATCCTCCTCAAAAATTACCATAAAAGACCAAAAATATTTTAGTAACCCACTCAAAATTCATGCTTGCATCTTATAACCGGCACCCTCCACAAATTTATTTAGCTTTACCCTTAGGGCGACAATAAACACTCCGTGTCGACCAAACAGTTCAGACGAGACCAGAATAACCGATACTATTTGTTTGAGAACGATTTAAAGCGACCCTTTTAACGTTTTTATTGATGTCCAGAAAGTGAGTTTAGGGGAAGTAATGTTTTGATAGGATGATCTGAGAAATCTAGGGGTTGCGAATTATGCGGCCTTTGAATGCTCGCCTGGAATTCTCATAAGATAGAGAAGATTAGGTCACACTATACAGGATTGAAAAGGCTTCGTGCGAAGTGGTAGAATTCATAGAGCAAAAACTGATTAGGTTTGTCTTAGGAGTGAAAATAGAAGGCACTCTCATTATATTAATTTCTTTAAAGATTTGACTGTTAATTTCGTCTACGTAGGTTATAAATGGGTCTAACAGCTCTTTTCTGAAATATAAAAACAGCTTCTGTAAGATTCCCATATAATCCAAATATTTATGGTATGAACATTAAGTGTTTGTGTTTGACTGGGTGTTTCTTATTATTCTTATTATAACTGTGTATTTACTACAAAAGTAGCATCGTCAATCCATATATTGTCCCACTGCTGGGCACAGATATCCTCTCAGATTGAGAGGGATTAAGCTATAGTCCACAACGCTGGCCTAGTGCGAGTTGGCAGACACGCCGATAATAATCTCTAAAAAAGTACGTATATAACTATTATATCCATTGTTTAGTACAAGCTTTGGTACTAGATGCTTCTGTGTCAAAATGTCCCAAAATTATTTATGATTAATATTATTCGTCCGTTTATAAAAAAGGAAGACAAAAAAGTTCTACTTTATTTAGAGAAGAGAGAAAGAGAGTAGTTACTTAGTGTGGAAAAAATAATTTAATTGTAAATTCAAAAACTAATTGTAAATAATTTTTATTATGAAAAATAAACTGAATTGTTATTTTTTTTATTTCATTTCAGTACGTGCGAATATGTCTTTCTCGAACTATACTGTTAGATGGACGATTTATAATTGACAAGACTACAATTAGTGCCAAAGCAGTGCTTGAAAACACGTTTGGAATAAATAGTGGGCCAAAGATTTATACAGTTGCACTGGGTACTGGCAGGTTTCCAAGTCATTGCTTATCGCTTGTACAAGACTAACCTATTCCCGGAGCTGACATTTTCACGATGAAAATTAGGCAAAACATCGTAAATTCTATATGAATCATTTGAAGTTTTTTTACAACACTTAGGTGGCAAACAATCATGCGGCTCTTGGTAAGCGGTTACCGCAGCTTACGTAGGTAGTTAAAATTATCGAAGCAATGGACTAGTTCATCATCATCAACCCATATACTGTCCCGTTGCCGGGTACGGGTCTCTTCTCACAGAATGAGAGAGATTAGGCTATAGTCCACTACGCTGGCCTAATACGGGTTGGCAGACTTCACACACCGTTGAGAAAATTTCTAAGGCATGCAGTTTTCTTCACGATGTTTTCGTTCACCGTTTAAGCGAGTGATAATTAATGATTAATACGCACATGATTTCAAAAAGTCAGAGGTACGTGTCTTGGATTCGAGACGATCAACTTGGCAGTCCAATGGTCGTACCACTAGGATATCAATGGACTAGTAGACTACGCGAATATTCTGCTGATCTGGTATCTGATGTATTACTGACGCGTATTTCAATTGGGATTGGCTTACTCGATTGAACAGACATTGTGTATTTTATTTTGATGTGTGGACTTTAAAATATGTCTGTTTCAGCGTTATTGCTGTGTCTTGTCTTGTTGTCTGTGGTGTAGTAGTACGATTGTAAGACTGCTGATCACGAGGGTGGGTTTGATTCCCACAGGACACAATTATTTGTGGTGATCTTGTGTTTGTCTGGGTGTTTGTTATACATATATTTTGAGTACCTACGTATTTACATAAAAGTGTTTAAGTATTATATGCATTGTCTAGTACTCATAGTAGAAATTGTGCTTAGTTTAGGACTTAATAGTATTATTTTATGACAAAAATAATAATAATAAACATTTTTTACTACTATTTCTTCATTTTGTAGCTGAACTAACAAATTTTGTCCCATATTGTATTAATTTATCTTTAGTAGAATACATGGAGACTTAATATTTAACATATCAATGTGAAAAAATGCAATATTTCCTCTATTACTGTTTGTTCCTCCCGCTGCTGTCTCAAATATGAAATATTGAATGAAATTCTTCTCCAGTCGACCTACAAAAGAGGAATGCAATTTTCATTGTAACACACTTTGTACTCAAATAAAGGTTAGATTGTTCAAAGTATGAGGGGTAATGTAGTCTCTTTATGATGCTGGAGAATGAATAGTGGGGAAATTTGTTGGACGATTATTATATTTGCACGAATGTTATTAATATTGGTCTAGTAGTCGCTAGCGCAACTAGTGAGTGAAAGGTCCTGGGTTTCACTTGCCTTTCTAACCTTATGATCAGGGTTAATCACGAGGGTAAATGCAATTTTTCGTCAATACAAGATGTTTACTTTCCTAGCGGTAGAAAACCCATGAGACTTTGTGGCATTTAAAAAAAGTTCCAGCAATATTTCAAAAAACAACCCAATAACAATGTTTATTGGGTTTTTCTGTTCGGTCTCAAGGGGACTTTGTGCCCCCTTCTGTATCTAATCAATGAAATAATTTAAAAAACATCGGACAGTTACTTAAACCAAAAAAAGGTAAATAAAATACAGACAGAATTGAGAAACTCCTTTGAAGTCCATTAAAAATTAAAAACAAACTTGACGGATTCAAATACTGTATAAACGTTTTTCCCCAAAAAAAGGGCCAGCAATTATTTTGTTAAATTTTGTCCGCCATGAGTAAATAATAATATTTACCCTTTGCCCCGTACGTTCAGGGCGACCGGCCGGAAAATACTGACTTTAACCAGCGCATTCCGGTTTGAGGTGGTTTCAAACCGGAACGGCTGTGCTTGGAAGCATATTACTTAGGTAACTTATGAGTAAAATTTTGTTTTTGTTTGTAAAAAAATATTAAAAATCCCGAATATTCTTAATTACAGAAATCATTTTCATAGCAATTATGTTTCATACCAAAAGATAACATTCTTTTATGCGTCTATTCAGCAAAAAGTAAAGCACACATTTTTTAAAAATAACGATAGTTAGAAAATCTGCATTTTTGTGACAATATTGTTATAAGTACGAAATATTATTCTACGCCGTGTGATTTTTTCTAATTGCCTACTGTGGTAGACAAGCAAGCAGCCCACCTGATGGTAAGTGGTAACCGCTGCCAATGGACGTCAGCAACGGCGTCATCTGCCAACTTGCACTACAGCAGAGTGAATATGATTGAATTGATCACCCGTACCAAATCGTACTCGTACATAAGGACCACTTTACATTTCAAGCGAATGTAAAATATCCAACCAAAACGGTGCTTAATTATCAAATTTCGCTAAATCAGCGCTCATGACGCACAATGACCCATTTGCGAGCTATATTAAACAAATATCGCGCGGTACAGTGCGGCAGCGATGCTCAAACTGTTATCATTATTACGTGGACAAAATATAACAAAATACACAATCGCGCTGTACGTGATTGTGTATTTTGTTATATTTTGTCCACGTAATTGTTCGAGTTGAGATCCTCGAAGGCAGTTAGCTAGATAGAATAAATTATCCTGATCCTCATTTAGGTTGCTGGTATGTTTTCAATAGGGGGAAGGCTTATAACCGGGCACAAATCCAATCTCTGGGTAGTTACGGAGATTTTTACAGAAAAACCCAAATACACTGCTTGACAACGTCGAACCTAGGCTCACGCTATGCAGGCCCGCTTGTGACTACTAAAACTCTGAGGCCAGTTTATGTTTGCAATACGGTTCATTATTAAAACTAGGATAATAATTAATGGTTTTCATTATTATATAATTACTTAATTAGGTTATATTCTAATTGATGAAAAGTTTATTCTATGTGGCTGCTAAAACACTGGAAAAAGATATTTTATATTTGATAAAATGATAAACAAACTTAGGAATCGCCTGATGGTAAGACGCAAACGTAGTTTACAAACGCAAGAAACAACAGTGGTATTACTCGCGTATTGTCATCTTGCGAAGTCAGTCGCGAAGTCTCATGTGCCCAGTAATTTTATTGGTTGCATTGCACTTCAAACCGATACAATTTTAATACATTTTATTGGCAATGCGTTTTTTTTTAAGTATTCGCTCGTTCCAAAGTAGATCATCCATCGTTTCCTATTAGGTGAATTATTCAAGATCAAGAACGAAACGAAAAGTTTGAGCACCAAAGTCCCAAACCAAAAATTCCCCGGCGCGAATACCGTCAGTGTTGCAAGCGTAATTGAGCGATGCAATACTCGCTGTACCGAACGGTGGGGTCACCGCAGTATGCGATGTATGTTGCTTTCATTTGTAGCTAATTGGAGCCCTATTTCAATTGTGTGATTTCCAGATAGCAGATATTCTTAGTAGATTCTTTACGGGATAGATTACGTTTTACAAGCTCAATTCTTTCAGCTTGTTAGCAGAAACGTAATCGTAAAGTAACGCTTTCAAGAATTCAAAGGTCTTTTTTTATACCACACCTAAGGTGGCAAACAAGCATACGGACCATCTGATAGTAAGCGATTACCGTAGCCTATAGACGCTTGTAACACTAGGGGTATCACTTGCGCGTTACCAACCCTGTAAAAAGAAAGAGAAATAGTTGGGTTGGTAGTATAAGGGTCAAAGTCTCCCCCACTGCCAACACAACGTTTCCTCGCGGAGCACTGGCAACCTTGCTCACCGTAAGGAACACAACACAGCTCAAAGCAGTGTTATTTCACTTCGATTTTCTGCAAGGTCTATTAATTGGTTAGTTACTGATTAAAAGATTAAATATTTTTGTGTTTAGGTATGTTAAGATGGCAGAAATCCAAGTGCTATTAAGAATTTTAACAACACTTTGCTTGACCTGTAAATTGAACCTACTCTAGTGATCTGGGAATCGAACACTAAATCAATGAATAAAATAAAAAATAAAAATTTGGGTCATTTTTACACAGCACCAATCTAATCCCAAAGTAAGCAGAGCTTGTATTCTGGGTACCAGATAATGGATATAATACTTATTGAATTTTTTTTTTGTTGTAAATACATACTTATAATACATTAGAAACACCCAGACAAACACAAACACTTAAATTCACCACATAAATATTTGTGTCTTGTGGGAATCAAACCCTCGACCTCATGATCAGCAGTCCAACACTCAAACCACTAGACCACAGACGTCGTCAAATTATAATTATTATAGTATTACGAAAAGCCTGTAACCTCCCACAGCAGTAAACACTGGACCACTGAACCTTAAAACTAACACAGTCATAAGCTTGTATCGTCATTAAGTAAAAGCGAAATACCATACATAGATTCACTCGCTAATTAACCAGTAAATATCACGCCAAAATACTTGAGTTAAGGCACATAGGTTCTCTATAAAAAATACGCATCTAGATTTCGGAAAATTCCCTCGGGATTACAAAATTTTATATCAAAGCGAGCAAAACTGCGAGGCACCGCTAGTATAATTATATTTCCCTTAGAAACATGATGCTGTAAAGTAAATCATCATTTTTTAGTCTTTTCCCAAATATGTAGGTATCAACGAAGCAATTGAAATGAAATGATATTTATTTTCTGTAAATAGACCTTTTAAAGACACTTTTACAAGTCAATGTTTTGATTTTTTTAAGCTAGAAGGAAGGCATTTCCTAACTGACGACCTCTGAGAAGAAACACCGAAACTCAGAGAATCATGGTCTCTTTTAAAATCCAGACATAATAATATTGAATATGTGAATTTCATAATGTAAGGCAATGTCTAAAATAGCCTTTTGAAGAAAGAGCCACAGCGGCTTTGAGTAGGCTAATTCCAGCCGATGACACGCATGCATCAGTCATTGTGTAGCTCGACCATATCAGAGGGAGCTCAACAAACCGTCGCATGACGATACCAGATCGGCGGAACTTGCCATCAAACATGCACAAATTTCTGGGATATCCTCAGGATCCACATGAGCGGGTCTCTAGGTCTTTTAACATATTGACAAAATCATGTGTGCAAGCCTGTTTAAAATAACCCACTAACTTAATTTTAACATCACATAGTTTCCCAACCAGCCATTAAAATGACCGAACCAAATATTGTCCATGGAAATATGTAAATTATTCTCAATTGGAGCCACTAGTGTTGCCAAATTGTGATTGTATTATTAACTTAATTTATATGGCAACTCTGGTACAAGTTTGATGTAGGACACCAATGCAATTTGAGCTATACAAGAGGGTTGTCCCCGATTGCGTCGGAAAATTGTTATCGTTTGAAAAAGATTGTCATACAAATACCATACAACTAATAGTATGTCATAATGTCATATAATAGTAGTCCGAAGACTAAAAAGCCTAAATAACAGGATTTCGGCATTGTTCAGAAATTGGGCTATGGAGGTCTTTTGGCAGTGTGTTCATTAAAAGTACTGGTAATCATGTGCATCTGGTTAGACTGCTGGAGACTGACACCAAAAGGACAGGAAAAAGGTAAGGAGGATGATGGATGTACGTGAGTACGCTTTTGTCTATCCTTTTGGGGATAGACCCATGATGGTATGTCATTTGTCATATTAGAAATAAAGATACCAAAATATATTTCATAGATTTCTCAGACCACTTCTAATCTATCTCTAATTGCTCACAAATCGATATATGGAGTCTGGCAATACCCGGCCATAACCGGTTGGATCTAGTCTAAACTAGTTCGAACCAGCGCAAAGCGGTTCTTATTTATGTGCTCGTAAAGCGAGGAGCAATAAAAATGGTGGCTTATATGCAGTTTTTATGCAAAATAACTAAAGCGATGTTAGTTAAGATTTACGTTTATTTAATATTTCACGCTCTTGACGTTTATGGAGTAAGTACCTAATGTAATTATTGTTGGCGTCTTGTGAGTATTATATTTTTATGGAAATTGGTATGAGAATTTATTGGCCTTTTTATTTGTAAGATTAAAATGGATGAGTATGAGATGAGATGGCATGAGTATAGTACATGATTATTTCAGTACTACATCGAGTTTCCAAAGCGTACCGCAACTGGATCGCGCGCTCCTCAAATAGGATAGTTTAAGAGCATCCGTGAGGTGGTAACATTCTGCTGTTAAGTTCGTCTGGGTTGGTACGACCGCATTGCAACATGAAACATTTTAGCTCATTGAAGCTAAGCAAAAAGGTGAAATTGTGGCGTTCCGTTTTAATACAGCCAGTGTCATTACTTGGCAAATAAGTTACTTGACAAATAAGGCTTAACAACTAAGGTCTTGAGGTGATAACGCGTAGGTGATACCATTGCTCTTGTTAGTGGATGTGTTTGCCGCTTACAATCAGGCGACCCGTATACTTCGATATAAATGAAGCCCAATTCTTGTATCAGTATAATAGTGATAATCTCATTGTTATTAAAACAAATACTTAAATTAATTTTCTTTTTCAATTTTCTTTCATTATCGATACTCTATTTTTTTTTCTTATTGGTTTGTATTCTTATTAGTTGGTACTACTGACCTTGGATATGTGTCTTTTTGTATTTTTAGATATATATGTAATGTGTCGTCTATTGTGCCTGAAATAAACAATTTTTCTTTCTTTCTTTTTATATAATGTGTAATAGTTACACAATTCCATATAATAACTGCGCCGCAAACAATATTTACGATGTATATTTAACATTAATAATGCTTAAATCCCATCCCATCCAATACCCGAAATCAGTATGACCTACATGCAACTGCCATTACGCTCCAAAAACGCTTAACGACCGGTACAAATCAACGTACGACGTAAGGTAGAAGTAGTGGTGTTGCAAACGGGGTCCAAACGGATTTACTGTAGATTTATGCACCGGTGCTTAAGCGCCGTTCACTTTCGAACTAATCAAGTTGGTAGTGTCGTTTTGGCGGACAGTGTCGGTGTTGTGAAATACAGTGTATTTTTGAAGTACGATCAGCAACGACTGTCTCTTAACACAGTCAATATTCAAAAACATCACAGCCCAAAACATTTCAGTTTCTAATTAGAAACTGAAATGTTTTACTTAATTAAGTTAAAGCGTAATTATATAAGGTCTTATGTACAACTCATCCTCTATTACATACAACTTACAAATATCGGCAAACTGTGATATATTAGTACACCTTTGCCTTACCCCTCGGAGAACAGGCGTGAGTTACATCTTATATACGA
This sequence comes from Acronicta alni, assembly GCA_964056405.1. Taxonomy (NCBI): domain Eukaryota; kingdom Metazoa; phylum Arthropoda; class Insecta; order Lepidoptera; family Noctuidae; genus Acronicta; species Acronicta alni. Next base: position 9,609,012 of record OZ043939.1, read on the forward strand.
AACTCGTACTATGTTCTCAGGTTAATAACTTCCGAATAGACATTAAAACATTTTGAAGATTGCATCGTTATCCAGCTGTCGTTGCTGACTGTAATCTAGATATTTTTGGTAAATTCTTGGTTTCAATTTTGCTGAAATGAAAAAAGAAGAAAGACGATCAAAGCGACATCGTTGAAATAAAAACAGTCCCGCTCTTTTACGCGATTTTTTCTGGGTTGTTATCAAAACTGGTACATAAATGTTATGTTTAAATTAAAATAATTGCAGAAGAAAGTTTAATTACTTAGGCCCTATAAGAATATTAACGTATTAGTTATTTAAACTGTTACGCCAATATCAGCGTTGCAGCTTTTTCAAAAGGTGGGAGTAATTCCACTCAAATTGGAGCTGCCCGACTGGGGGGAGGTACTTCCCCAGTCGGGCAGCTCCAATTTGAGCCTTGCAGAAAACCGAAGTGAAATAAAACTGCTTGGATCTGTATTGCGTTCCTTGCGGTGAGCAAGGTTGCCAATGTTCCGTGAGGAAACGTCGTGTTGACGGTGGGGGGACTTTGACCCTTATACTGCCAACCCAACTATTCCTCTTTCGTTTTACAGGGTCGGCAACGCGCAAGTGATACCCCTGGTATTACAAGCGTCTATAGGCTACGGTAACAGCTTACCATCAGGTGGGCCGTTTGCTTGTTTGCCACTTTAGTAGTATAAAAATATGCTTACCTACTGCAGTATGCTGTATGTGACTAGTAGGCTAGTTACCGAGATAGGGGTTTATCCTGACGTCGCACAAAACGAAGTTATATCCTAAACCTTTAGTTTTGTTATTTTAACTTATGTTGTGGCTGACAGAATACATTTTCTTCCATTTAATTTGTAATTTAAAACTAGGACTTCGAATAATGTTTCTAAATATTTTTAGAGTGCATTTACATTAAAATTCCGTCCTACCCTCCAAAACCGTAAAATGCCTGACACAATAATTCCAACGCGCTACAGAAACACTCACAGCCTCGCATCCTTGCCAAGAGGCGCCTTAATTTCATAATAACAATATCTCTAATCCACTAAAAACGGTATAAAATTATCAGTAAGCGCAACAACCGTATCCTGCGCAACTTTAAAGGTTTAAAACGTAATTATTACGGCTCAAACGACTTCAACTTTGCGCTAAGCGGGCTAATTAGCGCGCTACCACGAAACTACGCCCAATTACGGCTCTGTGTTATTGTTGGGTTTGCCAATGGCTTCATTTGGTACTGATGTGCCACTTTCCATATTTGATTGTTCGACGGGAAAACAAACCGAAACTGCAGGTACACGAACCTATCCTTGATGGAGTCCAGTGGTTGTACTTGATCAGAGCCTATGACGTGTGAATGTCATGAATGCCATGGCCGTGACTACAAAGCAAGTGAATCTAAGTGCAGTTTTTATTCAGTATAACTCTTTCTTTACGTGACTATAGCAGAAATTAGGATATCCATAAAAGAACAAAAGTTGCCGACATAGCTGAAAGCATGGTAGTGGGTGGGGCACAATGCTCGTAGAACTGATGGCTACTGGAGCAAGAAGGTTCTGCAGTGGAGACCACGTACATGAAATTTCAGCGTGGGACGATCTCCAACGAGATGGACAGGACTGGGAGTAGTTGGATGAGGCGGCATATAACCGGTCCTTGTGGAAATTATATGTGAAAGGTCTTTGTTCGAACGTGGACATCCTTCGGCTGATAATAATTATGATGATTCCGCCATACCCTATCTCCTTCCCAGGTGACAGGAGATCCATTGCACTTAGAACATTTTTGATATTATGTTATGCAATAACATTCAAACACTTTCAAACACTATGTTCTTCAAAGATTTTGTGCACTTTCGCCAGTATGATTTGAGTCCCATGTAATAGGGGACGAGCCTATTACCGCTAACCGGGCACAGATCCAAAGTCCGAGCTCTTATTGAAAATTTCTAAGGAGAAGTCCCATGAAAATTTTGCTCAGAGACCAGTGAAGCAGTTTATGAGAAAAATATTCGAAATAACTCATCATTATTACCAACTAAGATAACGAAAGAGCTTCGTAGGTATATTATTTTTAACTTGACTACGAATATCGAAAATCATCTTAAACGATCTAAACTCTAGGTAAGTTCTCAGTTAAACATGCTAATAGTTTAATAAGCTTATTAAATTTTCACTCACGGCGACAGTCAGGAGGCTTAGACATCGTTAGTACAGAGTTAACTGATATAGAGCTGTTATTATGGTTTATTATTAACAAGGTTTTAAGAGAGGTTAGGTATAGTGGGAGTTATTCCACTCAAATTGGAGCTGCCCGATTGGGGAAGTACCTCCGCCTTGCAGAAAATCGAAGTGAAATAACACTGCTTTGAGCTGTGTTGTGTTTCTTACGGTGAGCAAAGATGTCAGTGCTCCTCGAGGTAACGTTGTGTCAGCAGTAGGGAGATTTTGACTGCTGTACTGCCAACCCAACTATTTCTCTTTCGTTTTACAAAGTCGGCAACGCGCAAGTGATACTCCTGGTGTTGCAAGCATCTATAGGCTACGGTAACCGCTTACCATCATGGGCCGTATGCTTGTTTGCCACCTTAGTGGTATAAAAAAAAGTAATCGTGTATGGGCAAAGGTTTGCTATCTCACGAAGACCTGTGCGATGTTGACCTCTATGTCAACATAAAGTTCGAATTTCAATAAGATAATAATATAAACCGTAATAGGAACAATGACTGATCATTGATGCAATTTAACATAATGATATAAAAAATACCGTTTTGTTGTAAGCGCGAGTGTTATTGGGTTCTTTGCGGATCTGTCAGATCGGGATATGTGCCCGGTTATTGGCAATAGAATCGCCCTCTGTTATTCATTTAGTACACCTCTGCTTAACCCTTAGGAGAATACTGGCTTGACAGATATTATGTTATCGTAAATCCATTAAAAATTATACTAATATACTTGTATTTCTTTCCTTCTTTCACTTTTACAAACAATAAGTTTACAGTATCAAATTGTCCAAGAAAAGTATCGTATCACGTAAAACGAATTATGTTTTAAAATCCACGTTCACGGCGTGTACGTGACCGTAGGCCTTACGTGGCACTTCACGGCAGTTAGGAAAGTGACGCGGTAATAGTTAACTAACTGTTATGTAGTTAACTGCTAGTTCAGTTTAGTTACGTTCTGTTACGTGACAAACTTTGTTGGGAGATTTTTCGGTTGAACTACGTTTACTGTATTATATTGTTAATATATATATATTTTTTATACTCATAAGGTGGCAAGCAAGCATACGGCCCACCTGATGGTAAGCGGTTACCGTAGTCTATAGACGCTTATAACACCAAGGGTGTCATTTGCGCGTTACCAACCCTGTAAAACGAAAGAGGAATAGTTGAGTTGGCAGGATAAGGGTTAAAGTCCCACCACTGCCAACACCGTAAGAAACACAACACAGCTGAAAGCAGTGTTATTTTTGTACTTCCCCAGTTGGGCAGCTCCAATTTGAGTAGAATTACTCCTACCTCTAATGACTAATAACACCTAATAACTGATACCTAACTCTAATACCTAATAACTGATGGTCCAGTAGCCACAAGTAAAGATGGTGTTCGATTCTCGGATTTAGAAAAATGTTCTTCATCCTTCAAGCCTTTTTCAGATTGAGTTAGTATCAACTTCTGGTGTTTATCAGAGGCGGCTGAATATAAGTATTTTACACGAAGCGACTACCATCACATCTCCACAACCGAATGAGCAAGTTGCTCATTCGCATATTCGCTGAACAATGCCAATAATCTGAAGATATACGGTTTATCAATATTTTAAGGCTTCTAACTACCACTAACGATTGTCATGGTTGTAAGTATAACAACCGGGATCAACGCCTTTAAGTGCTCTTCGAGGCACGGAGGGGTCTCGATATGTTAAGAATGGTCACCCGTCCATAGACTGACCGCGGCTAGCGTAGCCTAACCTTGCAGAACGGATGTGAATGTAGTTATTACTTAGCCACAAGGCTCTCAAGGAAATTCTCAGTGGCAGCTAAGAGTTTCAATTGATGTCCGGTTAATGTTAAAAAACAAATAAATACTCACTCATAGGTATTTTACATGTTCTATTTGAATGAATTATTTTACGGGGGTAAACCGTCCAAAAGGCTACCGGTCTACGGGGATTAGACTGGGGGAGTGTGGGATTCTTACCCACTAAAATCACCCCACCATAGCTACCTACTGTAGCCTAATCCTAATTCTGTGAGAGGAGACCCGTGCCCAGCAGTGGGATAGTATATGGGTTGATGATAAAACCACCCGGTGGCCACTATCAGCATATAGACACTGTGTCCTCTTAATAGACTACCAGAAACTATGGGGGTTTCTGGTGGTCTTGGTGGACTTTGCTTATTGATAATAATTGATAAATGATATTGTTTGCTTTAACCCGGTGTTTATGTTGCGGAGCGTTACAATAACAACCGAATTGACAGATTGAGTTTATACAACTGAACTAATGTAAAATGATTACATCGATATAAATTACATGAGGTAAAGACGTCAGGAGTAAATAACATTGTATGAATATTCGTTCAATGGATATACCTAATCTACTATAAAGAGGTATGTAATTAGTATGTATGTTTATCTAATTTTTCAGAAGCAGTACTTATAAAAGCTATAAGTAAAACAACACCTCCCCTAACCGCACATAAAAAGAATACACCGTCAACAAAAAAAGTATAAGGAAATCTAATAAATACCTCGATGTCTTTGTGGAAAAAAATAAACCTTCACAAGTGGCATTTACTGTAAAATACAGGCGCCGTAATGGGGGGAACCCACTACTCCTGAAATTTTAATATAGCCGGCAGCGCACCCGGTATATAACTGACAGCCTTTTTGAAATTAATAAATCTTTGTTGTAAGTGTTTGTGCCTTTTGTCTTCATGACATTTTGAGGGTAGACAGACTTTATAATGTAATATATCACCAGTATTTCCAACGCAACCTACTATAGATTATAAAGTTGTATTAAAAATGCACTAAAAATACGATTTGTTTATGGGAAAACTGGCATATTTTTATTATATTACCTATCAATAAATGGTACAGACGCCAGCAGGTCAAGGTATCCAAAACTGACAATTTTTTCCAATTTAATATGAACCTTATATCTTTGTATTAAGGTTGAAAATCGATCAAATAAATTTGACAGATTGTGGTAGCCTGCTAGCGTCTGTACATAAGTTGGACTTCTGAATATAAAAATCTTTAAGTAAAATAAATAAACATCAGAACGCGTAATATGATATCAATCAATTAAATCAGCCTATCGCGGTCCACTGCTGGACATAGGCCTCTCTCAACTCATGCCAGAACACCCAGTTTTCCGCCTTCCACACCCAGTAAGAATCGTAGCAAGTGACGTTCTTTAGTTTCTGTCTACCCCCATTGGAAAAATGCGTGAGATGTTCATGTATGTATGAAAATCCATACTACCTTTCCCCATACTAACATGATAATTGCAAAATTATCGTCTGTTTATCTGTTTGTTGTTACCTTTTTAAGCCTGATCCACTGAACACTTGAATAGATTCTTAAAAAAAATTGCCAAGGAGATAGATTGATTTGGCCAATACGGATATCCTTATGAGAGCCTAGGTGTCAAGTTATTTTGGATTCTGATTACCACTAACAACAACTTAGTGGTCGTTAGAACAGGTAACGTAGGTATGAGAAAAAAAAACTTGTGATAATTTTGATCAATATCAAAATATATAGAAATTGTATATAAAACCCTGTGACACGTCACCTTTATAGTCCTTTTAACCTTTCAAAAATATGCACCAATTACATAACATAGATATATTATATTCTTCAGTCTTGAACAAGAGCTTGTACCAAAATTTAATAACACTGCGTAGGTAATAGTCAATCTCTACATATTTATGAGACAACGTCTACCAAATTATAATTTGATTATATAAAAATCCTTTTTGTCTTCAAAAACTCATTAAAACTCGACAGCAATCGGTTTACTATCAAGCAATCTAAATCGAGCCAAATTAGATGTAACCGTAGACCTACGGCGTAGCGGGCTCTACGGTGTAGCTAGGTCTACGTCGTAGCGAGGTCTACGGTGTAGCACGGACAGCTACGCGACGTAGTAATACGCTACGTGATCAATTCCACGTCACGTATGGATCGTGGAAGGCTGTGAAAGGAAAACGTATGCATGTATATTACTGTGATATGAGAATGTAATAACACATTGTAGAGAGAAGTCACAATTACAACCAATGTATTTCGCAGATTATCATAACCTCTAATTTAATAATTAATTTTAAAAATATGATTAAAATAAGATGCGTCATCGGCCTAGTGGTCGTAAATGCGACTCCTACTTCGCGGGTTCGATTCCCAGGTCCAGCAGTGTTATTAGGATTTTCGATAAAATTCTCGATTATACTAGGCTAGCCCCTATTACATGGGACTTAAACATACCAGTGATTTGAAAGATTTTCAAATTTAATTCAAAATAAATGTTCAATTCCAAATTGAACATTTATTTTAAATTTGATAGTAATTAATTTAGCTTGACCTGCTGGCGTATGTACAGATGCCAGCAGATCAAGTTATCCAAAACTGTCAAATTTTCCCAATTGAATATGAACCTTATTACTTTGCATTAAAGTTGAAAATCTATCAAACAAATTAGACAGATTGGGGTAGCTTGATGTGCTGGCCACTGTACATTAACTTGTAGAAAATCTATTAGTATTCCGTCTATAAAACTCCGATCACATATCAATACTCTTGGGACTGAAAAGACCTAAGTAACGTTGAGGCTAATGTGATTCTAGAAAATGAAACCCTAAGGCTTTGCTCTTACACTTTATTTTTATAAATATATATTACTTTTTAGAAACTGAATATTATGTCCACTGGGATTGTTAAAATCAAACATTTTATTTCAACTAGACCAAATTGTGTTCTAAGTTGTTGTGTTAAGGTATCTAATAGCTAACATCTTTGGGTAGCATCTCTGGTGTTATTTGTTAAGTATAATTTACCCAATTATTTCACTAGTTATATACCTCACAATAACTAAGAAAACATAATGATCTAATTTTTTTTTATATATAAAAGACTGCCTCATTAGTCTAGTGGTCCTAAGCACGACTGCTACGCTAGAGGTCCTGGGTTCGATCCCCAGGTCGAGCAAAGTGAAGGACGAAATGTGGGTGTAAATTATTTAGTATACCTCTGCCTAAACCTTCGAGGAATACAGACGTGATGGTATGTATATATGTTTTTTTATAAAACGTTACCCCACAAGGATTTTCTCCGGTATTGTGGTTGCGTTTACAAACACAAACTTTCAGATGCACAAACACCCAAACCCGGAACAACTACCGTATGGGGGTCGAACCCACAACCCGTGACGCAGAAGCCGACGGCTCAGCCGCTACGCGAAATGTATCGTCAAAAAACTTTTGAATTCGAATTAAAACTGCTGGAGAAGGGCTCGTGGCAATATAATAACTAAGCTGATCAATCGATCTGCAAGGTTAAGCTGCGCTAGTCGGGTCAGTCTGTGGATGGGTGACCATTCTTAAAAAAACATCGAGAGCCCTCCGTGCCTCGGAGAGCACGTAATGCCGTCGGTCCCGGTTGTCATACGAACAACAGCTATGAAAATCATTAGTGGTAGCCAAAAGCCCAAAAAACCCGACAACCAGCCTATTCTCAGGGTATCGGTATTACCCTAAAATTGGGTTGCGGAGGTCTGATGGCAGTCGCTTCGTGTAAAATACTGATATTCAGCCGTATATGATTAGACTGGAAGTCGACCCCAAAATAGTTGGGAAAAGGCTCGAAGAAAGAAGAATTCGAATTAAAACTCCAATCTGTTAATTAAATGCTCAACAAAACAAACATAGCCAAAAAACGATACCCCTTTTTTACGCGCGCCCAATCACGCAAAAACCCAGTTAATGCCAAATGACGTCAACTTTAAGCATCGATTCCATTATCACTCGTTAATAAATCCTACGTAAGGCACCGCCTTACTGCTAGCGAGAAGCGATTAGCGATTTGAGTGAACCAGTATTAATTTTATTTGTAGTGAGAAATACTCTCAGATCGTCTTTAGCTACAGGCATAGCGGTGACTGGAAAGTCAAAAAACTAACAAACTAAAACCTTAACTTAACTTGTACCGACTCAAAACAGTACTTGTTTCCCCTTACACTATTTATTCAGAATTTTCAGTTTCAGTCAAATTATTCAGAATAATTTGGTACCTAGTTTCGTAATTACATTAACCACGAAGAATTAATAGTCTTTTTTCTTTGGAGCTACTTGTGTTCTTTTAATCGTGTTTAACTAAATGACTACATACGATATTTTTTTTTATTGTTGTGGGAATTTTCCAAAAATCCTTCTTAGTGCTCACTTATGTAATACACAACTCCTGCGCAAAGTTTTATGCTTTTTAATTCAATCTGCTTAAACTATTATTAAGTAAGGTAATTGCTGGCAATGAGCCCTTAGCCTCAAGCTCAGCGTCCCACCTTTTTCGATCGGCAGGATTACGTGTGGATACACCGGCAATTCTTATTGCCTTCTGATTAATCTCTTTCAAGATTTTCCTTTGATATAAATGAGAGAATTAATCATTCGTTCTGATAGATGAGTATTTTTTTTGGGGAGTTTTTGCTGGAATTAATTTTATGAGATGGCGAAGAAAATGGGGGTAGAATTGAAAGGGTTGGTGCGATTGAGATTATATCAATTGATAGTCGGATAACTTAATAATATTTTGCCTTTATAATTTTTTAATGTTGCGGTTTATCTTGTAATATTAAAACCATCACGCCTGTATTTCCTCAAAGGGTTAGGTAGGAGTATGTAAATAAACACCTACAGTTTGTCACTAGGTATACTTTTTTAGATTCCGTAATAGAGGCTGAACTTATTGCCATTGACCGGTCACGAATCCAAACTCCCAGGGTACTACTATAATTTTGTTTGTAAAAAACACACCTGTGGTTTTTTTTAACTTAGGAATCGAACCTAGGAACGCATCATTCATCAGCAACCATTATGAAAATGAGGCTGATTATTTATAGCACTTCTTTTAATTTTTTCTTTCTTCAATAATTAGTGAATACTAGGATAGAAAAATTTACTTCCACACGTAATAACACCGCCATTTTAAGCTCATTGTAAATTCAATTAGTTTTACCGTGGATACGATCAACCAACATAATCAATATCCTGTACTATACCTTGAGACAAAGACAATAAGGGTTAAATTCAACTGTTCGAACTTAAAAAATAAGTTTGTATATCAGTAGAAATTCGCACTTAACACCTGTACCTTAGGAAAATAAAAATAAGAACTGAAATCGAGACTTTTGGTACAAATCGAATGTCATTCACAATAAATTTACATGATTTCAACCTTATCAGCATTCGCATAAGGTTTTAAATCTCACGTGATAATATCTGTAATAATAATCACGCATGTCCATCGCAAAGGTCGATCGAACAAAGTTAATATGCATGATGTAAACGCCTTGTGAAGTTCGACATAAAGTTGAATATTGAATGTGTTAGTAGCACATACATATGTGTAAATTGGTGGACAGCGGGGTGTCTAGACTTATGCATTCAAATATTAATGTGATCAGCTGTTACTTATAGTTGGGATATCTTTAATTTCAAAGGGTTTTTGTGATTTCAGTACAAATGGACGGTATTAGGACTAAAAAGGTCAGTGTCATGTTTAATTCAAAAATTCTAAGTGTTTTTATGTAAAAATGTACTTATAAGTTAAGAGAGGACACGTTTGGTATAGTGTAACAGGCCTGCACCACGTGACGCGGGTTTTATCTCCGTACGGAGCAATTATTTGTGTGACGTAGTGGAAACATTGGGTCTGGCATGTGTTTATGAAAATTAGTACTAATATGTATATTATATACATAAAAAACATTATGTCTGGATTTTAAAAGAGACCACGATTCTCTAAGTTGGTGCGGCGTTTCTTCGCAGAGGTCGTCAGTAAGGAAATGAAAAAAAAAAACTAGTTTAAAAAACGTAAATCATTGATGTGACAACGTTTGTGGTCTGGTGGTTCGAGTTTGGGACTGCTGATAACGAGATCGTGGGTTCGATTCCCACAAGACATTAAATTTATGTGATGAACATAAGTGTGTGTAAATTTTTCTTTCTGTAAAATTCATATCATTAAAAAAATTATAGCATGCGTGGAATGCCAAATGTATAATAAAAAAATTCTTTTAAAATATCTGTTTAGCCTTACTCATATCAAAACCTGTACACGAGAGCTTCTTCCCGCGACTTCGTCCACATGGAAAAGTTAATTTTAATTATCGTTTTAATTTGGCTAATTTACTTAAAATCGTTATAAATTATAGTCTATACACACATAAAAAAAAGTGTTTGCGATGACTGAAAAATCGAAATCTTTTTTGTTACGGTAATTAAATTATAAGGACAATATATAAGGACCTGGATGAGATTGGCGCAGGATAGGGATAAATGGCGTAAAAGGGAGGAGGCTTATGCCCTGCAGTGGGTCAATAAAAGCTGTGGATGATGATGAATTATATTATGATTTCTTCTTCTTTTTAGATAATTTCAAACAGGGTATTTCTATATAAAGAATTTTTCTTAATAAAGTTCAATTTTTTTTTTTATAAAGTTCAATTTAAAAAATTATATCAGCTTATGCTAGTGATCGCTAACTTTTTTTGTATGTGTGTATGTTATTCTGATGTATAAAAATAATAATACTCCCCGCTCCTTCTCCGCGCTTCAAGGCTCACCCCTCGCGTCGCCTTAAATACATTTGCAGACGACGCGCGGGCCTCTTTCTTCCCGCTGCAGCTGCCCGAAGCTAAGTGCCGCCCTCTACCGGTCGGACCTCGCCTCGAAGCCTTCGCTGAACCCGCCTTGAGCTTAACTCACCCTACTCTTGCCTCAACGTATTTTAAATTGTAACCCTAGTGTCAATAAGTTTGTATATGTTGTGTTCCTAGTGTAATTTATCTCCACTAAATAGTTCCCACTACGTCACATTTCTATACGTGAGGATTTGTAATTGGCTTTCTGGTGACTATGGTTTTCCTTTGTATTAGTATACTTTTGTTAGCTTCTCCATGTACTAAATAAATAAATACTGTAAAGTTTCCTCAAAATCCGTTCAGTAGTTTCAGCGTGAAAGAGTAACAAACATCCATCAATCCTCACAAACTTTCACGTTTATAATATTAATAGGATAGGATAAGAACCACGTGTTGAGGGCCTAAATCCAGAAACAGAAGGCTTTAAACGTCAAATAAACACAAAAACCATATGAAAATTTTCAATTTAAAACAAAATCCGGTACACATCGTCCTACTTTCAAATGTCAAACACAAAATCTTTTCCGTACCCTCCAACACAATTTCATATTGCGCGACTTGCTATCTCGAGAATAAAACAATGCGAGAGAATTTTTCTCACAAAATGTGGAGGGACAGAGACGTATCGCTCCGTGTCATTTCGCACAATGGCCGGTAAGTGCGGCGGTTATGAACAATAGCCGAGTTACGTCATAGTGTCTTAGGTTGAGTTGTGTATTTTGGGGGTGATTTAGGTTTGAGGGTATAAATGACTGTATTTTAACTGTATTTTTAACTAAACAATAGCATTTCAACTCTCACGCAGTGATAGCAATATTATGTCTGATCAGGGGGTAGTGGGTTCAAATCCCACAAGACACAAATATTTCTGTGATGATCGTGAATATTTGTGTTTGTCTGGATTGTTTTATGTGTTATGGATATGTATTTACAAAAAAAAATGTATAAGTAAGTATTATCCATTGTCTAGTACCCATAGTAAAAGCTTTATTTAGTTTGGAACTAGATAGTGTTGTATGTAATTTTGTCCAAAAATATTTATTTAAAAAAATTGTATATACCTATGTATATAAGTCATGTCAATTGAGAAGCAAAGTAACTTGCTTTTTAATAGATGTCACTGACGTCACCTTAAAGACGTAAATTCAGAATTTGAAGGCAAATTTCGACCTTGCGGGTGGGAGTCGCGCTGGCTTAGTGGTCATAGCGTCTGGTGTGCCTAACCAGAAGACGCAGGTGCGAATCCTGCCCGCGGATGCTGTCAAATTTTTCCTTCGCTAAATACCTTTAAAATCTTAACCAATAAAATACAAAAAGATAGTTAGTAAATAAAGTGGCATCGATTGAAATTGAACTTACTGTAAAGTAAGTCATGTCGGTTGAGAAGCAAAAAATTGCTTTTCAATAAAGTCACTGATGTCACCTTAGAGACGTAAATTCAAAATGTGAAGGCGAATTTCGAGCTTGCGGGTTGGGACTAGCGGTTGCTTAGTTGGTTATAGCGTCTGGTGTAATTAACCAGATCAAATTGCATGAATGATGCATGGGAATTGTAAAGAAATATATCTTGAGCTCACCTATCTTTCATGGGTCCCTCCGGACGATTGATTGCGGCATTCCCGGATATTGAATACACGTACAATCTGGACTCAGACTTGTACCACTTGATGCTGTGCATGTCGCCACAGGACCGCCCATCAATGCGGCACCGGAGACGAGCTGTTGTGCCCACGATCGCTGAGGCGTGATCTGAAAACAAACGAAGATATTAGTAAGAATTTCAAATGGTAGAACTTTACTGCTGAAGAAGAATGGTACAGTGGTGGATCGAACGGGTTCTATGCAAGGCTTCGATCGCCGCACGGAACAAGTATTTCTGTATGTGAGACAACACAAATGTGCTTATTCTGGTCTGCTCTTACTTAATGGCAATCTTTTTTCTGTTAATTATACTTTATTAATTTATTAGTACACATCAAACGACATTGTTCTCATTACCCACTCAGAACAAATATTGTAAACCGAGATTAACACTGTAATCATGTTTTATTTTAAAAGGAGTGTCTAGATGGAGTTCTTTGCCGGTTCTTCTCCATAAGACTCACTTTTTGGAACCGTGCAACTAGTTTTGACTTTTCAAAAGTGTTATTTCATTGGTCTAATTGAAATAAAATATTTGACTTTGACACGTAAGAAAATATTAGTGAGAGGAAAAGAACAAAAAAGGTCAAACTTCAAGATACTGTTGTAAGTAGAATTAAAAAAAAAGTTATTGGTGATGGCATAGCTAGCCTTGACGTTCACAGTATATATGGGAAACACAAAGGGTTGAAAAATAATGGTATTAAATATAAAAGCTTGCAAACAATGAATTTTAATTCTGTGTTCTTATAATTAACATCATAATTGCTGTTGGAATTCCTTTGTTGGTACTGTATTGTAATAAATATTTGTATTAGCTGCTGATAAAACTGTCTCTCTGCGTAGCGTAGCTGCACAGAACGAGAGGTTCTGGATTGAATTCCTAGGTGGAATGGGTACTTCTATGAAATTGTCCGTAGACAATGATTTGTGTCTTCGTATAACTTGGAATCTAAAAAATATTACTATTTAGATCGACCGCCATTTTTAACATACTTTAAAAAAGGAACTGCCTAATTAGTCTACTCCTAGATCACATATATAATTAGTTGGTATCAGATTATCAGTACTGAAGATATACAATAAAACGCTTGAAGTTAGGTTCCTTTCTATTGTAAAATTGTTGAACGCTTTATTGATAAATGATATTTATTTCTGCAAATAGATCTTTTAAACACACTTTTACAAGTAATTTTTTTATAAATTACTAAATGGCGCACCTCTGAGAAGAAACGCCGAAGCAAACTCAGAGAATCATGGTCTCTTTGAAGTCTAGGCGGTAACAGTATTCATGCCTAACAGATATGTGTTTTACAATGTATGCAAATCTGAATTTACATTTTGAAGAAAGAGCCATAGCAGCTTTGAGTTGAGCAGTCCTAACTGACGACACGTATACAGTAATCATCGTGTAACTCAACTAAATATTTAGGGAGGTCAACGACCCGTTTAACAACTAAATCAGATCACATAAGTATTGTGCTTTCCATTAGTGTCGCGTCGATCCAGTTACCTCCCTAATCCTGACCCTCTTAACTGTGACCTGGGAAGATGAGCAGCTGTAATGTAACTCATTCTCAATTAAAAAGTTTTGGGCGAAATAGAAAGGATATTGTAAACTTTTGGTTTAACGAATTTATTACCAGTAAGCACATAAAAGATGAAAAAAATAATAATTGGGATATCTTACAGACATTACACACATACATACGCCAGCAGGTCAAGCTATCCAAAACTGTCAAATTTTCCCAATTGAATATAAACCTTATGGGTTTGCATTAAAGTTGAAAATCTATCAAAGAAATTTGACGGATTGTGGTAGCTTGATTTGCTGGCGTCTGTACATTATACTTTTTTTGAGAAATCATCATCATAATACGTACTTACCTATGCCTTTGTTCAGCATTGGACCTCTTGTGGCTGACTACAAGAGGTTCACTGCTGAAGAAAGGCGTCCTCCACAGATTTCCAAAAACAAATAAATTATTGGTATACTTATAATACCTAAGAAACACCCAAATAAACAGAAACCAATACGTTCCTCACTTAAATATTGTTGTGCCCTGAGGAAATCGAACCCACGCCTTCGTGATCAGCAGTAAAAATGGACAGTTGTGATTGGTTGAGACCTATGTTAACAACAGGGATCATTGGTTTAACGTGCTCTCCGAGATATGGAATGTGCTAAAAGTTGTCACCCATCCATAGACTGACCGGAACGAGCGCAGCTTCACCTTATAGGCCAGTCAATGTAGACATCACTCACCTACGAGCTTCTCAATGCAACCCACTGAATATAAAAATAAAAAAGTTAAACCTGTTATTCAGTATTCCAAATAATCCTGGTATCAACCGGTTATAACCGGTTGCGATCCGGTTCAATCTGGTTCAATTAAATAGCGCTTTTGTAGAACACTCGTTTATTTGTATCGCGAACTATTGGAAGGATTTTTAGAGGATTATTTTAAATAGCTGGTTTTTTGTGTGAATGGTCGCATTTGTGTTAACCACACAACGGTTATATAAATAATATTGTTTGATATGGGTTAATGATGAATAGAGAATTTTTTACAAGTCATAATTTAATAATAGATGTCGCCGGCATTTCCTAGCTGACGATGAATATACTAGCTTCTGTCTGTATGTTTTCTTTTGTTTATTACTGCTACTGTGTCATAAACACAAAAAAAAAAAACATAAGAATTATACAAGAATCGTAGTTGCAATCGTTTTTGGCTACTCCTGTGGAATAGAGGCGTGACTGTATGTATGTCAAAATTCTTCGCATAATCAGTGCGAGATATCAATTGTGAGGAAACCAACGTACCTTAGAGATTCTATCATGCCACTATAACTTATAAATAATAATATTTTTGGGACATTTTACACAACACCATCTTAATCCCAAATCCTTATCCAAATCCCTTCTTAGTCCCAAACTAAGCAGAGCTTGTACTATGGGTACTAGACAATGGATATAATACTTATATACTTTTTTTTTGTAAATACATACTTATTACATAAGAAACACCCAGACAAACACAAATACTCATGTTTTATCTACAAAAATATTTGTGTCTTGTGGGAATCGAACCCACGACCCCATGATCAGCAGTCCGGCACTCGACCCGCTAGACCACAGAGGTCGTCCACAAATGTCTAATGTTTGCATCGGAGTCATGACTGTAGTCTGCCTTAGACAACAACAATATAGTAAGTAATTTATCTGGTTCGAATTAAAAACCAGGTAATTATTTATTTTTAATTAATATTTTTTTTTTATTAATTGATAAAACGTAACCCTACAAGTATTTTTATCGTTTACAAACGTTTTTCAATATGATTCACTTGCACCACCCAAAGTATTAAATTATGGTCATATATATTTTTATACATACATACCATCACGCCTGTATTCCCCGAAGGGTTATGCAGAGGTGTACTAATGTACACCCACATTTCGCCGGTATGTTTAGGTCCCATGTAATAGGGGGCGAGCCTATTGCCATTAACCGGGCACAAATCCAGACTCCGAGCTGCTACTGAGAATTTCATTGAAAAACCCAATAACACTTTGCTCGACCTGGGGATCGAACCCAGGACCTCTAGCGTAGCAGTCGCGCTTAGGACTACTAGACTAATGAGGTAGTCTATATATATATTTTAATATATATTTTTCTGGGTGGGAAACGATCCCGCTACTCGTAACTAAGCTTTTCAACAAAAGTACCAAGAAAACATAAAATAAAAGTTTTTTTTCCATTTATACAAAACAACCTTACACAGAAGTGAAACTTTTGAAAAATACTTTTTCGTAGTTGGCCTTTAAAAATATTTCTTGTAAAGTTTTTTTTTTATTATTTTGCTAGGAAGCCGTTTATTAGTTGCATAATCCTAATATTGCGAGCTTCAACATGTGCGCCAGCCCTAATACTGTTGGGGCGAGCTGTGGGTGCGGTTGGCGGGAAACAAGTCGCCAAAAATATTTGACACAGTGTTTTAGTTTAGTGGAGTGGAGTGAATGGTATGACCATAATTGTACTGCCAAGTCGAAGGTCTCGAGCTCGAATCCAAGGCACGCACCTTTGTCTTTTTGAAATCATAAATAATGAATTATCACTCGCTTCAACGGTGAAGGAAACATTGTGAGGAAACCTGCATACCTTAGAGATTTTCTCGACGGCGTGTGGAGTCTGCCAACCCGCACTAGGCCAGCGTGGTGGACTATAGCCTAATCCCTCTCATTCAGGTTTCCGGGTTGTGTCCTCCGAGGTACGGAGAGGTCTGTTAAAAATGGTCACCCATCCACCGTCTGACCGCAACAAGCACAGGCTTCGAATGTACCTCGAGTAAACTATATCGCAAATCACTATCAAACCCGCTCCCGCTACCGCCTCCACCGTACCCGCTATCTTAAGCTTAAGTCCCGAGCGAAACAACTGCTAATTTTGTTGCGAGAAAAATGCTACATAATCCTAGAGCTCTGCTCGCTCCCCGACGGTTTAGCGTCATAAAAACTCTTGAACACGAGCTTGGAATTTTTTATTCTTTGCAAATTGTTGAACATGCAAACCTTTTGAAGGAATCTTTGGCTGCTGATGCAGTTATTCGTGTGAACGAAGAAATCCTGCTCAGAACAACATGGATATAAATAATATAAAATCTTAAACTTGTGTCTGTACAATGAAGATTGTTAGAGTTTAGTGTAGAAACTACTGGATTTTGATGGTTAAGACGGGTGGTTATTTGGTTAAGAAATATTAGAGTGAACTAGAATCGCAAATGCTACCTATCTTTTAGTTTTGCAAGACACGGAGCTGACTGCTAATATTCGCTACACGGTTTTAGAAAAAACAAACGACGAAACTACTTGATGTATCTTTGAATGTTAAATACAAATTAAATTCATACGTACATATGGTTTAAAAAAAAGAAAAGTGTTGAAATATTGTTTAATTGCTAATGAAACAATGAACTAAAAATACATAATTATGTGCAGACACACTACTTATAGTACTTTGACAAGTACTTATATTGCTGAATGATGCTGCAAATCGAATGTTGTGTATACCTATAATTGACATACACATCAGTTAATGCAATTTTTTTCTCTTTTTGATGTTTATGCTGTTGATGTACCAATTATCAATAAATAAATAAAAGACACACTTTCACTCACACACAGTAGCTTGTACTATGAATATATCTCATTTAATAAGTATTTGTGTCTTATGAGAATCGAAGCTACGATCTCGAGATCAGCAGTCCGTTTCTCCAACCACTATACCGCAAACGTCGTCACTTGACAAATATTTTTTCTTTTCTTTGATTGTTTGCTAAGCGAGTCCGTGAGAACATGTTTAATCTGTAACTTTAATTTAATACCCACGTGGGTCCACACCACGGACAAACACGACCCAACTCCATTATGTAACATAACACCAAAATCTTCACCTAATTACAATTAAAACCGTAATCTTCCAACTTTACCGCTAAAATTACAACATCTATAAAGACCGTAGAATTACAGATTACACCGGTAATATCTACGGGGGGGACAGAATTAGAAATTGTAATTTCGTTTTAACAAATGGCCGTATTTTTAAATTAACACCTTTGTCGGCTTTGTTGACTGTTTAACAAAAGCGTATTATTTCGTTTCTGGTCAAAAGAATAATTTGGGGTGTCGGCAAAATATTTTGAGATTTAGGAGAATTTATTTAAGAACCTTTGAATGCTCTGGAGATGTTTTTCTCGCTATTATTATTGTGAGCTGAGTTTTGATGTCTTTCGATGGAAATAAAAGAAAATTGAATGTGAACTTTTAGAAGGTGAAATTACAGCTCGAATATATCGATGCATGATATACTAAGATGACAATCAGGCTTACAAACCTTATGATAAGCAGCGTATGCAGTTTATGGACGCCAGTGGTATCACTCGCGTTATCATCTTGAGACGTCAGTTGTTAGGTCTCATATGCTCAGCACTTTGACTGGCTATAATGATTACCTTTTAAATACTATGAAGTTAGCACATTATTGCTTTGAGCCAGAATAATAATGCGGATATCCCACCCAGACGAACACAGCCGCAGATTTTGTCTACCTCTTACTTCTTTTTAATTTAAGAGAGTAGGGCATAGTGAGAGTATCAAATTGGAGCTGCCCGACTAGGCAAGTACCAAAAATCGAAGTGAAATAACACTGCTTTGAGCTGTGTTGTATTCCTTACGGTGAGCAAGGTTGTCAGTGCTCCACAAGGAAAACGTGTTGGCAGTGGGGGAACTTTGACCCTTATACTGCCAACTCAACTATTCCTCTTTTGTTTTACAGGGTCGGCAAAGCGCAAGTGATACCCCTGAGGCAGTACAACAACCTAATATTGCCATCGTTTTCCGATTGGGAGAGAGGGATGTCGCTCTATAAATTAAATAGCGCCATCTCTTTCTTACAACCTAAAAATGATCGCATTAACACGATGTGGTATGGCCGCTGGTGTTACAAGCGTCTTTAGGCTACGGTAACCACTTATCATCAGGTGGGCCATATACTTGTTAGCCACTTTAGTAGTATACAAAAAAAATATTACAAATACAATTCATACTTCATCCATATTCAAGACGTATGTATGAATGTGGACGAAGGAAAAGACGTATTCATACTCATGTTTTTTTTTAAATTAATGACTATTATTTTTTAAGTAGTACAATAAACTAATTAATGAGCACCAGATCTTTGACTTTCCATCCTTCAATATACTTACTTCACTGTATATAACTTATCATCAAAACTTAATTTAACTTTTATCTGAAAAGACTAACAACTCTAAGTACTCCTAAGTAATATTCATTTATGTTAAAAGCCTATTAATTATTATTAACGCGGTCGAAGATTTAGAGCCTCTATTAGACTCCCAATGAATTAAATTTTAATATGAGTTGAATACTAAAACCTAATCAAAATTTTCATTTTCTTTAAACATAATTATTCTTAGTTAATGTGATATTTTAAGATAAAATAATAACTTCTAACCTCGTTAGTGTAGTAGCAAGAGTAATTAATTAATGAAGACTGGATCATTCGGTTAACGAGGTTAAGCTGCACTTGTTAAGGTCAAACCGAGAATGGGAAACGATTGAAATTAAAATACTTTTTACGGATTTTATCGCGTTATATTGATATTAATAATAAAAAGTAGTTTTATTTCAATGTATAATATTCGCGTTAATGTCAGAAGTCAATATGGGTAACTATTGTTAACATAAGCGATTCTATTTTAGACAACATATTTTAGAAATTATGAAAATAAGGTAACATTAAAGATTTAATTCCATTGATGAAGTCGGCTGGCAGCTATGTAAATTAATGCTCGCTCAAATGGTGAAGGAAAACATCGAGATGAAACCTGACGGTGTGTGAAGTCCTCCAACCCGCAATAAGCCAGCGTGGTGGACTATAGCCTAATTCCTCTCAATCTGAGAAGAGACCCGTGTCCCAGGATGACTAATAAAAAAAAGTAAGTATTATATCCATTAAAAAATAAATAAAGCAGTGCTAGCCTAATGATATGACCATTGGACTGCGAAGTCGAAGTTCTCGAGTTCATATTCAAGGCACGCACCTCTGACTTTTCGAAATCATGTGCGTATTAAGAATTAATTATCACTCGCTTAAACGGTGAAGGAAAACATCGTGAGGAAACCTGCATGCCTTAGAGATTTATTATCTCGACGGCGTGTGAAGTCTGCCAACCCGTACTAGGCCAGCGTGGTGGACTATTGCCTGATCCCTCTCATTCTGTGAGAGAAGACCCGTGCCCAGCAGTGGGACAATATATGGGTTGATGATGATTATATCCATTATCTCCATAGCACAACCTCTGCTTAATTTGGGACTAGATAGTGCTTTGAAAAAATGTCTCATATCATATATATTTGCTTTTTTTTATGCTTCTATATTATTGGGCGTAACTCCAACAAATAATAATAAAACGCGAAGGTATAGAAAACACAATGATATATTAAACTGGTAAAAATGATAATGGTTATTGGTAAAATGGTTAGAGTTAACGCGGCTTCGTTGGTGGCTGTTCGTCAACTAACTTTTTAATAATTTAAATATTAATCCTAAAGATTTGGGTCAGCGTGGAATTGCTGACTGCGCGCACGTTTGTGTCAGTGAACTGTACTTTGTACATATATGACAGTTTATTTCATGTTAGCGATTCCTACTCGTCAAAAATGGCAATAGATTCGCCACTTTACTACATAGGACCTAGACAGTACACTTCTGCCTAACCCATCGGAAAGTACAGACGTAATGTATTGTTGACAACACGTCGTAAAACGATTCCCAAAAAACGTATAAAACACTCAATTTAACTGTAACAAAGTTCTATCACCGGAATAAGAACTCAATTCGCAAGTTTCCGATTCCACCCGAAGAATCCCGAAGTGGCCCGAACGCCACATAAATTGTCGGCCAATTACATCCTACACGTTTATCGCCCAAGTTTCTTCTGAAATATATCTTTTTTATTGTCATAGTTTTTAAAAGGTTCATTGTTCATATTATAGATGGGGCAGACAGGCCCCTAAGAATACTTGACTGTTTTATCAGTGTTTTCAGATATTAAAAAAATTGTTAAAAATTGTTTATAAAATTTCACCTGCATGATCTAGCAATATACTCTGTTAGCCGAAGTTGTTCATTTAACAAATTTATTATGTATATATAATATATATAATAAATATACGTAATTGACTATTAAACAAAACTAAATTATTCAAAAACTCATAGCATCATTATATACAAATTGTATGTATCATCAACACACACATATTTTTCAGTACTCCCCATAATTCACCACTCTCAATACAATTACTGCCCATCCTTAAAACCGTGAACTGACAATAAATTGAAACATTAAGAACGCCAGAAATAATTAGAGCACTCGTTACAAAACAATTTAAAATGTCATCTTCGGTAACCATTTCAATTTGCCAAAACGAAATTAACTAATCTCGTTAGCTTCCATTTTGAATTCATTAAGGAACCGTATTTTCGGAAAATTGTTAGATTTTCGCAAGTTAAAGTGTAATGCCAGCTATTGTATTAGTTCAGTATATTTTGATTGGTTCAAATTTGACAAAGGACACTCCCTCTGCGGGGCAGGGTCAAGAATTAAGACATTCGCCAGCGCATTAAAGTCTCCGTCATTGGTAAAAGAGTTGCGCAATTAAAATGGCAATGAACCGGAATTATCTGCCGCAAGAACGATGACAGATGGAGCCGAAAAGACCTGCTCTGGAGACCTCGAACAAGAAGTCGAAATGTAGGCAGACCAGCAGCCAGTTGGTCGACCGATATAAAAAAGACGGCATGGCCAACCTTGACCAGAATCGCCGCATCTAGATCTAATTGCAAAGCCAAGAGGCATGGATGCAATTATGCTAAAGAAGATGGAAAAAGTAATAATACCAATGATTAAATTATCATCGGTCTTGCTATTCATCACTAACATAGAATTATAGTTTTCCAAGAAATGTACATTCTTCTGTGAAATCATCCAGGTATTGATACAGGTGCACATACCCAGCACCCATACTAGCAATATCTACTCCATAAAGACCGATAATCACAACAGGACTATCAGATAAACAGCTTAGAAGTTTATTACATCAGTCCGTGTAAATACGGACGATTTCAATTACATATCAAAACAGAGTATTAAGGAAACTCGAAACAATACAACTCAACATCTTGATCCAAAAACAAAACTACCAACAACCAAGTAACAGTACAACAATGAATTCATACACGCGGCAAAACGTCTGACAAGCGTACATTACACGCAACATTAAAAGTTTCACCGCTACATAAATATGCGGCTAATTTGCAAAGTTGCCGGCGATTTGGCACTCTACCCGTTTTCGGAGATATTATTTACTGCGAACGAAAAGTATTGCAGTTATCTTTTATCCCTAGTTTTGGGGTAAAAGACAGAATACTTGGTTTGGTGAAATATTTCTGTGGCTTTGTAGGGCAAAGTATGAAGTCTAAGTATTGTTGTATACTCGTGGAACATTCATTACCGTATGATTTCCATGCAATGAATGAAACCTTATATATCTGGAGCATAGACTGGTTTTCAGACTTTTTAAGCTTTGAACTATCACTAACCACAGTCAGAAAGAAAGAAAGAAGAAAGAAAGAAAGAAATTTATTTCGCTACAGTTCGCGTACACACAATTTTACAGACAACAAACAAAATATATAAGAAAAAACCTATAAT
The DNA here is from genome assembly GCA_964056405.1 of Acronicta alni. Lineage (NCBI taxonomy): Eukaryota > Metazoa > Arthropoda > Insecta > Lepidoptera > Noctuidae > Acronicta > Acronicta alni. The sequence continues at coordinate 9,631,895 of OZ043939.1, forward strand.
AAAAATATACTTAATCCTATTTAAAACATAATGGTGTGTGCCTCGCGGCTGCGCGAAATAGGTCTAGTTCAGCATTATGTCAGGCCACTAGTGCTTGACGCTGATTTTCAACTAAACCTATTCGAGATGTCACGGATGAAAATCAGTGGCAAAATATATATAATAAAGTGTAATAAATAAATAATAAAGCCTACAATTAGAAATAAATAAATTTAAAAATATTGTTTACCGTATAAATATGTATAATACTGCAGTTTAGTTTTTATAGTTTTTTAGTTATAGGTATCGTCTTTATCGCGTCACTGTGCGTAGCAATAGCCAAACCGGTTTCAAGTGGGGCGAAGAATCTTGCGATCTAACGGTAATCAAAAAGTGTATTAATTGAATACGATCATTTCGCTGCACGCAGCCGACTGTAGTCGACCACGATTGTGCGCTATGGTGCATTTAAAAAACGGACATCCTATGGAAGATAAGAGACTGTGAGAAGTCACTGTCATAGACGTTCGTATGATAAAAAGAGAGAAAAGACTGCGTGGTCTCCCAGGCACGGAGGGGTCTCAATGTATTGAAAATGGGCACCCATCCACAGACTAGCCGCAGCTAGTTTAACTTTGCACATCGGTTGATCAGTATAGTTATTACTAAATCATGAGCCCCTGTAAGTATAACTATGTATATTATGGAGAGTAAATTTACTTTAACTTTATTAGTACCTCCTTGGCAAATTTATGCGTATTTATGATATTTTGAGGTAAACAAAACATGTACGGTCGAAAAAAGAGTTAAGTACACAGGCAGCTAATTAAACATAGTGTTTTTTTTAAAGATTGTGTAATTATGTATCACGCAATATGTGTCAAAACGCAGGTATTGTAAGCTGCTACACATCAAACCGGGACGAGTAATTATTTAAATCACAATCTGTGTAAAGATGCAGATTTCGTTCGCTACCTGTATACCAAACTCTTTTGTTGACTGTACCTACAAAAGTTACCCTAAGCTCATCGAAGAGTTTTCTAAAACAACCACAACATAATAATAATAAATAAATATTTTGGGACATTTTACACAACACCATCTAGTCCCAAACTAAGCAGAGCTTGTACTATAGGTACTAGACAATGAATATAAATACTTATATGCTTTTATTTGTAAATACATACTTATAATACATAATAAACACCGAGACAAACACAAATACTCATGTTTTACCCACACAAATATTTGTGTCCTGTGGGAATCGAACCCACGACCCCATGATCAGCACTCGAACCACTAGACCACAGACGTCGTCAAATAATTACTTACATACACTTCTCCCCCTAATTTCACGATAATGATACCCACTTTATTCCCAAGGGTACTTCCTAAATGTAAAGGGTAATCACGAGAAGAACTCGTGTAATATCGTTAGACAGAAAAAAGTTAAAATCGTATGTTCACGCGCGTTGTAAGGGTTTTTTATTAGAAAACTTTACTCATTTGTCCTCATGTTTGTTTAGGAGGGCTCCCAAATTAGCGATGAAATAAGCGGTGTAAATTGAACGCGTAAACGAGGGAAAAAATATACTATTGTGATCAAACGGTCTCATCAGTGCAGTCGTAGTAGCAGCTTGGAATTGTGCCCGGTTAATGGCAATAGGTCCCGCGTAATACCCCTATTATAAAATAGCTGCCACATAATAAAGGTATTACATGACCTAAACTTACCAGAGAACATTGGGTGTACATCACTGTATCCTTCTGAAAATACAGGCGTAATGGTATTATGATCAAGCATTTGCAGTACGGCTGATGTAGTGCCGTAGCGATGGCTGCGCTGACGTCCAAGATGACGAAGACGATTGTCATATAGTAGAACATTCTGACAACGAGTATTAGGATCTTTTTGCAGAAGTCAGATATTTAGATATTTAGCCTCGTATGACCTACACTATAGGGACCATTAATTAGCTTAAATATCTTGTCACTGATAAATTATTTATTTTGTATAAAAAGACGCTGAACTGCCTCGTTAGTCTAGTGGTCATAAGCTCGACTGCTACGCTAGAGTTCTTGCGTTTGAATCTCAGATCCGGCAAAGTTATTGTGTATATCTATGAAATTCTCAGTAGCAGCTCAGTGTGGATTTGTGCCCGGTTAATGGTAATAGGCTTCCCTCCTATTACATGGGACCTAAACATCCCGAACTGTGGGTGTATATTGATATACCTCTACCTAATACTTAGGGGAATATATGCGTGATGGTATGTTATGTCTAAAAAGATCTTTAAAATACACTTGATACGCCTTAACATATTAATCAAATAGTATGGTATCTTTAAGTATATACAAGTCCAGCAAGGCCAGTATCAAAATTGAAACAACAGGAGAATCATTCCCAATCAAAAAGGGTGTACGCCAAGGCGATCCTCTCTCTCCTACGTTATTTAACACCGTACTCGAGCACATTTTTAGACAATTGAACTGGGACCACTTAGGTCTGAACATTAATGGAGCCCGCCTAAACCATTTAAGATTTGCCGATGATTTGGTGCTTCTTGAAGAGGACCCAGCAGCAATAGAACAAATGATGCAGAGCCTAGCAAGTAAAAGTAGGGAAGTTGGTCTGGAAATCAATGCCAGTAAAACAAAATTAATAACAAATTCAAGGGAAGCAGACATTATGGTAGATGGCAACAAGATCGAGTATGTCAAAGAATATATTTACTTAGGACAGATAATATCACCTTCAAATGAAATGACTCAGGAAATAAACAGGCGAATAGCCCAGGGTTGGAGAAAATACTGGTCACTGAAAGAAATTATGAAAAGTAAGGATTTAGGCAATCACATAAAAAAGAAAACATTTGAGACCTGTATTCTACCAGCTCTTACTTACGGCTGTGAAACTTGGTCGTTAACACTTCATCACAGGGAAAGGCTAGCAAAGTGTCAACGTGCCATGGAAAGAAGCATGCTAGGGTTAAAAATCAAAGACAGAGTCAGGAACATAGACATAAGAACAAGAACGAAACTCACAGATATCCTTACCCGGATAGATGTCCAAAAATGGAGATGGACTGGACACATGCTGCGCCACCCCATCGACAAATGGAGCAAACAAGTTACCCTCTGGCAACCAAGAGTTGGCAAAAGAAGTAGAGGTCGTCAAGTCAGGAGATGGGAAGATGGCTTGAAACAGACAGCGGGACCACTCTGGTTGAGAGTGGCAAGGGATAGGACCCATTGGAAGGAACTGGAGGAGGCCTATGCCAGAAGGCAAACCGAACTTAGGGACCTCTTGTAACCCTATGTTCAGGAATAAAAAGGCTATTATTATTATTATTATATTATGGTATCTTTAAAGTGAGTTCACAATTATGTTTATTAAAACTTTGTCGATGTCGCTTGATGAAACTAACTAGATCGCTGTCTTCATTTAGACTTTAAGACAAATAATTAAGTCTAGACAACTTTGTACCCAAATTAATATAAATTATTGTCAGTTAAGAAATTTTATAACGAATTCACAAAACAATAGAAGATTTGAAAACCTAAACTTGACGAATTAGCAAAATTGGAATGACCCAAACTTGTACCAGACAAAAAGAGGTAACTTTATGCCGCTATATTGTTCAGTAAGGGTAATTTTGGGAAGAATTATATTAACTTTCAAATGGCTATGACAGTTAAACTTTGACGATATCGATTTCCGGTAGAATGGAGCAGTAACCGCAGTCTAACTTTTATCTTTTACAAAGTTGAACTGTAAAGGTTGAGTCTAGATCACCTTCAGTTTTGAGACTAATTTTACAACAAATCTATGCTACTATTGTATACTCCATTTAAGTTGGAAATAGGGAAGGAGACTGGATGAAGAACCAAACATAGGTCAAAGCTTGTATCTACAAATGGCTAGGCAGAAGGGTAAATATGTGCACCTACAGTTTGGCGAGACGTTCCTAGATTACGACGTCCCATAGTGTCAGGTCTAATGACCAAACACATGAGGACGTACCACAAATTAATATTAATACGATCATTTTTATTGTCACCCTTAAGACGAGGATGTCACTCTAGACGTCAAATAGTGCCATCCGTCTCTTACAGCCTAGTGTCAATGCCAGTGTAAACGTCAGTGACATCTATTGAAGCCATATTCAATTAAAATCAAGTTCGAATCCTCCCTGAGATCGAATTATTCTTTCTCATAAATTTATATCTTTAAATGATCTTGACTTTCTATAACTAGTCTTTAAAGACACTTTTCCACGTCTATGTTTTTAGTTTTTCTTTTAAATACTCATAGATCCATGACGCTATTCCAAATTCCGAGATACTACTAAGAATTTCATATCGACCTGCTTCGTTGGTCCAGTTCTCTTAAACGCCACTGCTAGCTAGATGTCCTGGGTTCGATTCCCAGGTCAAGCAAAGTGTTATTAGCTTTTTTTGAAATTCTCAGCAGCAGCTCGGAGTTTGGATTTATGCCTGTATTATGGTAATAATGGTTAATGGCAATGGGACCTAAACATACCGGTGAACTGTGGATGTAAATTGCACACCTCTGCCTATTCCTTCGGGGAATACAGGCGAGCCGGTATTTCATATTGAAAATCCCCAAAATACTTTGTTCAACATGTTAATCGAACTTGAGACCTCACAATCAGAAGCTGCATGCAGCTCCTAGACTACTCATTCAGTCACCTACGCTGTTTCCTAAGAATTACCCGCTTATTTAATGGCCCAACTTCTACATGTAACAACTCGCTCGCATGTTTGCACGTGTCCTAATAACACACGTTGTACTTGCACACGGGTGCAAGCAACATTGTTAGTTAATAAACGGTACTTGCAGGTGTAACTGTCAGGTGGAAATTAGTTCCCATTCGTAATTGTTGCAGTTTGAATGAAAAACATTGTTATTTATTTGTTGAAGTATAACAAGCGGTTTTATTGCTTATTACGTAAGTACTTTTTAGTTCTGTTGCTGTAATGTAACATAGAAATGTGGAATATTTCAGTAAGCGTTGTTTATAGTTATAAGTAAATAAACAAAGAGAGTATAAGGTCACACTTTTTTTTTGTCAGACATAGTTTTTAGCTCGAGGAAGCTTTAAAAACTTAACCGGACTAGGTGGCGAGGCACCAAATGCCTCCAGCCAGGGGCAACTTATAAACTAAGTAAAACAGCTAAGAGCATCCCCTGCGGGACTCGGACCTCGGCTTGGGGTGTTGGGGGGCAGCTAGGGACGGCTGGATCTGGGTTTAAATTATTTTGGGGCGAATTTAAAGCTACTGGCTCGGCACGGGCCGGCTCGAGCAAGGGACGGGGAGGGTTACCGTTATGGGGTCTTCGCAACGGGCCTCGTCGGCGAGGACGGTATATCGGGCGGCGTTTGTGTACGTGTATTTTGAGAGTGCTAGTCACTCTGTTTGACTCCTGCGGTAGGGTGATTAGGTCGTCAGGGTAAGTGAGTGCGTGCCTTGGGCAGCGCACTCTACTTATCTGAGAGGGATAGGGTCACACACACACACATACGTAGCTATGTAAGTGCACGTGCATGGTTATGTAAGTGTAGGGTGTCACTTTTCACTGATTTCTGGTGACCTGTGATACAGGTTTTTCTAACACCTACTGCAAGCACCAGTCTCTCACAGAGCTGAAAGCTAGTTAAACAACATTGTAACTTTCTTTTTGTATTTTTTGGCATTTTCCATGCTAAGATTTTAAAGTTATTAAGCAAAGGAAAAATTCGACCGCGGGCAGGATTCGAACCTATGTCTTCTGGTTAGGTACACCAGACGCTATGACCACTAAGCCACCGCGATACCTACCCGCCATGTCGAATTTTGCCTTCGCTTTCTGAATTTACGTCTTTATGGTGACGTCAGTGACACCTATTGAAAAGCAAGTATTTTGCTCTTCAACCGACACGACTTACTTTACAGTTAGTTCAATGTCGAACGATGCCACCTTACCTACTAACTATCTTTTTGTATTTTTTGGCATTTTCCATGCTAAAATTTTTAAGTTATTAAGCAAAGGAAAAACACTGCAAAGGAAAAACACAGAAGACACAGGTTCGAATCCCGCCCGCGGTCGAAATTTTCCTTTGCTTAATAACTTTAAAAACATTGTAACTTTTTTTAACTCTAAGGCCACCAGAGAATAAATGATATATTGATTTATTGATTCCTGTATAATGAATAAGGCTGTCCTGATGCACTAATTACATAGTCAATACGACAAACGTTTCTATCAATTTGTACCAAAAACTGTAACGTGTTATTTTGTTGTGTATTTCGGTTGCTCTATTATTGAAAACAATATTATAACAGTCTATGAATTTTGGTGAAAGACTTTTATTTGGTATCACAACCGAGCACAAACACTCAGAGAACAATCCTGGCTTATTATGTCTACGCCTATCGTTATTAGTTATGAAACTGCGCGATTTCTACGCTAGAGGTCTTGGTTCCTAGGTTGAGCAAAGTTATGATTTTTCTATGAAATTTCAGTAGCAGCTCAGAGTTTGGATTTGTGTTCGATTAATCGCAATATGGTCAGTCTTATTAAATGGGACCTAAACATACATGTGAACTATAACTGTATAACTGTGCATACGATGTACATTAGTGTACACCTCTGTCTAACCCTTCGGGGACTACAGGCGTGATGGTACGTTATGTTATGTCATTTGACTTGGAGGCTAAGCAGTGCTTTCAGCAGTCAGTGTATCGATACGTGAACATTCTTAAGGCATCGAAACTAGGTATCCCAACCCTCCCGGAATGCCCGAGAAACTCAAGCAATAATAGTAAGCCTCCCGAGCTCCCCGGACACAATAATTTCTCAATTTTTTTCTAAATTTTGACTTGAACAATGCAAATATAAATTTAAAAATCAACAAATATTGAGATTTTCTTTCAAAATTACTACTTCTCTACCTCCGATTTATTAAAATTCTCCCGGGTTGGTTCATCCGTGAGTTGGCATCCCTAATTGATACCCTTCCATCCCGCCTGTCCCGTTTGTCATTGATACGAACACCTATGACAATAATAATAATATTCAAAGCTCAAAAACCTGACAACCTGGCTATACTTAGGATATTGCCCCGAAATTAGGTTGTGAAGGTCTGATGGTAGTCGCTTCGTGTAAAATACTGATATTCAGCCGCATCTGGTTAGACTGGAAGCCAATCCAACATAGATAGGAAAACGTTAGGAATTTACATACGAAGCAGAATTAAGCAAAAATAAAACTCATATTCTCTCAATTTATTTCACTTCGAGACCAATAAAATAGCAGAGCAATAGATACTGAAACATTTCAGTTCAGTCCACGTTTCAGTCCAGCATCTTCAGCAAAATAGGTTAATATTTCGTGTGGATCCTACGAAATGAACGAATGAATGAAATTGAACCGCTCAGCGGAATGTATTTTGTATGCTTCGAAATTTACAACGTGTTGGGGTTTTGAATTTAAATTTCTAAGAAATAATCTTCTATAATAATAAATGTACCTTCACGCCTAAGTTCTCCAGGGTTAGGTAGATGTATACCAATGTACAGAGGCGAGCACATCAAGCTACCATAATCTATCAAAATTCTTTGATTAATTTTCAACTTTAACATAAAGTAATAAGGTTCATATTCAATTGGCAAAATTTTACAATTTTGGATAGCTTGACCTGCTAGCGTCTGTGCACCCACAGTTCACCGGTATGTTCAGGTCCTAAATAATAAGGGATGAGCCTATTGCCATTAACCGGGCAAAAAACCATACACCGAGCTGCTACTGAGAATTTCATAGAGAAACCCAATAACACTGCTCAACCTGCTCAATCAAATCCAAGACCACTCATAACAGCTAGACCAACGAAGCAATATTATAATAAAATTGCGGCTGAATATCACAAAGTAGTGAGTGACGTCAGGTTTGTTTGTTGGTCCGCTTGTTGGGGCCGCGTGACTAATTAATAATAAACATAGAGAATAAATTAATGTTATTCTTTGTGTATGAAATATGTTTTTGTATGAAAGTTTATTTAGTTCTGAATAAAACTAAAAAGTGTATACACGTTGTTCTGAGATTTCGAAGCGTATATACCATATAAAAATGATATGAATATGTATCAAATAATCTGTTTATCATTGACACGAAAAGAAGAAGTAACTTTAAAGGTTTTAATCTTAAAAATCTTCTTACTTTTTTTATACCAAGGGAACCCGTACCCAGCAGTGGGACAGTATATGGGTTGATGATGATAATGATTAAGGGAACGTCCTCGTAATCTCTGCCTCTGCCTCAAAACTGCCTCGTCAGTATAGTGACTTTAAGCACCACTGCTACAGTGCTACTATCGAACAGTGTAATTGGATTTTTGTTTGAAATTCTTAGTAGCAGCTCGCAGTTTGGATTTGTATCTAATTAATAGCAATAAACTCCCCCTCCCCCTCTATTACATGGGACCAAACCTTATCGGCAAAAATTGGGTATACATTAGTACACCTGTGGTTACCCCGTCGGAGAATACAAGCATGTATGTTTGCATCTCAATTCAAACCTTCGTATCGTCAAAATCATGAAAATTGATCGTTAATACCAATGTGTGAACATGTTGTCCGATTAAATATCTCTCCCTTAAAACATGTTACTTACATCCGGTGTAAGCGGAGAGCGATATGCATAAAAAACAATAATTTCCCATCACTGTCGATATCGACAGCTGCACATCACTAAACGTTACGATAAGACCGCAGTGTCACACGAACTTGCTATCTGCGCACATATTTCAAATGCAAACTGTTATTAACTGAAATGATCTATTACAACACTAGTAAACTGCGTGTTTAACAAACAGTTTCGTATAATGTTTTGATATTTAGTGATGTGGTTGTAGATATCGAGGTTTTGAATTTCATTTTCCTATTTATGAATATAAATTTCATTCTTATTTTCAAAGTAAAAATTACTTTCCTAAATAAAATATCTTTTCTATAATGTTTATTTTGCAAATAAAATCAGTTTTAGGTTAAATTGCAAAAAAATAATTAAGGATATAAATGGTATTCTGCCTTTAATTACTGAAAGTCTATTAGGAAAAGGTCCACAACAAACAGATGATAGGTATCACAAGATTAGCAAAATAATTTATAAAAAGTTCAACTTTTTGTTACTTGCGAGATAATATTTTCATAAATCAGTGATAAATTCTACTCCTTCCTTGCACGAAAACATTAATCTTCGACATTACGAAGTATCGACACTTACCATCACTGTTGGGCGACAAAAACGATGACGTCGCTGGTGACGTAACGCACATTTTTCTTCCATTATCGTTCTTAACGATAATGTTCGTTGGAATGGCCCAATTTGGTTTATGAAAAAATATTCTATACCATGGTGGTAATGCATGGTAAAAATCTCTCTTTATACAGATTTGGGTTAAGGAAAATTATGTAAGTAATAGTCCTTATTGGTTACAAAGAGGTTTCCTGTAAGTAGGTAAGTCTAATCTAAATATTATTGTTTTTTTTTTATGATATTCTTAATAGTGGGTCGGATTTTTTCTCGGGGAATTGTGCCCGGTTAAATGGCAATAGGCTCGCCCATTACATCGGACTTAAACATACAGTAATGTGCTGACATATATCGGGTCGCGTAGGTATTACATTCTTGTACAGACTATTGCCGTCTCGCAGTCAGTTGTCGGTTGAACTATTGTAACGAAGGAACTATTGTATATAACAAATGAATAGTATTTGGGAAGACCTGGGTTTTTGTTAACGTTCCGCCTGACCACACTACAATACTGGTGAACTATGGGTATAAAACTGAGCCTAACCCTTCGGGGAATACAGGCGTAATGGTATGTTGTCTTGTTTATGTTAATTTTGTTTTAAATCTATAAAATTGTAGAAAGAAGAAGAAATGAAATTCAAAGAAGAAGAAAAAATATTAATTTCAATGTCACGAAGACGCAAAATTTGTCAAACGTGAGAGGTTGAGTTGCACATGGAGCTAAGAATAATAATATTTTCGACAACGACTCAAATGCCATCAAGGAAAAAAAAAATATATTTTGAATGACACTGACACGTGACAGTGACAGACGAACAGTGCGATGAGAAATTTTGAAGTATAAGCATCACAAATATTCATAACATTTTTTATACTAATAAGGTGGCAAACAAACATACCGCCGACCTGGTAAGCAGTTACCGTAGCCTGCAATGCTACTCGGCCAGAACTTTGCAACTTCCACAGCGTCGTCAGTACCTGCGCATAAGTCGCTAAGTCGGTCGAGTCACTAGATGCGGCTGAATATCAGTATTTTACACGAAGCAACTGCCATCATACCTCCGCAACCCATTACAACCATATACATAAATAAAATGGAGTGGTTGTATGTCGCTTGTGCAAGTTGTTATAAATATACATACTTAGCTTTGAACAGTCTGGTGGCTTTGAGCTTTTTTTTATGTGACCTACGCAAATGTTCTTCTGATCTACACAATGACTGATGCATGCGTGCCGTCAGTTGGGACTGGTCTACTCAAAGCCGCTATGGCTCTTTCTTCAAAAGACCATTTCAGACTTTGCCCTACATTGTAAGACACATATTTTGTTACTATACATTGTCTGGACTTTAAAAGAGACTATGATTCTCTGAGTTTGTTTCGGCGTTTCTTCTCAGAGGTCGTCAGCTAGGAAATGCCGGAGCCATCTAGCTTAAAAAAAAATGTAATATATTGACTTGTAAAAGTGTCTTTAAAAGATCTATTTACAGAAATAAATATCATTATCATTATCATTATCATTATCCTTTATTCATTAGTATTCTTATCATTTACATTTTTAAATATTTTTATAAAATAAATTATAAAACAAAAACATTTAAAAATATAAAAATAGAGGCCCACCGGTATCGGGAACAGGGTCCAAGCTACCGGCGGTCAGGGCTCCAGAGAGAGGAACCTCCTAACAATACGGGCCGTGTCCAGCAGTACTGCTTTCTGGATCAGGCCCTTGATCCAGCCGCCTAACGAGAGCCTCCTAAGGTGTTGGTCGAGGCTCGTGGCTATTAAGCCATTGGCTGACACGACTATCGGTACAATGATCGCTGTGTCCACATCCCACATGTCGACAACCTCGCGAGCCAAGTCAAGATACTTGATTTGCTTATCTTTCTCGGCTTTCACGAGGTTCCCGTCATGCGGGACGGTAATGTCAACAATCATTGCACGCCTCTCAATTCGGTCCACCACCACTATATCAGGCTTATTGGCTACAATAGTCCTATCAGTGATGATGGACCGATCCCAGTACAATGTGATATTGCCATTTTCGAGAACTGGGTCGGGCACATACCTGTAGTACGGTACCTCCGATGCCACAAGAGTGTATTTCAGAGCAAGTTGCTGATGGATAATTCTGGCTACAAGGTTGTGCCTATGCAAGTACTCCTCGTTAGCTAGACGAGAACAACCAGAGATAATGTGGCGGATCGATTCACCCGGGCGGTGACATGCCCGACAGATGTCAACCGTGCCATCCTTCACAATAAATCTCCGGTAGTTATTCGTCATGATAACTTCGTCCATAATTGCACAGACAAAACCTTCGGTTTCCCCAAAAAGGTCACCGAAACGCAGCCAGGCTACGGACGCTGCTTGGTCTACATCGGGCCCATGTAGGGCCCCGAAAAAGCGTCCGTGGAGCTCCTTACTCTGCCATACCTTCCTGCGGTCGTTAGTATCAAGCACTACAGGCTTGCGCCAGTTCTCATTCGCCAAGGAGAGCGGGGTGAGTCCCTTGTCCACTGCTACTACATCTCGATGCATTCCCACGTCGGCGTGTAGAAAATATTCCCTGAGATTGCATATCTCACGGTTGTGGAGGTTTTTAGCATTTAAAAAGCCTCGGCCTCCACACTTCCGCGGGATATACAATCTCATGACCGACGAACGTGGGTGGTGCATTCGATATGCAGTCAGCAGTGTACGGACCCGCCTATCCAGGCCATCAAGTTCCGTTTGAGTCCATTTGAGTATGCCAAAAGAGTACGTCAATACCGGCATGACCCAACCGTTGAAGGCGCGCACCTTGTTTCCGCCCGAAAGAAGGCTATTGAATACCTTCTTCAGGCGGCCAAAGAAACGTTCCCTCAACGATTGCTTCATGTCAGTAGCGCTAATACCTAACGCTTCCGACATACCCAAATACTTATAGGTTTCGTTTGGAGAGAGGGATCTCAGGTTTATGGAATCCGCGAGTTGAACTCCTACGGATTCCACAATCTCCCCTCGCTTTACATGCATGACCGCACATTTGTCCACACCAAACTCCATCCTGATGGCGCTACTAAAAATTTCAGTTACCTTCAGTAGCTCCATCAGCTGAAGATTGTTGGGGGCAAAGAGCTTTAGGTCATCCATGTAAAGGAGGTGAGATATAACCTGACCACCTCTCTTCAACCGATAGCCTAGCCCTGAATTCTCCAGCAGCATGCTTAGAGGATTCAGGGCTAAGCAAAACCAAAGTGGACTCAAACTATCGCCCTGAAATATACCTCGCTCGATCCTCACAGATTCGCTATTCCTCTGGATATTTCGACATCCTGGATAGCGAAGGACTGTGCTCCATTGCCTCATACACGACATCAGGAAGGTGCGTAGAGTTATATCTATTTTATACAACTCTAGCACCCTCATGAGCCATGTATGAGGCACCGAGTCATAGGCCTTCTTATAATCTATCCAACATGTCGACAGATCCTTTCGGGAACGCCGAACCTGTTGGCTAATGGCCATATCTATAAGGAGTAGCTCCTTAGTACCGCGGGACCCGTTCCTACATCCATTCTGAGAGACCGACATGATAGAGTTATTGTCGATATGTTTATTAATTTTAACTCTCAAGATGGATGTAAGAACCTTATAGACCGTTGGTAAACATGTAATAGGTCTATAATTTATTTATTTTATTTTTCATTATCATTATCATTATCATTATCATTATCATTATCATCATTATCATTATCATTATCAAGGTGAAATAGGCTATCGCTCAGCTTTGTAGCCGTTTGTATTCTCGGATGGAATTCTTTTTTTTATACTACTAAGGTGGCAATCAAGCGTTCGGTCCATCTGATAGTAAGCGGTTACCGTAGCCTATGGACGCTTGTAATACCAGCAGTATCACTTCCGCGTTGCCGACCCTGTAAAATGAAAGAAGAATCGCTGTGTTGGTAGTATAAGGGTAAAAGTCCACTGCTCACATAAAGTTTCCTCGTGGAGCACTGGCAACCTTGTTCACCGTAAGAAACACAACACAACTCCAAGCAGTGTTCATTCAGTGTTATTTCACTTCGATTTTCTGCAAGGCGGAGGTGCTTCCTAGTAGGGCAGCTCCAATTTGAGTCGAATTAACCCCACTATGCCCTACCTCTCTTAAAAATTCTTAATATGCTTTTAGGTCCAATCTCTTCAGTAACACATAAATTTATTAAACAGGACCACCCATCGTTTCCGGAGCCCCATAAATAAACACAGGAATACTTTTATCAAACGTTTCCAAACTTTTTCACTTGAGAGTGCGGAGTTCCCGTGAACTTTTTAATTCGCTGCTAATCTTGAAACATAAATCCGCTGTTTGCATCTTTAAGAACGGGGCTATGACGTCAGCGGGGAGGATTAGGTCTTATAAACGCTTTAGTGGATTATTGCCGTGGTTGAGTAGTCGGTTTCTGCGTAAAACATTCAAACCTTCGCATTTATAATATTAAAGTACGGATCATTTTTTTATTTAAATTTTTTTTATTTTTATTGTTAGTAGTTGTCAATTGAGCATGCTGGCCGCCGCCCGCCTGATTGTAAAAGTGGCCGCTTACCATCAGGTGGCTTGTATGTTCGTTGATCCGTATCATAATAAAGAATATAACTTCATCGATATATTCGACCTAGTAATTTCACTGCTACATTGCCATTCAAATATGAACACAATAACATTTGGCAGATTCTTAGTATTATCCTCTCCTTCTTTGTTTATTAATATATATATATTTATATATGTATAGTTATGATAATTTATATTTATTTAAGTATATTTTTATGCTATCACTTTTATTCGTCTTTACAAACCTACATACATTCTGTTTTGGTTATTGATACAAACATTTTTTAATTTAATATTTTTCATTTCTTTTTAAACAAATGTGTTGCATCTACTAACTTCTATCTCTGCATCACCCTAAGGTCGACTGGTAGAAAATGCTTTAGGCATTAAGTCCGCCTTTGTACTATATTTGTGCATAAAGCATTAAATAAATAAATATTTCTTAGCGGCAGAATATTTTGGCATTGCGGTAATACTATCTCTGACAAACTCAACAACATGAGTAGAGCTTTTTTTTTATAGTACAGAAAATCCTCATAAATAGGATCCGTGAAATTTGCCATGATAGACTACAGTCCACCCGTCACTGGACCCCACCTAAGTATGAACAGAGCCTACTATTGAATAAAATAATCGCTTATTTTAAGGCCTCAACAAAGCCTAAGGCAAGGCCAAATAGGAAGCGTGCTATGATTAATACGAGTTGTTTTCAACTGCGTTGAAATGTCTGGTCTGAAGCGGTGATGTCTTCGTGGTGATTGATCGCTTCTGGTGATGAATGATAATCGCAGATACCATCACGCCTGTATCCCCAAAATGATAAGCAGAGGTTTTATAAACCTACAATTCGCCGGTATACTTTGGGTATCATGGATTAGAGGGAGAGCCTATTGCAATGAACTTAGCACGAAGCCAAACTCCAACCTGTAACTGTGAATTTAATCAAAACTCCAAAACCTCATAAAGTATCATGTATAGCAATTTCGCAAACGACCACAAGACATTGTTCTTCTGGTCCTTTGCAGGCAGTCAAGGAAAGAAAGAAATAATGACATTTATTTAACACAATCTACACAAAAAGATTAAAAGTCAACAGTACCTAGTATAGTCTTAGTGGAGTTGTGCGTTCAAAAAAAATCAGTTACTAAGTCAGTTTTGAACTTGAATGTGTACTAAAATAAAAAGCAAGTGAATCCACGGGGCATAACTGCAAAAAATCCCATCACTAAAGCCGAAAAAGTGTCATCATTCATAAATAATGTCTGTTTTTGTTAAATACATCATAATGCTAATGAGTTTAGTATCCGGTAGAAATGTGACTGATTTATTACAATAGCTAGTATTGTTGTTGCCAGCGATTTCACCTGGATCTATAAGGGTTTTTTTGAAAGAAAAGCTCATGTCCTTCTCCAAGGTTACTCTATGTATCTCTGAACCAAATTTT
Source organism: Acronicta alni (assembly GCA_964056405.1). Lineage (NCBI taxonomy): Eukaryota > Metazoa > Arthropoda > Insecta > Lepidoptera > Noctuidae > Acronicta > Acronicta alni. The sequence goes on from OZ043939.1 coordinate 9,647,230, forward strand.
ATCAAAATCTGTTCAGCGGTTTAGGCATAAAAGCGTGACAGACAAACGGAGAGACAGATTTACTTTCGCATTTACACTAGTAGTAGCAGGGATTAAAAACTATTTTTATCGTAAAATGTTTCACTGCAACATCACACACATAATTATATTTATTATAGTAATATAATCATCATCAACCCATATATTGTCCCACTGCTGGGCACGGGTCTCCTCTCACAGAATGAGTGGGATTAGGCTATAGTCCATCACGCTAGCCTAGTGCGGGTTGGCAGATTTCACACGCCGTCGAGAAAATCTCTAAGGCATGCAGGTTTCCTCACGATGTTTTCCTTCACCGTTTAAACGAGTGATAATTAATTATTAATACGCACATAATTTTGGAAAGACAGAGGTGCGTGCTATAGACTCGAACTCGAGACCTTCGACTTGGCAGTCCGATGGTCATACCAATAGGCTATCACTGCTATAAAATCTATTGGATACTACAAAATGTCCATTATAGTTATTTATAATGTGCAAGTGCAATGACGTTTTTCACACAATCATATTACGTGGTTTTACTAGAAAGAAAGATTATTATTTAAGTTATTCCTTTTGGCTGTGGAGTATTTAATAAAAGTAATAAGTATTATTATAATTAATAAGTAAATAATTCTTAGTGTACCTGAAAATAATGTAATATAAAGTCAATAGTGTAGTGTGTGTAATCAGGTGTTATGATGAATGACTCGCATAGCTGTAGATACGTGGATAAATAGGCATATCAATCAGTAATCACGTAGACTCGATCTAAAATTCTCAGAACCGGTCGCGCCGCGGTACGTTGCGAGCGCATGACACAACGCGAAATATTTTTTTAACTCATCACCATTAAAATGGCAACTA